>JBAMBA010000112.1:2732500-3270000 GCA_037043685.1 Drosophila hawaiiensis | reverse complement strand
ACATATGTTTATATGTTTATGCAAATGCATATATATATATATATATATATATATATATATATATATATATATGTTCGCTTTCAGTAGTTGGTTCATCTTGGCATCCCTCGTTTTGCAGCGATTTGGCGGTATTTTTGCAGCTTTGGCATCGTTGCCAAAACGGAAATGCATCGCAATGCGATTGGGGCGCGTGTTGCTATTTGTGGCAACAAAACACATCATGATGATGATGTGATCATCAGCATCACCATCATGATCGGCAGCATCATCAACACGATCATCCCCAGCATCATCTTCATCGCGATCATCAGCCGCAATTATCAAAATGATTGCTTGTGTTCATTACGCTAATGATCATTGTCATCATTCATAAGTTCACATAGACTTTATACATACTATATATAGATATTTATATATATAAATATATACATATACATATACATTTACGTATACACATACACATAGACATACACATACATATTTACAGCTGTAGTTATGTCTGTGTTTGTTCGTGTGCGTGACCAAAGTTGAATGAATTCCACGTAGAGGAAGAGAAACATCAACGCCAAGAGTGCCGTTGGGTCGGGGAAGGGGGGCAAAGAGGCCGAGGCAAAGGCAGAGGCAAAAGCGAAGCCATCGAACCAAACGCTCGAGTTACAAAAAGCAAAGCAAAATACTATCAGAATGGGTGCCAGAGGGGAGCTGGGGGGAAGGGGAGCTTAACTGAACTGTAGTGAAGTGAAACCAAACCAACAAAGCAGATCATTAAGGGAAGAGCCACAAAAGGAGACGCAAAAATTGAGCAGGCAACAGAAAAACAAAAACAAAAACAAAAAACAGCACTAAAGAGAAAAGCAAAAAAAGTAGCCAATTTTTCGCATGGCAACACAAGAAGTGAAAATTCGACACACACACACACACCCTTAGGCAGCTGGCGAGCTACACATACACACACTGATAGAGCTTGTATAAGTGCATAGAGAGAGAGAAAAAGAGAGAGAGAGAGAGAGAGAGAGAGAGAAAAAAGAGAGAGAGAGAGAGAGAGAGAGAGAAAAAGAGAGAGAGAGAGAGACAGAGACTGAATCAAGGACAATTAATGAGAATGGGAAACTGAAACTGCAACTGAAGATAAACGGTTCTCGTTAGGGAATACCATTAATGCATGCCAGACTTGAGTTTACTTGAGACTGGGGGACTACCCCAACTGCTTGAGGCTGAATGAAGACACCATAGAAAATTCAAAGCAAATTACGAAGCAAGAATTCAAGAATAACTCTGATGCATTTCAGGGAATACCAACAATGTTATATTCATATATAACATAAATTAGATTTAACATTGGATGTGGATGGAATCGATAAACAGTTGAGCATAAATTGCTAGAACTTCAAGAACTTGCAACCAGGCAAATAAATGATTTATTAGTTGTCTTTTTTTAATACCATTAATCTTATTGTTTGCTTATTAAGATGACATTTAGTTGAAAGCTTTATTGTAGTTCAATCTTGCTTATAAATATTAATTTTGTTTGACTGGTTGCAACATTCCTGGCATAACTTGGCTTCGCAACTATAATTTATATACTTTAAGTCGACTTCAAAATGCGCACAGTTTTTGGACTCTGATCTTGTGCGAACTTGTGCAAAAGTGTTTAAAAGATTCCGCCTCGTTTTTCGGTTAATGTCTTGAACCCTAAACGAGTTTCTTTCCAATTATACACAATCAGTTTAAAACCCCATGTGCGTGTATACATTTTTATATTTATATATAAATACATATATATATATATATATATATTTGGTTTCGCTTAGGGGTGCTGAACTGCGAAGCAAACTTGTTTTGAAAGTTCAAGCTCCCCAATACACATGGCACATGCCTATTATATTACTCCTTTTTCGCATTTTTTTATTTCTTCATTTTCAAGTATGTATTTAAAAAAAAGAGGAATTTATTGTTTTCCGTTTGTGGCATGTCTTGAGAATAACCAAACTAAGCTTGAATTTTAACTAGATAATCGAATGAAAATATTTATGAAATATGTATGCAAATCCCACTTTAAGGAAAAGAAACTTTGAAGGGATTAACTCAAATATATATAATATATATATATATATATATATATATATATATATATATATTCTTTATATATATATATATATATATATATTCGGATGCGATAAATTTGGACGTTTAGGAATAGTTTTGTTTCGTTCAGTGCGGTTAGATATAATTCTAATTGGTTTAACGAACCGGAAGTTGAAATGTGGCTTTAATGTATTGCTTAATTGTGGCCGGGCCATAAAAATAAATCCACTGAAAATTAAGCTATTCGCATTCAATTACGTGCCCCTCCAACAAACAGATACAAAACGACAGATGCGATAAAGGGGGAACAGTCCGAAGGGGCGTGAGGGGAGGCCAGGTGCAGGGGCAGTGGCAGGGGCAGGGGGAGGGGCCGGGACATTGAGGCAGATCGTTTTTGTATTTTGTACTTTGTGTATTGTGTTGCGACCACAAATGAAATGAGATTCATGTAAGACAAATAAAAACAGGAAGAGTGTTTTAATCATGCTACGTGACGGCTTTGACAGACTTGTATTCGACTCTGGTGGTGATGGGTGGTGGCGGGGGATGGGGGATGTGATGTACATAACTGCTGACGTGCTTTAGCCAGCCAGCCAGTCAGCTAATCAGCTATTTTGAAGGAAGAAGCGCACGCAACTTGGCCCAATGACGTCAGTCGGGCGAGCTAATTTATTTATTTAATGCTCGACTGCCTGCCACGCCCCAAGTTCAGAGCTGCAAAGCAGCCCCTGCTGCTTGTCAAACATTTATGCATATTCGGATCTCACGCACACATTCAGATTACAATTAAATACACGAGTAAAGAGCATGGATTTAATAATGTGTAGTTAAACTAGTGGATACAGGGGAGTGGACGAGATGCGGGTAGGGGGTATGGGTTTGGTTGAGGTAGGGGCGCGTCAATTAAGCTGTTGCTGTTGTCGATCGATCAACACATCGGTTCCGCTGACGACATTGAGCACATGGCGTATGCGCAACGCGCAACGCGATAGCGCACAGAAAATACATACAAAAACACTCACACACACACTGAGCGAAAATTGTACTGAGCTTGGCCCACGCGTGGGAATTTGCCAGAGCTTATCGGTAAATTGCTGTTGCCTTTTTTTATAATTTTATCTTTATTGATAACCAGTCGAGGAAGAAGAAGAAAAGTGGTTGTAAATGAGTTATTGTTATTGATGGCCATTCAAATGACAGATGTAAATCAGATGCGTGTGCAACAAATACATTTGACAGATGCGGAACAAATTTCAGCAAAAAATAGCAACAATGCCAACAATCGATATAAAAACCAATTAATTATAATGTATATTTAATCGCTCTGATTTCGATTTGTTTTTTTTTTTGTGATACTCTTTGTTATTCTCCCAATTATTTGCCTCTGTAATCCATTAACTGCAAGAATGAATTTTTCAGCAATAATTAATAGTTACAATAATTAACTCTATGGAAATAATGGCGTTTATAATAATAAATATTTCTTTTATGGTTTTTTGTTGTTGTTGTTGTTGTTCTAAAAGCATATTTGTCGCCCAATATCAATTATAAATAGATGAGGAACACAAGATACACGAATATTATTTATGGAATGCGCACTTTGGTAAATTGGGCAATTGGGGAAATTGACCTGCGTCATTGTCCCAATATAACAACAACAACAACAAAATACCACAAAAGAACATAAAACAATAAGCAAATAAACAAATAAACAAGCCAACGGCAGCGTGGGCGGGGCACATCGTGGGGGTGGCCAGTTTTCCGCATATCATTCACAATTGTTATTAATTTGAAACATTACGGCACGTTGTGTTTACACAAAATACAAAGAACAAAAATACAACAAAAAAAAAGAAACCGAAACTGAAACTGAAACAAGAAAATTAAGCAAAAGTAAAAGTGCTTTTGAGTGGGCTATGTACGATCGCTGTTCGTTCGACTAGCAGATACCCTGCATTTATTCATTTATAACTAAACCTATTTAAACATATAAAATCGTTTTCTCATTTCGATTTATTAATTGCAGCAAAAACCAGACTTGCAGCAAAATCGTTGATACCCCATTTGGCTGGCTTGCCACAGAACGGGGTATGAAATATGAACAACTAATTGTAGCGCCGTTTGTTGTTGTTGTCGTTTTTGTCTCTTGTTTTTTTTTTGGCATTTGATTATTTTCGAAAGACATATATGTAAATTTATACATACATCTGTACATCTATATGTTCGCACTAGATCGAAATGTATTTTTATAGCATTTCGGCATTTCTCACGCTAAACGGCCAAATACTTTAGATGGATGGACGGATGGATGGCTAGCTTGTGCGTGTGTTTGTGTGTGTGTGTGTGTGTGTGTGTGTGTGGATCGACCGCGTGCTGCCTGTCACAATTTTATGATGCTGACAGGTCCGCTGACAAAGACAACACAATTGCATTTAAAGAGAAATACTGATGATCTCGGATCTCCGATGTTTGATGTCTGATGTCAAACAAACAAACAACGAAACGAGCTCAATTTTGGCCAGTTGCAGACATTGAAATTAATGTGCAACATTTAATGCTATTTATGCATGTAAGACAGAGACAAAGACAGAGACAACAAGGAGGTAGATCCTCAAGATTAGAAGATGCAGCATAACTCCAAAGACATAGAAGCCCTCAACCCAACAAAGATTCTCGCATTCGTGCAGCAGCTGGGGTTGATGGGGCAGCTATAGGCTCAGAGGGAGGTATAATAGATCGAGTAGGTCTCAGTGCAGGTATCCAAATAATAATAATAATTAATTATTAATTATTATTAATTTAATTTCTCAATATTATTCGTATCTTTTCGAATGAATGTTTTATAACCTTTCCATGGGTTGATTAATGTTAAAAATAGAATATAAAAATAATGAAGTTAGTTATTATTATTATTTCTTTCGATTTAAATTGAATTGGATCAAAAAGTGTGTTGCAGCTTTTGAACTTTTCAATATTGCAAATGTTGTTGTTATTAATAATAAAAATAGCCGTTCATTTTATTCATTAATTTTCAGCGATTGCAACTTGTTGCAAATTGCAAAGCATATTTCTCGCAGTAAACAGTTACTAACAATGATGATCATGATGATAATGATGATGATTAACAAAAGTGCTTTATTGTTGCATGTTCTGATGCTCTGATTGTTATTATTGTTGTTGCTGATGTTGCTGTTGCATCTAGCGCCAAATGAGCAACTTAAGTAACGGACAATGGATGCAGCTGTTGATCAGAAACACAAACACAAACATAATGTTGATATTGTCTTGGCCCACAACCTGCTAACATACATTAGCATCAAGTTAATACATCTAGCGACCTATATATAGGTATATATATATATTTGGTTGTTGTTGCTGTTGCTGTTGTCGCAATTGTGACGCCCACGACAAATACGTTTATTGCTCAGGTGGCGTCTTTCTTCTTTTTGCAAATTAATACGTTAGAAATGTTGTTTTGATTTGTGCTCATGACAAAATGTGATTTCATGCTTTGCTTTTCTATCTTTTTTTCTCTCTGTGTGTATGCATGTGTGTGTGTGTGTATCTGTGTGCGTGCCTTCGTGTTTATCAGCGTATTTTGTTTTGGTACGTCTTGCATTTTGGCCGAGAGTGCCAAAATTATATATTCATTCATACGAAATATGTACGTAAAAATTCTTTATCATATACAAAGTGTATTTATACATATGTATAAAGATATATATATATATATATACATATATGTGCTCGCATTGAGTGTACATAATTGTTATTATAATACATAATGAGCATTATAATAAATATCCGAGTAAAATGCCATTAAATGTTGCTAATGCTAATGCTAATGCTGACGTGTGTGTTTATTTTTCCCCATTTCGAAATACCCTGTAACTACGAGTGCAGCATTAAATGGGTATCAGCTAGTCAATCTATGCAAAAACCACAAATAATCCACTCATTCACTCAATTCTGATTCTGATTTTTGAGATGTCTGATATATATATTTTTTATTAGGCTTCAATTGCAAAATGCTGCATTCAATTCTTGAATGAAGATTGCAAATTGTTTTGCTTTTATAATGCATTTCGTGCTCAGTGTATAAATAAAGTGTTTTTAAATTTACTGCAGACATCGTTTGGACTCTTGATTTTTGGCACACATACCAAAAAACAAATTTCGTGAACTGTAAATGAAAACTATGCTTGACAACTTTCGACACTTGGGTATTATTTAGTCGTGTCTTTTCAGGGGGCTCTCGCGACTTGTTTTCATTTAGTTTATCGTATGTGACACCTACATGCATACATATATAAATATATATATTTTCGGCAACATGGGGGATACAGATACATATATATATATGTATAGATATATATAGAATACAAACCGCAACCACAGTGATTTATTTGTGCACAACGGGCAAACGACAAACGACGAAACGAAACGGCAAAAGTAATCAAAGTAATACAAATGGGAGCACAATTTATAAAAATAAACAACAAACAAACAAAACAAAACAGACACAGACACAGACACACTGACAGACAGGCAGACAGACGGACAGGGAGACAGACATGGATAAAGTTGGATATACATGTATGTAGACAGGGCAGTAAACAGCACAAGTGTCTGCAGCCTCAGATGTTGTTGTTGTTGTTGTTGCTGTTGCTGTAGATGTATCTTCTTCTTCTTCTTTCTGCTGAGTACGCAGCCAGCAATGTTAAATGAAATGCTTAGAACAAGGGCACGAGCTACAGAAAAATTGATGGCAAATTTTGATGCATGCCGGCAGCTGTGTGAAAACTAAAACCAGCACAACAAAAACAACAACAACAACAGCAGCAGCAGCAAGTTGAAAATATTATAAACGCAGTGCGCTTTGGCTTTGGATGTACGATTTGCATACGTACTTATTTATTTCATTTTAAATAGAAAGTAACCTCAATTGCACTTGTAAAAAACATAAGTAAACACCATGAAAATACAAATCTAAAAAAGAGAAAAAGACAGAGAGAGCGAGAGACAATGGGAGAAAGAAGCGAAGCAAACATGGCCATGCCCCGACACCCAAAAGCGAATAGAAGAAGAAAATAACAAAATAACCGCAACAAAATGTTAACAAACGTGAGAAGTGTGTGGGGGAGGGGGGGGGGGGGGGGGGGGGGGGTAAGGAAGGTTAAGTGAACTTGCTAGTGAGTCTGAGTGAAAGGCTACGAAAGAAGCGGAAGCGCATGTAAAAACACATAAGAATGCTCGACTTGAGAGAGCTCGGCTTGGGAATACCCTGTGTTATATATATATGTATAATATATAAGTGTAATTTTCTCTGGTGTTTGCCAACTGATTTTTACTGAAGATCTAATACTGTTTGGCAATGTATACAAATAAAATTGTGACTTTTATTGCCAATGCTAATCGATTTTTATCGATATTAGGCAAGTTCTTGATCAAATAACATACACTTGATCTGTGTTTGCTAAATGAGTATTCATACACAAAGTTTGCAGTCTCTTGCACCTATGGATATGGTTAGATCAACTCGCTTGTTAAGCCAGATCAAGAAGAATATATATATATATATATATGCGCTGCACAACACAATATACCCTTTTTATAAAATGGGTTCAGTGTGTGAAAAGAGAAAAGACAAAGCCCAAATTACACGATGGGAAAGTAAGCACAAAGCAGTGGCAACAAAAGTGTCTATAAGCGTATAAAGATGTTGAACGAGTGTAACAGTATATATATCGCATATATATATAATAAATAAGCTAAATATATAAGCTAAGCGGAAATAAGATCGGGTTGTAATGAGGATGAAAAGCAGAGGCTTACGATGAACAGGAAAAGAGAGAAACACGGAATTCCGCATTTTAATTCTAATATTAGCTTAACTGGCAACGTGTTGAGCATTGCAAATGTTGATGAGTGCGCTTCAAATAAGCAACAATCAAATTAACAGCAATTAAAACAAAAAGAAGAAGAGGAAGAAAACATACACTTACAACGCTTTGTAACGATTCTCACACACGTCGCCATGAGTGTGCAAATCAACAAGTTGGCGCAAAAGCCCAAAAAAAAAAAAAAAATAGAAACATAAATGCATACAATGCATACATGCAAACATAGCAGCACTTAGCATGTAATATGCAAGCGCATACAAAATATAAAAAAGAAGAAAATGAAACGACGCAGAAGAAGAAACAGAAGCAGAAGCAAATGTGGAAAAACGAATATTTGTGTGCACAAATTTGCTGTTTATGGCCTGTCACGACAATTATTTCAATTCGCCTGAATGAAATGTCATCAGAAATGGGACATCAAAAACAAAGCAGAGCAAAGCAAAGCAAAGGGGAGAGAAGAAAGTGGAACGAGATTGAGAGAATCACGTAGCAGCAGCAGCAGCAGCATATCTGATGCGTTGCTTAAAAATAGAAATACTTAAGAGTCTACCCCAAAGTATCCAAATGTTTACTTGTACCGATTGCGTCAAGGCGAATATAGAATATTCAGCACAAATGTTAATGTGACAATAACATTGAGCTTTTAACAGCTGGCTGTTAACCCAGTTTTGCACAAAAACCGCACATCATCTACAACAAATATAAAGCATATATTCCCCCGATTTGATATGTAACATCGTTTCAAAGTATACCCAAGCATATACTATATATATATATATTAGATATATAGTATACATGCTATAGTTGCCGGCTTAGTTATTGATTGATTGTTGACAATCTAACAATAGCCATCAATTAGAGTCGACTATCGATATTAGCCGGTTCTTATGAAACCAAATTTCATGAGAACATTGCACTCGACTGCGGCTTACTCTGTAAAAACCGTTGGCAAACAAATTTATTTTTTTATGATTTTCGTTCTTTGTATTCAATACTCAAATTAACTTGTCAACCATCTACTTCTAGTTTGGCCGATGTGAATCTATATCCAAGCCACATACCCTTTCCAGTCTGGATAGGAGGGTATAACTAACGCCTCAGGCGCTCTTGTTGAAGAGACAAATTAATAAGAAGACAAATGGGAACTGCTTAACAATAATGCGCTTACAATAAAGTTTAACTACATCAATTTGCATTTCATGGAAAATGATTGATTGATTGATTGAAATAAAAAGTTGACTTTCTTTCGAACCTAGAACTGCAAATGTATTTGGGCAATTTTTTTTTGTGTTAATTTTTAGCAAGATAATTTCTTCCGATGCCGACGACTAAATTCAAGAAATAATTGAATATGCGCATTTTATAAATATTTATTTATAATATGAAACATACATATGTGTTGGGCCGTGTGTGTGGGTGTGTGTGAACACAGTATGTATATGACTACAAACACATCAGGCAACAAGCAGTGTGCAACAAGCAAATATTGTCAACTTTATGGTGCTGTGCAACATGTTGCGACCGAGAGTAAGAGTGCCTTCAATTAGCCTCAATTTCGGTTATGGTTTTTCACACTGGCAAAAAAAAAAGTTGACTCTACACTCTAACTGCAATAATCAACACACAAATGTTAACTGTGGCTGTGTGTCTATGTGTGTGTGTGTGTCTGTGTGTGTGTGTGTGTGTCTGTGTGTTGCAATTATGGGCGCGTGAAAACGTGTTAACAACTGAAAACACACAGCGCACAAAAATTTGAGTTATTCGTTTTTTTTTCTGTCTCAGAGAAGAAGTTGGCCGGCCGGCTAGTTTTGGCTTGGCCAATTGGCTGCTTTGTGGCCATGTTTTTTTATCTGTTTGACCCTTGACAAATCTGCGTGTGTGTGTGTGTGTGTAAATGCTGTTTGTGTTTGAATATTAGCCAATGACGGCACCGTTGACAGTTTGGTTTGTTTGCCGCTTTGGCTTGGTCACACTTAATTTGGGACATGCTGCTTCTTGTATAACACTTGGCTACTACTACTACTACTACTACTACGCCACACACACACACACACACACACACACATACACTGTTTGTATTGCTTGTAATTTCGCATTCAAACGAAAGTCTGCCTGCACAGAAGAAAGTGGCAGCGCTGCCGCAGCGTTGCCAGTACGCCAATGTCAGTTAGTCAGTCAGTCTGTCAGTCATTCGACTGTCAAACTTTTTGCCAAGTGAGTGATGGTTGGGCAACAACAATGTGAAAAGGCCATCCAACCAACCAATGTGAAATGTTGCTAAATGATTTCACTGACTGCTCTTATCCGATTCACTCCCCCCTCATCTCTTTCTCTCCCTCTCCCTCTCCCTCTCTCTCTCTCTCTCTCTCTCTCTCTCTCTCTCTCTCTCTCTCTCTCTCTCTCTCTCTCTCTCTCTCTCTCTCTCTCTCTCTCTCTCTCTCTCTCTCTCTCTCTCTCTCTCTCTCTGTCTCTGTCTGTCTTTATTGCTATTGCCTTCTCTCACTCAGTTTTGGACTTTCAAAATCTGGTCAATGCTTGGAATTTTTGACTCATTTGCATTGATATTCAAAATGTATTCAAATAATTTGTGTTTTTTTGAGATTGGTTAAATCTGAAAAGTTAAACTTATACAGCCTGATCCGTTGTGAGTAGTAAGAGTAATATGAATTAACACTAAGTATACTAATTGATGTATTCAATCAAATGAGTCAAATATTCATTTGCATGACAAGTTTCTCCAGTGTGCACTTTCAATTAGATGATGATCTGAACATTAATAAACAAATATATGTATATATATATATAAATATATTTATATAGGGTATATTTGTTGATTTATCTCTATATATATATATATATCTATATTTACATGTTAAATTTGTATTTTGAAGCGTGTTGCTTGGTTTGGAATTGCGACACGTTCAGGCGACCAGCAGCAACAATGGGTCAAAGTGAAAACGAAGCAAAGTTAAATAAGAAGTAAAAAAAAAAAATAATCAATCAAAAAACCAACAAAAAAAAACGCATAAAGAAGCAAAACTTTCGCTTTGGCTTTGGACTTGGCCATCATCAGGTGGCCCAATGAAAATAAGCTGTGCCATATGCAAAGTTGAAGCCAAAGTTTGCTTTGAAATAAGGTCTTGGCTCTTGATCTCTTGGCCACACCATGACAATGATCCACGACCTTTCTTATGTCACGTATTTACTGTTGTTTATCAACATTTTTTTCTCTCTTTTTTATTTTATTTTTTGTTTGGTTTCATTTTTATTGTTGAATTTCTTCGACTTTTCACTTCTGACCAAAGCTGTTTTTTGTTGGTTAATGCTAATTTATTGCCGGATGGCCGATTATGTCACGACATTCAGTGGCAGACGAGGCACGACCTGCCCCTCTAATCCAACGAAACCCCATGGACAGCGTCTTCTTCAGCGATCCGTGATCTGTGCTCGGTGATCTGTGATTTGTGGTCTGCCAGTTGGCCAATTGGCCAGTTCGGCAGTTGGCAGTTGGCTCGTAGAGCAATTGAAACACGTTAAGGCCACGGCAGATGCGTGATTTACAGATTATATGGGTCAGCTGATAAGCAAATCCAAAATGCTCTCGAGTCAAGAGAGAGACAGAGAGGAGAGATAGAGAGAGTTCGACTGGCAGATGCCCTGTACCAAAAACTGTATGAATGCTTGTGCTTGCCAATAAGGATGTACAATTTTGAAATTTGCATTGTTTGAACTATTCTCAGATCAGTAATCGATTTATATCGATAAAATGATCAAATCGGTAAATTATCCTTCGGTTTCCTTCTGTCTTTTCAGCTATTTACAATGGGCACAGGGTATACAAATATCGCATGTATGCCCAGATATACTATGTGTATATATTTATAAGTTTATATGTATATATTATTTAATATTACTTGGGCACATTTTGAATGCATGGTCTGGTGGCAAAAAACTAGCAGAAGCATATCAAAAAGCATTCAAAAATTTGAGAAAACTTGACAGCAAGATGAATGCTCTGCTTTAGTTAGTATTTACCATAAAATTATTTAATTAAATAAGAGAAGTTTCTTTTACCAGTTATGGTTTTAGCAAAACTGTAGAGGTAATACTAAAAATAAACATAAACTTATTTTTAAGGGTCAAAGTAAGCACTAAAAAGGATTTCACTGCAAAGTTCGAAGATGGAAAAGCAACCCATTTTGTAGGCAATTTATTCGGTTTGTATATATATATATATATATATATATATATATATATATATACATATATATATATATATATATATATATATATAGATGTGTAGGACAATAAAAATTGTGTTCTAATATCAACAAGACACGCGTCTAAATGCCAGCAAATTAGCATCAGAGTTCAAATAAATTAAATAAATAAACGCGCAATATGAATGAGCATACAATAGCAACAATAACAATAACAATGGCAACGGCAACAACGACAACAATAGCAACAATGGCAACTTTAACAGCAACAGCAACAACAACAACATAAACTTGTTTTTAGCTGATAGGAATAATCAAAATCATATGATGAGTACCCCGCACAAATTGTGTAATAAAACTGAGCTGGCTAAACTGAAAGGCAACAACAGCTGGCACAATTTAAGAGATTAATACCATAAATTATTATCAATATATCAACTTGGAATTGGGATCAGTTTTTGGGGCAACAACTCAACTCAACTCAACTCAATATTCATCAGTTATGGCCAACGCAATGCCGATAAGACCATGATACGAAGAACCTTCAAGGCCCCCCCCCCCCCCAACAAAAAAAAAAAGAAAAGAAATCTTTTCGACTGCCACTGTTTGAATGGCCTTGCAAAAGTATATATATATATATAGATATAGATCTCTTTGATTTGATATACATAATAGCAAAATGTGTAATCGGCTCAGCTTTACTCATATTTCAGCTCTGAATGCTCAACAGATGAATAGTTCTGATGTCTAGGAAAAGAAAGCCAGTTTAGACTAGCCATCGTTCGTCACACTGTGCGTATGCTTAATGTTAAATGGGGCGTATGATTGATTGAGCTTGGCATCGCAACGGGTTTTGCTTTATAGAAGTCTATAATTACGTAGACTAAGATTTAGACTGATAAAAAGGCAACTGCTTTGAGACTGAGAGATTTCAATTGTACCTCAAATTGTTTAGCAAAAAACACCAAACAGTGAATAAAAAATAAGGTCAGTCAAGTGATGAGTGTTTTGCGACGGAACCAATTGAGTATAAATGGAATGCGTTTCTTTAAGTCAAGCCAAGTCCACTGCAAGTCGACACTGCTTACATATATATATATATATATATATATATATATATATATATATATATATATTTTTTTTTTTTTTTTGTTTTTTATGGTAATATTATGTGTAATGCAAATGGTCAATTATAATTTTTCATATATTTATTTATTTGACTGTTGGCATTTGAACTGTGATATTTATGGCAAATGTTGTCAATAAATTGTTATTGTTTTGGGTCGTTCAAGTGAAGTTTCGGCAATATTTATTATCATGTATTGACACTTAATTGGGAGTTTTACAACACTGACAGCAGCCAAATTGAAGAACGCTGTGTGTGTGTTGTGTGTGTGAGGTTTTTTTTTGGCACTCACTCTGAACTGGCCGAGTGCATTTATTGAAATTCATTTACTGCTGCCTACACTTTGGCTCTGCTCGCTGGCACACATATAAATAAATGAACTCAATTTCAGGCAGACAACAGCAGCAACAAAAGCAGGCAACCGAAATAGCCAAAAAAAAAAAACAACATAAACAAATAAAATAAAATCAACAAACCAAATAAAATAAATGAAGAAATAAAAAAAACAAATGCAAAATGTTAATTTGGCTGTGTCAGCCTGAACTCTGTTGCACAGACCACACCCACACACACACACACACACACGCACGCACAGCATAAAATACACACACTCTGTACTCCAAATAAAACAAAAACAAAGAAAAAAACAGACCTTTCTCAACCAAAAAGAAAGTAAGTCAGCCGCCAAAAATGCTGTGTGCTAATTTTCGATAAGCTTTTTTTTTTTTTACTTTTTTCGATTTTTTTTTTTTTGGTGACAGCTTGAATTTGTTTTTGTGATTTTTTTTCTTGGCTGGGAATGAAAGTTGACGGGAATTATGTAAAGATCTTGTTTGGTCGTAACTTAAAACTTGATTTTAGTTTTGGTTGTTGTTATTGTTGTATTTGTTCAATGTTGGTTTTTATTTTAGTTAATGATTCGAGTGTTGCCTAACTGTGGTTGATTTTGCATTCAAAAGGTTGCAAGCAAAGTGTGCCAATGTGTAATACTATATATATATATACATATATATATATATTAATCGAATCTCTGTTGAAACATTTCATTTGCCCAAAAGCGAACTCGACTAATGAGGAACATTTTGATTAGCGAAAATCAGCCAGATCTGTATATATATATATGTAGTATGCACTTAGAAATATATACATATACATTCTATCTATCATTTCGGTCGTCGTCTGTCGTAGTTATCATTTAAGATACTGCACAATAATAACAAAAAATAGCAAGCTGGGTCTGAGAACAACACAAAATGCGAGGGATAGGTCAGGCATGCCATATATATACATACATATATATATGTAATACATAGTATGGATCAGGTGTATCACAAATGAAATACACGCCGTTTAGTCGGGAGCACTCTCTGTTGCTAAACACGTTCTCAATTTCATACATATTTATATATATATATATATATATATATATGTACATATATATATATACATCACGCTTCACACTTTATGGGAAAGACCCAGAGAAAAAACCAAATATTCTACAAATATTTGTATTTGCATTACGAATGTGGCCTGCAAAAGTGTCTCCGTTTTTATTTGCTCGTATTATGTGTCACTTCTGTGGTATGCTAATATACAGTTAGTTATGCTTGGAATTAAGCCAGTTAAACTAACTAGCTAAGTGTGCTTGTCTTGCTGCCTTGTTTCACAAATTGCCGAGTTCAAATGGAGCAACAAAATGTCACCTATATTTATCTTGTTGTTGATTTATACGCAAATATACGCAAATAATTCCAATTGGCAAAAGTCAAGTTGCAGGTCGAGAGCACAGCTAGATTAATTCATTTCAATTTGGAGTGTCAGCTGTCGATCGATAACTTTCTTTACGCGTTAACTAATATCGAGTATCGATACAAATCGATCACCGATTAGCGCTAAACATTTCCACTAGGATAGGTACAACAAAATCCAAGTAAACAATACATATATATATATATGTGTGTGTGCTGTTTTTTTTTCTCCGAAGAGCGTGACGAATGCAGACAGAATATTGGCAAATAATAGGTATACGTATTACAAATATGTCAAGTTTAACACCCAGCTCTGTCACATTCGATCAGCTACTTTCAGTCGTTCAGTTCATTTATGCACATATATACATATACTTAAATATATATATATATATATAGCTTATCCCAGCGATTCACAGTAAATGTGTGTGTGTGTGTCATCGACATCGACATCGACAAATAATAGATTACATTAATTCCACACCGTGTGAATGGAGTCAGCAGTGCCATAGCTTAAAAGCGGTCGCAGTTTGTTTTCTATTTAATTATTTTTTATACCGTTGACGCTTGATTGAATCGAAATGTGTTATCGATTATTGTGTTGTGGATTTGAACTTACTTTTGCATTTGGCAAGGCCGCTGGCCACTTGCAGGAATCCATAGATGGCGATAATGACGCATGGCAACGCTATAACGCCAAAGGACACGTAATCCATGTGCTCAAAATAATGTGTAATCTGCTCCATTTCTTCTTCTTCTTATGCTGCTGCTGTTGCTTCTTTTTTATTATTTTAGTGTTTAATGTTTTATTGATTTTGATTGAATATGTTTAGTTGTCACTGCACTTGACACTTAGCACATAAAACAAAACAAAAACAAACAAAATAATTGCTACTGAAAATTATATAAACAATCGTTTCGAATATTTTCACTCTTCACGTTTGCAATACAGATATATATATATAGATATAGAGAAATATATATATATTTTTTTTTTGTTGCTTTCTTTTACTTTCTTATTTCTTAGATTTTGTTTTTGCTAAGGCGCAGGCGCGCACGATTTTCTTTTATTTTCTTATTTCTTTCTCTTTTTGAATATTTTTATATTTTGTTGTATTTGATTATTTACTGATTTTCATCCAATTGGATTCTCATTTGGCGCGAATTCCAATTGAATTCTTTCTGTGAACAATTTCGTTATTCACGTTTCGTAAGTGTTTCGCTAGTGTTTTGTTGACTATCGTTGTTGTTGTTGCTCTTTGTGTTCTGCTTCTTTACTTTCGTCGCGCTATTTTGCTTGCTGTCATTGTTGTTGTTGTCGTCAGTGGCATCACTGTGCGCTGCATATCCTTTGGCTTTTTTACGTGCCAGTGTTGCGTTGTTGTTCTTGTTGTTGTTATTGCTGTTGTTGTGTTCGCTGTTATTATTGTTCTTGTTGCTGTTGTTTTTGCTGCTGCAAGCAGGTGTTTTAGCGCCATGTTTTGTTTGGCATGGGCCCGAAAAAAAATAACCAACTTAGCGTCCGTTCAGCTTTCAGCGAAATGTTCTCCAAATGCTCGCCAAAATTTTGCATTTGCAGTTACAGAATAACAAATAGGAGCAATTAATGCAAGCAATTTAACAGGAAAAACAAAAAAAAAAATAAACTGAAAGGAAATTCGCGACGGCGACGTGTATATTTTGTGTTTAAGTTCTTTAAAAATGCACACACGCAAAACCGAGCGGAATAAGGAATCACGAAATTATCTGCCTCGCGCCAACCGTTACACACGTCCGACTCGTTTGGCTTTGTTTTTGCTTCTGCTTCTTCTGTGTCTGATGTTAACGTTAACATGCATATGTATGTTATTGACTTTCTTGCATCTGTTAGTCGACGGACGCATGCTAAGCCTCAAACGAAATTCAAAAGTTAACGGCTGGCACAAGTTAATGTTATACTCAATATGGCACTGTTAACCGCAAGATGAGCATTACATTATGTTAAAATCACTCTCTTTTGCTGCTCTTATCGAGGCGAATGTAACAAGAACACAACGCACAGTTGGCTAACAAGCAACATTTAAAGGTAACACATATATGGCATATACGCATATATCGAATGCTAGCCTTACAACTATTATTTTCTTTGTTTCGTGTTGATTATTTATTATTGCGTGGACGTCAATATATAGTTCGTGATTGTAGCCGCTTAAGCTTTCTCTTTGCACCACTGTGCAGCGATGAGTCAGCTTTTTATATATGAGTTCTGTCTCTCTGTCTATGTCGCTCTTGATGTGATCTCTCTCTTAACAGCACTCTCTTAGAAAAAGCACGCGGTCGCGATCCCAGCAACAAAATGCCAAAAAGCACGTGAGGCACGCCGCTTCCAAATATTGACTAACTATTTGAACAACATCCAAATTGAATGAATAGTCATACATCTGTATATATGCATGTATGTATAAATGTATGTATGTATGTGTGTATGCGTGTGTGTATGTAGCCAAATCATCAGTCTAAAACGAGGTATGTTGTGACATGATATGTACTTCCAATTTACATATGTATCTAATGTAATGTATATATGGAGACAAGTAAATATATGCAATGCCTGCAATTCACAACACTTTGATGCCACTGAGAGTATTTAAGGAATAAGAAATAATTACAAATATGCACTCTCTTATTGTGTTGGCAAAAGTGGAAAATGAAACTCAAAATGAACTGTTGCGCGACATTCAAGCTGAACAACAAACAATCAACTCTTGCCCCACTGTGCGCAAAGAGTATAAACTTTTTTTGCGTTGTATTTGCCGACGATCAATGAAGGGTTGCATCAAGCGGTTATCGATCGGATAATCTAATAGGTGTGTGTGTGTGTGTATGTATGTATGTTGTGTGTATGTATGTATGTATGTGTGCATAAGGGATGCATATGACTAAAGAAGAGGAAGTTTCAGCAAAAGCTCTGATTTCTTTTGCCCGTCAATGGCCAATAGACACCCTACGCCATTGTTGCAGTTGTTGTTGTTGTTGTTGTTGTTATTGCTGGTGTAGCCACAAGGGTACGTGTTCAAGACACATACACACCACAACACATCTGCCTTTGGACAATCAAACAAAAAGCGTTTCCTTTGCCAGTCTCCTTTTCTGCTGTTGGCAATTAGAATAATCAATTTATGTGTGTGTCTGCGTGTGTGTGTGTGTGTGTGTGCCCTGAATTTTTTAGCAACGTCAGCTTTAGAGTCGTTGTCATCAAATAAAGTGCTTTGTCACTGCAATTACGCTTCGAGGGTGGAAGTTGAGCGTTTTGAATAGATTCGAAAAATATTCATTAAGTGGAGAATCGATAAAGGGCTTAGCAAATCGAATTATGTCAAAATAATACACAAATGCATTTTCAACTTTTGCGAAAATAAATTGCTTATAGAATTGAAAGAAGTAAACAATAAAAATAATGTCCAAAATGAGTAAAGTGGCATAAATAATATCAGATCAGATCGATCATTTATAGATGATTGCCACGCGTGTTGAGCGTTTAATATATTTAAATGGAAATATGGCAACAACAAAATAATTATAATAATAATAAATAATAACTGAAATTAAAATTCCGCAGACTGCGCAAACATTTGTTCCGATCAAATCAAATTTCATTTTCAATTTCAAAGTCACAAAGTCATTTTCACTGAACACCTCCCAGCTGCAGTAAGAAATATGATTTTCTTTTAAAAATCTATTATTCAATTAAATGTATTTCTCAACGATTTCAGGCACACACAACAAAAATCCCTTCCAAATATTATAAATATGAATTGTGTTTAAAATGCAATGACTTGCACATATAACTGTGTATCTGTGTTTATCTACAGATGTATCTACAGATCTACAATGTGTATCTTACACGTCGAGACTGATTGCAACTGTGGCAACAGGTGTCTGTCTGTCTGTCTCTTTTCTACACAGGCAGAGGCACTTGATTGGGCATCGAAGCATTGCCAAAACAGGGCATCTTATCGAGCAACAACCCCACACACCAACACACACTTGTAGGCTGTGTCCTTGCACAATGCACAATTTTATTGCCTGAGTCGAACATCTGCCGCTGCTGCTGCTGCTGCTGCTGTTGCTGCTGCTGCTGCTTTTGCATTGTGCAAGCAGTTTCATCATACGGCCAGCAGATGGCGAAAGGCTAACGCCATCTGCTGGCTGCATGTGTCGCCAGCTGCCTGCATGTATGCACACGCACACACACACACACATACAGGCAGGCATGCATATGTAAATGTTTATGTACATATTTGTTCATCGTACAAATCTGCTGCTGCTCTTCCTGCCGCTATCTGGTTGACTTCAGGTTCAACGAATCATTGCTGCCAAAATGTTAATGACTCGACGCGCTGCGACGATTAACCCCCAGGCAGTAGCCCCCCTTCCCCACTACACACAAACGCACACACACTCTCTCTCTCTCTCTCTCTCTCTGTTTGTCTGTCTCTGTCCTGCGCTTGTTGTCATTTGTCAATAGTCAGACAACATCTGGCTGAGCGAGTTTTGGTCGTTGAACTGCCTGCGAAGGATTTCGCAGCCAAACCCTGATCCGCCTACCGCCTCCTGCCTCCGGCTGCCCGGCTGCCCCTCGTCTGCTCCCTGCAACGGTTTCGTAAACAACACACCCACGTTTCCTGTTTCATTTTTTGTTTTTGTTTTTTTGCATTCTTTTTTATGGCTGATAAATTCACTTGAATTCGAAAATTATACGAAATGCAACAAGTTTCACAATTGTTGTTATTATTATTACTTTGTAATTATTTTGTTGTTCATATAATAATTTTTAAGTATTTATTTGTTGCAGTGGCACTTACACATAAATGGTTAATTGGCATATAAGCCAAGAAATATTTACTCACCTGCAAAGAGAAAAGAATAAAACTAAATTAGGCCGACATTCCAAAGATTTTCTCAATTTCTTACAAACATAATGAATAACAAAAAATGAACAAAATATAATTAAAATCGATAAGAGATAATGCTCGAAAAAGATACATCATTCGTAAGAGAAAGTGAAAGCAGAGAATCTGTATTAAATACATCGAAATTAACTCAATTTGACTCAAAAATTCGAATTTGCCAATTTTAAATTTCTCTGCTTAATTCAAGGAGCTTTAATTATGAAATGTTAAATTTAGAACTGGACATGTAACGAGAGAATAATAGCAGTGCTAACTATATATATACATATAGATAAGTAATGTTTACTGGTCAGGATCTTGTAGTGGAAAGCTCTTCAAAGTGCAGTTAACAATTTCAAAACGAAACTTTGAACTTTCGCAGACCAAAAAAAGTCGCAACCTTGAAAAAATAAAAGCTTATCGATGAAACGAACCGCTGCCAATGGCTTTTGCTGCTGCTGTTGCTATTGCTGTTCTTATTGCACACATGTCTCATCAATCAGAGCCACAAAGAGCAAAGAGCATAAGAGAGTCTGTCTGCTGTGTGTGCGTGTGTGTATGTTTGTATGCAGTTAGAAAAAAGAGAAAAAGCTAGGGACTGCTGTCGCTGCTGTTACAATTGCTGTTCTTGTTGCACTCACAGATCTCTCAATCAATCAGAGCGACAAAGAGCAAAAGAGAGTCTGTCTGTGCTTGTATTTGTGTGCAGTTAGAAAAAAGAGAAAAAGCTTAGGGCGACGTCGTTCTCCTTGCAGGTGCTTGAACTGTCTGCATTAAGAAAGTTCATTTTCTGTGTCTGTTTTCTGTTAATGTGGTGACAAAAGCAGCAGCAGCAGCAAGAGCAACAGCAACAACAGCTGCCACAACTGTTGCGCGTGCCGCAGGCCATTGGGCCAAAAGAACAGTTCGTTCAACTGGCGCAATTTCAAATTAGTAGGCGCTATGCCCGCAGCCAGCTGCCCAGGTCAGGTTGATTGAACCAACAAGCTTTTACACTCAAAAAAAAAAAAAAATGAAACAAAACAACAAAACAATACAGAAAGCAACAAAGAGAATTTCAGACTTGAATCAAGTGTCGTTCTCCTGTTGCAGGACATATATAAAATAAATAAAATATAAGGTCAAGCAAGTTTTACCGGAACCTTAAACCGGAACTGAAATACAAATCGGCTTAACGCGTTGCTTACAAATTCAACAGAATAAAGCGTGAATCTAGAAATATATTGGCTTTTCGCTGAGTGTAGCAGCAACAGCCTTTGTCATGGGTGCGGCTGTCCTTGCCTTGTAATAACAACAAGCAACAAAAGACAACCGACAACGACGCAAATTGTTGGGGTAGGCGACATTTCGACTGTGTGCGGCATGTGGCGAGTGCAGGGGTGGCAGAGAGAGAGAGAGAGAGAGAGAGAGAGAGAGAGGGCGAGCGAGTGCAATGTGCTAAATAATTAATAATTGGAAATTATCATCATAATGCTCACAATCAGGTCTACACATTGTTGTTGCTGTTATTGTTGTTGTTGTTGTTTTTGTTGTTGTTGTTGTTGTTGCTCCGTTGTCATTCAATTTACGTTGCTTGCAGTCTTGCCCCACGGTCATATATATTATTTCTTTTTTTTGCCTGCTGCTGCTGACTTTCCTGGCTGCGTCGCTTTGTTCATCTGCCGATTGAGCACAGGAAGTCGAACAAGTCGAAACAACAACAGCAACAACAACAATCGCAACAACAACAACAATCTCAACATCAACAAATATATATCAAATGCGAATCTAATTTTATTTTTCGTTTTGCTTTACTTTTTGGCTGGAGCTGCGCACAAGAAATGTGGCGCCTCAATACCGGCTGCTGCCCCCGCTCTGCTGCTGCTGCAGCTGTAGCCAAAAATGTTCAGCACGTGGCAGAATGCATTTTATTTGGTGCGAATCTTGACTGGCGAAAAACACTTTGCGGAAGTCTCTGATTAACGTAACGGAAGTCTCTGACTAATGTTGAATGCGTTGCAGCTTTTATTTATACCGAATACATAATGCACACACATATATATATATATATATATATATATATATACGCATTTATATATTATATTAATTTGCAGCAAGAAAATTATATTTAAAGACACTCATTGAGGCGAGCTGAGAGTTGAAGCATGATTTGCGTTCGATTTAGCCATTTTTTTCAAATCAAATATATATTTTGAGCATTGGCATTAATATCGTGCATATCGGAGTCAGTTATTTAGCTACTTCCCATATGCTGATCATGCTGAGTTGATGGTATTTTCAATTACAGCCAATGCTGCGTATGCGTAATATTTGTATTTCAAATCAGCAAATATAAAGAAAATAAATATATTTAACACAAATAATAGTCAAAACTGTAGTTAAAATATATACATACATATATATTCATACATATTCCGATTTGTGATTAATAACAATAATAAAGTTATAGAAGAATCGATTTGTTGCCTTTCAGTTTTATTTGAAATGTGTTCAAATGCGCAAATTCCACAAATTGAACACAATTTCCATTAAATATTTTTTTATCTCTTTTCGCAACTGGGCGTATGCGTAATAAGAAATGTCTGATCTAATCGCAGCTTTAAAGTTTGCATTAAAATGAGTGACAAACATGAATGACAAAAGTTGAATGGGCGACAAGAAGACTGACAAGAGACAAGCGCAGATAAAGCAGACAGAAAGAGCCACAAATGTTGAGGTAGTGAAAAAGAAGAAATGTACAATACACACACATGCATACATACATACATACATAGATATGTACATACATACATACATCCATGCATACGTGCTAGTTGGCAAAGCTGTCTGCTAATTGACTGACAGCAGCAAAAGCTTTCGACAGAAAGCTCTCTCGCTCTCCCTCTGCTCTCTCTCCCTCTCTTTTCCCATTACCTGTGCAACGTATACATTTAATACAAGCATGCACACGTATATAAATTTATGTAGATATATATATATATATGTGTGTGTGTGTGTGTTTGAGAGAGTTGAAATGTTTTGCGCGTTTTGTGCAAATTAAATTCCTACTGCGTGCTAAGTGCATTGAACCTGTTGTTTATTCAGTTCTTTTGGGCAATTTCATTAGTGGTTGTTCGATATATGTGCGACGCCGCTAAGCGGCAAGCAGAGGCACAATTGCCTGATAAACAGAAAGAGAATATGCCCAAATGCCAATGTCAATGCCAAATGCCAAATGCGAAAAAGAAAAAACCCGCAACAAAACAGCACCCCACCAATCGAGCCCCCTCCCGCCACCCTGCCTGCTTAGGCTGGGGAGGATATTTAACCTCGAAAACGCCAACTTTTTGACTTTCAAGTTCAATGCCGTGCTTTAACCTCATTGAGTGCGTTGCCACTTTGTTGTTGCTGTTGTTACTGTTGTTGTTGGTTGTTCTCGCTGTGGTTCTTCTTCTTATTCATATTTTGAGTGCCGGCGCATTTAATGGGTTTGCATTTCTGATTGTTGATTGCTATTTCAATGGCGTATCTCTCAGTTAGATATACACACACATACTCGTACATCACTTATATATATACATATATATATATGTATGAAATCGCATGACTTGAATTGGTATATATAATTATAAATGTATATGCACATTTATGTTTATCCTTGCATAATTGTCCGTTTTCCGGCGTGTCAAAACTGCACAAGTCATTATGATTTTAATTGATGTATTCTGGTTGACCGCTGTAAACGGTGCGTATGCGCAATATTTGTATTTATTATTTATCATTAATATTAGCCCATTGCCAGACATGTCATTTTGTCTTAAGTGTGACTCATTTTGTTTTGTGCAGTAATTCCCAATAATTCAACAGATTCTACACAATATACACTCTTAATAAATATAAACCAACACGTCACGTTTCACTTAAAATTGGTTATTATTATTCATTTCGATTTTGTTGTTGTTGTTGATAATCCAATAGAATTTACGAATTGCACATATTTGTTGATGAACCACCAACAACAAATTGAATCTAGGCTTTCAAACATGTTGTCGATCTCTGTTTCAAGCAGTTTTGAGCAGATAAGTTAACTATTTCCGTATTATTATAAAAAATAATAATAATATTACGTGAACATAATTAAGTGCACATTATTAGCTATGCACAGGTTGGTAAATATTTTGCACGTAAATCGCAGTGTTTGCTCCACTGTGCGCAAGCGCTGCAATCAGCTGTTTTTATTTACAGTCGTGCAGCTGTTCCGCTGAGCTTTGCTGTTGTTGTTGCTGCTGCTGTTGCTAGTGCAAAACGTGCAATGATTGATATTGACTCGTTTGCTGTATGTGCTTCGACTGCGCAAAGCAACAACAAAAAAAAAAGAAAGGAGAACAACAACAACAACAAGAACGAAAACGAGAATAAGAGTAATACGAAGAGACTTGGGTTACAGCACGAAGACAAGCACAAAAGCAAAGACCGAAACGAAAACAAAAGAAAAGGACAAAACAATAACAAAAGTGAACTCACATGTTGCTGCTGTGCTGCTGTTGCTGTTAATAACGGTTGTTGCTCGTTGCTGCTGATGGGAAACGTCATTGATATTGTTGATGTTGTTGTTGTTGTTGTTGCTGGCATTGTTGCTGCTGGCTGCCGATACTTGGTCCAAAACGGACGCGAATTTGAATTGTAAAACACTTTTTGTCCATGCCACTGATTGTAGCTGTTGCTCTTGCTGCTGTTGCCGTACATGTTGCAGTAGTTGCTGCGTTGCTGCTTGCGTTGCAGCTCTTGATCCTGTTCCGGCTTCCGCTTGTAGGCCATCGGTGCGGTTGCAGTGGCAGTTACAGTTGCAGACATATCTGCGCTAGCAAACATTATTAGCTGCATAATTATTCTATTTGTATGCAATGTGCTGCTTTTGTTGTTGTTGTGGCTTTTGTAGCAATTGTTGTTGTTGTTGTTGTTGTTGTACTTGCGGCAGGCGCATAGTAGAAAGTTGTGGCAAGCATTTAAATGGCTGCTGCCAAAAAGTAAAGACCCCACAGCTACAAGCAAGTACAAAATGTACTATTCATATATATATATATATATATATTTGTATGTCTTTCGCACGATCTCACTAAATTGACGTCAAAAATAATTGCTCTTGTTGTTGTTGTTTTTGTTGTTTTTGTTGTTTTTGTTGTTGTGAAAGATTCTCGTTTTACGCAGCACTTGAGAAGCTGATGAAACGCAAATGCGTTGTTTCCACACAGCAAAAGAAAAAGAAAAGAAAGCAAAATGTTGTCGATTGTCCTCGCGATCTTTACACAATTACACGCAAAACTGTTTATTTGTTTGTTGTGTTCTTTTGTTTGTTTGTTGTTCTTTTTGTTGTGTTTTATTGGTTTTTGTAAATCACATTGAGAATTTTGAACAAGTAGCGCAAGAAATTGCACGCCCAGCTGCCTAACTTGTTGACCAGCAACAACAAAATAAATGTCTGTCCGTTTGCCGTGTATGATTGAAGCTCAGAACGGACGCTGGCAGCGGCAGCAGAGGCAGAAGCAGCAGCAGCGACAAACCGTTGGCAAGTTCATTTTCTCACACACACAGACACACACGTACACCGCGAGATAGTGAGAGTGAGAAAGAAGAGAGAGGCTTGCATACGTATGTGTAATTGTAACAGTGTTGAGAAGACGCTGGCATCGCAAACAAAGAAAAAGGCAAAGTGCTATGCTATGCTGACGTATGACGCATGACTACTCCCCCTAACCGCTCCTCTGTTCAAACTGCTGCTCCCTCTTCAATTGCACCTAACCCAATTCAAGTGTCGTCACACTTTTGGTTGTGGTCATGGAACAGCAAGTCACCAGTCAGCAGTGAGCTGTAAGAGCAGTCAAAGCTTCCAAACTGCAGCAGCAGCAGCAGCAGTGTAAAAGCTCAATGTCAGCCAGCCCAGTCTATGTGCAAGTGTGGGTGTCTGTCTTCGTCTGTTACAGTGGTGTGTGTGTGCTTAGGAAATGCTAATTTTAATTTATTTGCTTACCTGTTTGTTTTATTCTTTTAGTAAAATTTATATTTTAGTTTATTCTCACCTTGGAATATACAGAGTTGTTCTGTTTGCGTTCAAATTATTATTTTTGTTACACAATATCACTAAGCACACAATACATGAGTGATAATAAACCGCCCGCTTAAAATTGTGAATAAAAATGATGCCTCAACTACACTATACGTTTTGCAATATATTTTACGTACATAACTTTCGACGTAGTCACTATCATTTGAACTACTTCTCACTCTTGCAATATTTATGATGTAACTTACCAATTTCTGAGATCTAAACAAAATCTATTAGTTTTCACAATTCACAAATTCATTCAGTCAATAATGTTTTGCGATGGACCTTACAGGACCAGCGCGAGAAGTTAACTGATTTTTGTTGTAGCCACCTGGACGTATTTATAACAATATACGTCAGACACGGTCCCAGGTCATAGGTCATAATATGCTTAGAAAGCGATTAAAAACCCATTGACAGGTAGACCGACAACAGGAGAGACAAATCAGCTGCTTGTAACCCACGACAAGCATACACGTGTCGCTGGTCATTTTTTGTTGTTGTTTACCTGCTTGCCTCTATTATGTTTTTGTTTCATTCTTTTTTTTGTGGCCTGTGCGTCACTGTGCAGGCGATCGAAAGCTCTCTAATACTAGGCAGCTTTGATTTGAAACTTGGATGCGCATGCTTAAAGACGATAAGACGTCGACGCCGTCGTCGACAGCGCTGCTGTTGTCTTTTGTGTCTTTTACCCGACATTCTAAATAGAATTCAATGCGTTTTTTTATTCTTTTATGTTTCTTGTTCAATCTGCCTATGCGGTGTGCACGCGCTTACATTTGAGTTCTGTATGTGCGATTGTGGACTCACAGTGCCAGCTGGAGGCAGCGCCAGGCACGTACCATCTTTGATGCCAACGTCAGCGTTAGCGTCGGCGCCACTCTGCGCTTACACATAGAGCAACCAGCAACCAGAGGGCTCAAGGAGGGGAGAACTCGACTAGGAGATGTCCTGTACCCCAAGACAATTGCTCAATATATACTGCATTTTTGTACATTTGTGAAATAAATTATACACTTAAATTGCGTATGGTAAAAGAAAACTTATTGAAAAGCATAAAAGTTTTTTTTTTTAGAGTTAGGTACAGTGTATCTATCCATTGGATACACAGCATTACAAAGAGAGAGCTGTAAGCCCCCCCTCGTTCAACCCTTTTTTGTCAGTGCATTTGCGAATTGCGTTTCAATTTCAAGATTTTGTGACAGCGACTTTTATTATCGCAACACACAGCTTGAGTCAAAATGCATGCCCCAACACTGAGTCACACGCTCATTATAAATATATATACTATATGTGTGTATGTGTGTGTGTGTGTGAATATCAGTAACGGCCCCTTTCATTCAAATTGGGTCACACACGGCAAATAAATATAGAGTAGAGAGAAGATCGACAAGATGAGTAAGAGGCAGCGGGAGAGACAGCGAGAGGGAGGGAGTAAGAAACACTTTTGTCTTTGCTGGAGGAATATAGCTAAATTGTGCCAGTGTGTCGTGTTTGACTTTTTGAGACGACAACATTTACCGTTTTTCTGTTGTGTTTGTTTTTTTTTTGTTGGCCACAACAAATGTTTAAGAGCGAATGCAAATAACATAAGGAAGTCAAGCAAATAAAATAGCTTAGAAGCAATAACAAAAGGCAGGGAGTAAACACGACTGAATTTGAATACAAAACAAAACCAAGCGAAATAAGAAAACAAAACAAAACATAAATGAAAAGAAAGACACCAACTAAAAAGCACCCTTAGATAAACAAATATGTAGCTGTTCTCACAGATGATGTACATGTTCATACACACATACATATAGATACACACACACACACACACACACACACACATTCATGCATACATAAATCTGAGCTGAAACTTGGATAGTTACACAGAAAAAATAGATGTACACAGTTGCCAGAACAGCCTTCAAATGTGCAAGGCGTGGCAATTTTTATTCCGTATACTATTTTTTAATTAGCATAAAAAAACAAGAATTTAGCGAAGAAAAAAAACATAATAAAAGAGTATATATATATATTTAATTATAAATAAATAATAAAAAAAACAAATTTTCCATTTTGGGGATTTTTTCGTAACTGAACGTTGACTCGGGCTTCATAGCAATAGTTGGAGACAAGTTAATCATACATACTTAAATATTAATGTTCAGTTATCGTATGACGGCTCAAACGCATATATATATATATATATGTATATATATATATATTTTTTTTTTTTTAAGAAAAAGAAACTAGCTTAAAGCTTAAAGTCAAATAAATGATTAAATTATTTGCGATTGTTGATTGTTGATTTATCCATAAGACAGACAAACACCTCTATAAATTCCCAGTGAATATTCAGTTAATTGAATTGCGTCTCTTCTCCATTATCTTATTGTTGCTGATCTTGAAATGCACTTACCTGTTTATTTTTCTTTTCGATTATTATTGAATTTGTTGCTTCTTAATTGATATTGCTTCGAGGTGCATATATCTTATGAACGCACTCAAATTAGTATTCGCATTTCGAATCGCTTTTTGTTGCAATTGTTTTTGTTTTTGTTTTGTTTTTGTCTTTACTTTTATTTTATACATTTATTGTTGTTGTTGTTTTTCTTTTTTTTTGTGGCAGGTCCGCTCGCCAGCGCGTTCGTTCATCAACTAAGCGGCGACTTGAGCTTTAACAGTGCAAAAAAAAAAAAAAAAAAAAAAAAGAAAAGAAGAAGAGAAACAACAGAATACACAAAATAATAATAAGAATAAATGGAAAATGAAAATTTACTCACACACACACACATAATTAGATGTATGCAAATAGGAGCTCACACACACACACACACACACACACACACACACAGAGACAACACACATGCTTGAAGCAGTTGCATTTTATTTAATTTATTTGGTTTTTTCGATTGCTCTGGGCTTATTTAAATGAAAACATTTGTTCATATTTACTCATTATTTATAGCCAAAAACGAACAAATTTCTCTTTCGGCTTCTTCTCCCAACTCTTTCATATGTGGAAACAAGGCTGATCAAGTTATTTGCCAAAGTGTCATAGCTCCTGCCTGGCATACCACAGCAGCAGCAACTGTCAGCGTCTGTCTCAGACAACCCGATAGATCCAGATAGACCCCATACCAACGTGGCTAGCCATCTTCTTCAGGAATACATATACTTTCACGTTGCGGAATCGGCTTCTGTTGCTGGCCAGGATTGAGAGTATTGCGCACTTCTTCGCTTATCCAGGCACAGCCCCCATCTGGGTCCAACTCATTCTTTTTCAAATGGGAGGCCAGCAAGAGAGACGCCAGCTGCAGATCGTTCATCCCAATGAGCGATTCAACGGCTGTATCCAACGGCTGTGTCCAGTCGCAAATCTTCTGCACCAACAGCTGCAGCATCTTCAGCGTCGAGCTAAAATTCGAGGCCATCTTTTGCTGCTCTTGCTGCTTCTTCTCCTGTTGCTGCTTGGCATCAAGAGAAAAAGAATCCATCCGTTCCATAAAGTTCTTGCATGTCTCATAAGGCACTTTATTTGGTGGCTGCGGCAAGTCTGGATAGTACTGCAGATTGCTGGCAAAGAAGGGCCAATCCAATGCCTCTGGTTCAGCAGCTACTGCCTGGCAGTGAAAGGCATACCAATCGGACTCCTCCTCGTCCTTCGTTTGCTCCTTCAACAAAGTTGACCATATTTCATAGTATTCACTTGAATCCATTTTAAGGGTTTTTTATGAACTCGTTTTTATTTCCACACAATCTGCTGTTCACAATGACTTTCTGTATTTTGGCCAGCTTCCTTTTGACAGCAACAAGGATTTTGACTTTGATAAGATTTATTTTAATCAACACTTCAATTCAATCAACATCTCAATGAAGTCTGTACTTTGCCTTTGTCATTATAGTGGTATTTGTTTTGCGTGTTTACTGTAGTATTGATTAAAATAAATACTAAAAATCGACTCTGCTTTTCTGCTGCCACAACTGTCACTGGAATGCTTTGCTAATAATTGAAAGTCATTCTGCTTCTGTTGGAAAACACCAACATGAATTCAGGTGAATATTTTGTAATCATCGAGCAAGAGGACGAGATGCCAGCAATGATGGAAAACCCTGGCGACAATGAACATCTCCCCCAACCAGAATGGTTCTACTCTAATGGCCAGAAGAAGGGGGCAATACTCTCAATCCTGGCCAGCAACAGAAGCAAGAGAAGCAGAGGCGCACTTACTGCAACTACAATACTATGCCAGCTATTAATGCACCCAATCCACTTGAGCTGCCACAGCCTCTGACTGGGTGGAATGGTATGGAGAAGGGGGAACCGAAACAGGAACAGGAACAGGAGCAGGAGCAGTACAATATGCAGCTAGAACAGGGTCTCTTTTAATCAAAGGGAGAAACAAGAATCCAATTTTGACTACTAACCAACTGAAAGCTAACATATCGAAATGAATGTGGCAATAAACTGGAATTGAAATGGGCTTGTCTTGGGTCTATAAGGAGGGTAGATCTATGTCTGCTCAGTATATGTCCATAGACAGATACATGCATACGAGTATATGCAAATCGATGCAAATCAGAGCCAAAAGTTGTGCGAGTTGAGTGATGCAGAAAGACTTGGCTACGGAGAATCTTGTAGTCGAGCTCTCTCGACTAGAGTTGCGGGGACATTTCGAGGACATTGAGGTTTTCTTATTCCATTTGTAGTTAAATTATTTTTGCCAAGGATATGGGTTTGTGGATTGTTTCATGGCCGAGTAGAATACATTCAGGGGCATTCAGTTTTCGCCACCTTGATAGATAGTGTGATATTGATTAGGTTTTCTGTTATTTGTGTTCTCGTTGTGTGTTTCTTTTTTTAATTCTTTTTTTTTTTTCATTCAAGTTTGTTTCTACTTTCAAATAATGCGCACAATTTAGTTCAAGTTTAATGCATTTTGTTTTGCGCAGCAATTAAATTGATATTGATACCATAACTAAGTGCATTGTACTTATGCCATGATGTATGATGTATGTATGTAAGTATGTGTGTATGTGTGTGTGTGTATATGTGTGTGTATGTGTGTATTGTTCTATCTACAATCTGGCGGCATGCCGCTGCTCAATAGGCCACTCAGATGTTATGTACATGCGACTTAGGCATAGACAAAGTAAATATGGGGCGATGATACTTGACTTGAGTTTTGACACAGTTCGAAACCGTTTCGAATGTGCTCGAACACAACTGACACAGTCATTGGCATTCTTCTATTTTTTTTTCCAGTGTAAATGAGGCAAATAAATGTGCTTATCGATTATCTATTGAGGTATACGAATAGTGCAAGTACCTTGCCATCAAGAATATCAACTTGTACTTCGACTTGTAGTGCTACCTAAAGGTACATGTATAGCACATATATAATATACATATATAATATATATATATATACATATATAATATATATACGCCTGCTTATCTATCTTGGATCAACAAGTGCCCTGAACTATTTATTTACCGTCTCGAAGCGAATCTACTACTATTATTATCTAGCTGCCATAGCAACGATCGGCGGCATCTGAAGTATCTGAATCCGAAATTAATATAAAAACTTTCATTCAAAGAATGCGTTTTTAATGAAATGCAAAAAATGTACTCCATTTATATATGTTTATATATATATATATATTAATGGGTTTGTTCATTTTAAATTGATAAAAATTGATACACAATTAGCATGAATAGAAACACCCGTTTAATATGGACAATCCAAAAAAAAGAGAAGAAAAATCCAAGTAAAATTGCTCCAGTCGAGAGACGTCGACTAGGAGATACCCTGGGCACACTCTGAAAAGTGTGTATGCATTTATGAATGTGTGTAGATGTGTGTAATTGTAATTGTCAGGTTACTCAACTGATCTTGATTAAATCGTTGCAGACGAACCATTTTATGATATTTCCCAAAATGTGTGGTTCAAATTGCTACTGGTAATCGATTTATATCGATATTGGGAAATGGTTAGCGAGCACTTGATGTTTGCAGACAAAGTGACGGACGGACATGGCTAAGTCAACTCGTCTGTTGCCGCTGATCATCTATGGGGTCGGAGAGGTTACCAGCTGTCCGTTACAAACGCTCGTGCAACTTCATCATATCCCATTTGGCCCAGTTACAGGGTATACCAAAGCGAATGCGTGCCGCTTCGAATGTTGGACCGATGCGTCAATTTGGCCCGATGCGGTGCGGTGCGTGGGCTGCGCTGATAACCTCATCTGGAAAGTTGGCTCGCGAGATGCGCTATCAGTATCAGCAACAGTATCAGCAAACAGTAACTGTAAAACGTCTCGGAAACAGCGATCGTTCACGTTCTTCCCACCTCCAAAATGCGCTATCTGCAAACTTGAACTTTCTCATTGCCAACTGATGGGTCTACGCGCCTGGCACCCCAATTTCAGAAAGAAAAAAAACACATACAAATCAAATAAAATAGAACAAGCGAGACCGTTGCAGTCGGGCGTAGCCGACTACGAAATACTCTGATGCCATCTGATGACAGGTGCCACAGAATGGGCTGTGTGTAGCCAAGAATCACTGATCTTTGAAGCAGGTTCCTTGTAATTTATTCTGCAAGTTTGGCTTACAAATTGCGGTTGGCCGCCAAAGAAAAGTGTAGAAATTCCTTAATAATCTTCCTTAGCTCTATTGCTATTGAGAATTCTTAGAGGAGGTGCCCAGCAATCTTCCAGCTTGCTAGCTATAGCTCTTAAATAGCGGCAGATATAAGCCTTCATCGCTTTTTGTTTGTTATTAGCAATATACCTTTGAAATTTGGTAACTCCAGCTTTTAAATTGCCTTATCGATTTACACTAAAATGTGTATCGGTTTCTTATCGATCTCTTAGGGGAGTTACCAGAAACATACTATCCAAATTTTGTGACTCTGGCTTACAAATTGTTGAAGCTATGCGCAGTTCAGGCGTGGTCTTTGAAGGCGGCAAATTGCCAGCAGGTTAATTTGCAGGTTTGGTAACGCTATCTTTGAAATTGTGCGAGATATGCGGATTTTTCGATATTCAGTTATCGATTTTTATCGATTTTGTGGCCCAATTTTGTTGCGAGTTTCCTATATACTCTTATTACTTTGTTGTCAGAGCATAAAAATACACACACACACACACACACCCAGACATAGACGCAACTACGTCATGCGAGGTTCGCTATCTATGCATGTGTAAAATTTCTGGTTGAGCGTCGCGCTTGCCTCAGCCCCAGCCTCAGCCTCAGCAAAGTCCAATGGAAACTAGACGGCAACCAGACTAAAATAATCATGAAATATGCAGAAATAGCTAGTGTCAAGCAAAATGTTGAGCGATACTAAATACTACCTGAATTGCTGCCACAAATACTCCCACGTGGTTGCTGCTACTTATGTATGTGTGTGTGTGCCTGTGTGTGTGCTGCACAGTGTTGGATAACTGAGTAGAAAATGGGATAATTGATTTGTGATAAATATGCAGCAGAAACTGCTTGAAACTGCTTTCCAATTCGTCAGTTCGTCAATTGTCCAATTCCGGCTTGTACTTTGGCATAGATGACGTAATTTGTTGTTGTCGTTGTGCGTGGAGAAATGGGAAATTTCATTCAGCAATTAACAAGACAGAAGACAACAACAACAACGACAAAACATTAACAACAATTAAAATCAAAACAATACACAAAATAATTGGATGAGGCGTGCAATCTTTAAGATGCATCTTCATCTTTACACCCCAGCCCCCATCAACCCTACCCATGGCACCGTTGCTTGTACACCGAAAAACAGCATCAAGGTTAACAATAAATCATACACACACACACACACAGACACACACACACACACACACACACACACGCTCAGAGAGAGGCAGTTGCAGGCACAGGTTATCTGTTTGATGGTTTTAAATAATGTTTTTTCTTTGCTATATATATGAATATTTATTTGATCTTGAGGTATGTATTAAATGGATTATTGACTGCATTGGACAAATCAACAAATCGTAAGATTGACCTTGAAATTGGATGTAATCAAAACAAATGCACACACATTAAAGACGGACATTCATCAATTCGAAAAGTATTCGTGTAGAAGGACACCTGAATCATTTAACAAATGGATGCATTAACAGTCGAAGGATCTCATTTTGGGAATTGCATATTATTGTTGTTATTAGAGAGCCATACTAGAACACATATAGGTGCATATATACATATATACATGTATACTGGTACGATCCGGATAACAAACAGAATAATTTCCAGTGATTTACTTATTTATTTCGTTTCCAAAAAATTACAGTACAGAATAATTTATTTTGATTACCAAATGACATCTATATATGTATATATATATATATATATGTGTGTGTGTGTGTGTGTGTATGGTACATATGTACTTGAGTATCTTATCAATCGCTAATTGGTTCTTTTAAGGCCCCTTTCGAACTGTTATCTAGGGATAGGGATTGGACCGATTGCAATTTAGTTGTAACTGAAGAAAATGCGACTGAAATTGTGGATTATCGGCCAGGTGTGGTTCAAGGCAAGTACCACGAGGCATTAGCTAATATCAGCTGATACACAAATCAAGTTATAGAAACTACAAATGGATGCCTCAATCAAAGGAACTTGCAACTTAGCCTTACCTCTCTTCTATATCTATATCTACATCTACATCTATATCTATATCTATTACTATATTCATTTCTATATCTACATCTATATCTATATGTATCTGTATCTGTATCTATATCTACATCTATATCTATATCTATATCTATAACTATATTCATTTCTATATCTATATCTATATCTATATCTATATCTATTACTATATTCATTTCTATATCTACATCTACATCTATATGTATCTGTATCTGTATCTATATCTATAATTAAATCTATATCTATATCTATATCTATTACTATATTCATTTCTATATCTGCATCTATATCTATATGTATCTGTATCTGTGTCTATATCTATAATTCAATCTATATCTATTTATATTGCGCATTTATCAAGTTCCGGTTAGTTCTCACTCTACATACATGGGTACTATGTACTACTGTACTACTACTATACTACCACATACATATGTACTACGTACATATGCCTCAACATCATGTGCATCTCCGATTTCCATCCAATGCTGGCGATTATCAATTATCAAAATATGTAGATGAGCATATATTAATTGACGCCATGGCTACACATAGGTTTCAAGACATGCGGTTATTAGAGACTAGACTTCAGTCGTAGTATGCCCGGGGTGGGGGAGATGCTCGCGATGCAGGGGGAGCGACCACTCGACGATTATTTTATTTTTATGAGATAGATTAATTTGCAAGCATTATGATTAAAAACGCAACAGTTCAAATCAAGAGCTCGGAATAGGTACTCATTATATGCACACAAACACACACTTACGAATATATATATGTAGGTATATATGTTATATATATATATATACATCTATATATATATATATATATAGATGTGTTTATATCTGTGTGTTGCCTCGGGCTGTCGTCGCGCGACACGAAGTGTTTCATTTTTTTTATTCGTGCTTTTTTTGTCGTTTGATAACGCAGTCGTCAAAAGTCGATAATCAGACTTATATTTAGAGGAGTCGCCAGGCGGGGCCACAGTTTTCCATGCGACGCAGCCCAACACAGCTAGACGGACCCAAAACGCATCCCGCATCTCGCAGATACATTTGCCAAAGAGGATTCAGTTCGAACTCAACAGGACCTTGCAGGACCTTTAGTGCGAATCCAAGCAAACTAAAACACACATAATATATATAATAACAGAAGCGGAGCAAGCATGAAGCTGGAGAGCATCAGTGGTCCGCCCAAGTATCTCAACGAGAACTTCTTCAAGGCGGCGCTCGAGGATGGATTGCGTGATATGCGCGTCGATATCAAGAAGATCATATTTGCCGACTCCAGCGGCGGTGGCGGTGAGAATTATTGCAGCAAAATCTATCGGGCTCGGGCCCTGTATCGGAGCAGCAAACGTCAGCTGGATGAGGAGCTGGCATTGATTGTGAAGAGCATCGCCATCACACCGGCCACACAATTTCTGGAGGAGCTGGCCGTCTATTTGCGTGAGAAGATCTTCTATTTTGATGTCCTTGGCAAGCTGGAGGTGCTCATTGGCGATGGCTCCAAGTTCGGTGCCAAATGCTTCTACACAACGCGTGAGCCCATCCAGACAATCGTATTCGATGACCTAACCCAATACGGCTACAAGCTGGCCAATCGCCAGAGCGGTCTCAACGAGGAGCACTGCGTCGTCATCCTGCAGAAGTTGGGCAAATTTCATGCCAGCTCCATGCTGCTCGCCCAGAAGGTAAGTGGCAAGTGGCAAGTGGCAAGTTTGAGTGTGAATGACATACATTAATTGGTTGGCAGCTTGGTTTGGCTTTGATTTTTGTTTAATCTTCATTTCGCAAATGTCTTTCTTACTTTATAATTTTAATGATAATTATGATGATTTATATATGTATATTTTATGTGTGTGTGTGCTTTTAACAGGAGCCCAGTGTTCGGGAGCACTTCACCAGCGGCATGCTGGACGAGAACTATATAAGGACCAATGAGAGATTCATCAACTTTATGACGCTCCAGCTGCGCACGCTGGCCGGCGTGGTGGAGAAGTGGCGTGGCTATGAGAAGCTGGCGGATAAGCTGCATCGTCATTGCGACAATATCAAGGAGAATCTGGTGCTAACCGGCCGGCCGACACCGGGTGAAATAACGGTGCTCAATCATGGCGATCTGTGGGTCAATAATTTCATGTACAAATACGACGACGAGCAGCCCACCAAACCCATCGATGCCATCTTCGTGAGTGGCACACTTTCTGCAATTCCATTCATTCCATCATTGCTAATTGGAAATGATTTCTGTTTTTCTATTTTTCTGCTTTTTCTGCTTTTTTTGGCCACAGGTGGACTTTCAGAACAGTTTCTTTGGCAGTCCCGGCTGCGACATCAATTTCTTTCTGAACAGCAGCGTACAGCTGGACGTGCTGATCCATCGGCGAGAGTTCCTCATCCGGACGTACTACGATTCGCTGCGCGAAAGCTTGGAGCGGATGCATTCGGAAGTTGTGCCGAGCTATGCGGATGTTCAGCACGAGATAAGGTCACGTGAATTGTATGGCTTCTTCTCGTCGTACGCGTTCCTGCCGATGGTGACGATGCGCAAAGAGGACTCGTATGATATAAGCATTGAGGCACTTACCGACCAGGATTTCGCCAAGAAGAAGGTGGAGCTGATGTTCTCATCGAATCCACGCACCACGGATACCCTGCACTATGCACTGCGACGGTTCGATGAGCTCGGCATCTTTGATGATTGATGCCGATGCCGATGCCGATGCTGATGCTGCTTAATTTATATTTATACCTTGCATGCTTGGTTATCTATACTTTTCTTTAACCTGTCGTCCGGCTAAGATACATATGTTGATTTTTTTTTATTTAACAAAAAATGTACATCATTTTTTTTTTGTGTATTTAATTTAAGCGCATTTGTTTATTTCATTTCTTGATATTTATATATATATATATATATATATGTGTGTTAAATATATAAATGTATATATGAAATGCCTATTTCTATGCAAGCAGTCGACTTTTTAATTGGCCCACTCAAAACTCCCACGTCGACAGCCACTTGAGGCTGTGCATCGTCGAATTGGACTCGTTGGCCAGCGGACCATTCATGCCGTAGGCCAGCGGCGAGAAGACCACAAAGCTATACACAATCGTCGACAGCACTGAGCCGAGAAGCACATGTTGCAGCCACTTTGGCAGCGATCGTATAACATAGTTGAACATAATGCCTGCAAAACAAATAATTATGGGATCTATACGATATATATATATATGTGCAAGATATGATATCACCGATATATACTCAATAGAGAGAAAGAGACAGAGACAGAGAGAGACAGAGAGAGAGAGAGAACTCTGTGGGAAACTTACCCGTCAGCAATGAGTTGAATATCAGTGCCGGAAAGTAGTGATGAAAGTAGAGCACGCGACCCATTGCCCAGAAGGGCAAATAGTGCAGCAACCAGCCGATGAATAGCCAAGCAGCTGCCTGCAAGGACATGTCAGGATTCGGCTTAGATTCGAGCGTAGTTTTAGTTGGTTTCTTTGCCGGACAGCAGCTGCACAGCTCGGTTATTGTTGATTCGGTGGACAGTTGCTCAGCCGTGGCATCTCCAGTGGGTCTTTGGGCAGCGAGGCCTGCACGACGGTGCTGCAGGATGGCATTGCATAGGTGAGACGGCGATGAAGAGCAGCAGAAAGACGAGGTTGCTCCACCAGATGACGGGGTTTCCAAGCAAATAAATGCGATAGCTGCTGCCCGAAAAGAATTGACCCTGCAAATAGGAAAAGAGCAGTCAAGAGAAGTAAGTAATTATTGATATTGATAGATCCCAGTGCAGATATTCCAATAATAATACTAATATGTGCATATCAATAGGCTGACTGGAAAACACAATATATATGTATATATATATGTTGATTTATGTGAATACAAAATTGAAATTAAAGAAAATTTATTACTTGCAATTTGTACATTTTTCAATTTCACATTTACAGATCTGAAAATGGTGTAGACAATTTTAGAATACGTTTCTTTTGCATGACTCACCCCAAGGTCAGGCCTTAAGCACATTCAAACACAGGGTATCTTCTAGATGTTTTCAATTGGACTTACCCGATAGTTAATTGGCCATTGCCATGGTCGGCTTGTGATCTCGCCCTCTTTGGGCTTGAGGCCGGCATTGCCCTGCAACATGACCGCATGGGATTCCAGGAAGCGCGCAAAGAAGCCCGGCGCATAGATGCTGAAGTTAACACTAGGCACTGCACAAAATGGGTAAATGTACGTAGAGGAAGAAGAAGATGAAGAAGAAGAAGATAGAGATGATTTGGGGGGCATGTCAAGTTGTGGATTTGGTTGGTTTTTTGTTACGTTACGCTTACGTTGCTTGTGCTGATTGTCCTCCACATTCCAGTGGGCATTCTTGTCGCGTATGTTGAGATTGCAGGAGACCTCCTGCTGCTCGAAGCCCCACTTGGGCAGCTGCTTGCCACTGGACGTGAGCGCACAGTTCTGCAGATAGTGCACGAACATCAGACGCGAGGTGACCGTGTGAAGTGTGTCATTCGCACGACCGCCCACAATGAGTACGCGCCACACATCGTTGGCATCGCCCACGCCCAACTGTGCAACCAAAAAGATATCACATAAGTTAACCACGACTTGCATGGCTCGTTGATAAGCGTTTAAGTATCACTCACCTCGCCATATCCGGTGACCTGCAGATGCTTCTTAGTCATTGGCGCCGGTTCGCTGTGCGAGTGCAGATTCCGCTTGGTCACCAAATGCTCGAGTCTCAGCAGATCTCCGTGTCGCAGCAGCCGCAGCTCATCCTTGGCCAACTGCTGCTTGTTGTACGGTTTGATCTGCCAGATGTTATTGTCATCCTTGTGCGTATACGTGGTGATCTGGAAGGCGAAATGTATTCTTTAGGCACTCCACATGAACCCAAATCAGTTGGGTTTATTTGGACTCACCTGCTGCTGTCGGGCGCCACTGCCCTTGGGATAGAGATGGGCATGCGAGTGGAGGTAGCCGCCACCGGTCTTGTGATTCTTAATGGTTACTAGTGCGCCATATGCCACATATCGGGGCATGCTCGCATTGTACAGCGAATTGCCGATGAGTCGCGACTGAAACGCCGAGCTGTAGAAGCCATCGCCATTTCCACTGCGATTCAGCACGCTCAGATGTATGTAGAAGAAGAATGTGTAGAGCAGAATTGGCCAGAGGATGAGCGCGAGGGCGCGACACGCAATCTGTTTGAGGGTCTCCGCAATTGGTTTGCTCAGATCACCCAATATGAGCCAGAGCTCGCTGGCGGTGTGCAGACCCACCAGCAACACCACAAACAGGCCCACAAACTTCACGCTTGTCGTGCAGGAGAGCATGGTGCCGGTGAGCAGCAGCCAGAGCCACCAGCGTGCCGTATACGAGCCACCAGCTGTGGTGCACTTGGATATCTTGACCATGCCCCACACCGAGCCCATCATGAAGAACAAGAGTATCGGATCGAGTAGTATATACTGATTAAGTGTCAGCATGCCCACATCTGCAAAAGTAATGCACCATTTAGATACGATTTATCTTTCAGCTATTAGCACTGTCCACTTGCCAAAGATTAGATAGGCGGCTGAGAGCACTGCTGCCTCGTGGGAGCGTGTCAGATCGTAGACGGTGTCGAAACCCATCGGCATTATCAGTGCCCCCAGCGTTGTGCAGAACTGGATGCAGAAAGGATGATTTCGTTTAACAGATGGTCTCTCAAATATATTCAAATATATTCAAATATATTCAAATATATTCAAATATATTCAAATATACTCACATAGCGCATTCCCTGGTAGCGTGTCTCGTTGTATTTGTCCCCCGGTTTCTCAAACGGAAAAGTGCCATTGTAGCCCGTCAAGTAGCCCGATAAGCCAATTAACATCTGAGCGAGACAGAGAATGTGTGTGTGTGTGAGAGAGAGAGAGAGAGAGAGAGAGAGAGAGAGAGATAAGAGTGAGTCAAAGAATTAGTTAAAACTAATTTATTATTTTCGGAGTGAGTTCTCAGAGTGCTTGATCATTTTTAACTCGGACTTAGTATATATTATATAAAAAACACTTTAACTTTGATATTATCAAGAAAATATTCTTGAACTGCTAAGCGTATCGAAGTCGACAAAAATCGAACAGCAAGAATGGATTCTTAGCTCAAATCAATTTATTCTAGATTGAAAAATCTACAGTCTTTAACTATATCAACATCTATATCTGAGGGAATTTTTGGTCAGTGTACCCACCTTGCCCAGCGGTGGGTGTACATCGAAGAAGAAGGTGCGATTTATATACCAGCTGCCCATTTTGCCAAAGTGCGTCTCATCCCAGCTACAAGAAATAGAAGCCGCCCGATTCTTATTGGAAACGAATCAAACGGTAGTCGTGCTTACCAAATGTGATCCGGTTCGGTTACCTTATAGTAGCGAGTGGCAAAGGTGATGAGAAAAACGGCTAACAGCAGCAGCCACCAGCGCCTGCAGTTCCAAATATGTATTTATCAAGTTTGTTGCCTCAGTCTTTTGATTTGGGTGCTTTCTTACCACTTGGCAGCATTGTCACTTATCTGGGCTGGCTGCGTTTTGGCCAACTCTTCGGACTTTGTCGCACAATTGGGTGTCTTAACAACACTTGCGGCCATTGTTTTTAAGTCTAAGCAAATAAAGCGTTTCAGTAAAAATCTTTTACATTTTAACTGTTGCACACGTCAACAAAGTCAGAGGCGGGAACCGAGAATAAAGTTAAGTTCGCGTCCAGCTCAGAATGCTTTCTCTTCTGGCATTCTTTCATTCCCCAACAATCATAATATGAACAAAAAAAAAACCGGTCTTTGCTTCTTGGCAAACTTGCAAGCAGCTGATTTGCGCACTCTGTAAGCTTACCTGCCCAATTGTTATCGATAACACGCATGCCAATCGATCGCTTGCCACTCTAAAACTATATAATTTGATATAAAGATTACAATAATAAAAACAACAACCAGCAATTAAAAATAATACTTGTTACGTTATACATTAAACGCAAGGAAATATTACTGCATACTTTCAGGCTGTTCGCATTTATAAAAAGGTGGCATACTTTTAGGCAGCACGTGCAACTTGATTTACTCGCATTTTGTATATACCAACCTACAGTAGTTGTCAAAATCATATTCGTTATTTTTTTGTCTTGTATTGCATTTTGAAACATGTACTTAATCTTAAATAGTGTCGAGAGTCTTGGCTGCCATTTAAAACAACAACAAACGGCTCCTCCGATTAGTCAACGGCCAATTCAAATGTTACTTGGCCAACAAATCTTGATTCTTTTCGAGATACACTCGCTGTTTTTTACAAAAAATGAAGATGAATTAAGATGATATACGTGAAACACAAAATATTATGGGTAAATAGGTAGACAATTGCTTTGTCTGCCTTCTTATCAGTTAAGGGTATATCTAGGTAGACTAGCGTATAAGGAACCACAACTTGGCTCCAAATATGAGTATGTACCTGTGTATATCTGTATGTATAATGAATTATTAGCCCAAGTGGAACGTGGATCGTGCGATCATTTGTCTCCGCTGAGTTTGATCGCCCCCACTGGCCAAATGAGGCGCATTTATAATGAAAATTGCAGCACTTTCAGTCCCTCTTCTAGCCTTGTGGCCCCAAAAACCGCTGAGAGATGCCCAAGATGCTGGCCAAGTCTTATGCACATTTAACACTTGTAAATGGCCAACAATCATTTGAGCCGCTTACAGCCAGCCAGTCAACCAACTCTGTTTGCTACACTCAAAAAAAGGAGGAAAAATAGCTTTAAATGAAATGATGTTGCTGAAAAGCAGAATTTATTTTCTAATAACATCCATGTTGTAGATATACATTTTCTAAATAGTACAAGTCTAAAAAACATATATTCATATTTGGAGATAACAGACTGGGATTAGGAAATCGGTAACATCGATAAGTCCACATCGATAAAATCACATATATGCCATGATTTTACCCATCAAATTTTGATGCCTTTCAAGATGGGTATACCAATCTGCATATTTGTAAATCTCAATTTGAGAGTTTCGGTCAATAAACTTCATAGGTAAATTACTAAGTACCTTCAACTAAGATTAGACCTACATTTTTCATCATATTTGTAAATATTCAGAATAGGCTTTATTGGAATTTAGAAATGGTATAAGTGATTCTTAGAATACCCTAGACTTTACACAAACATTAAGCTTAGAAATGATGGCACTCGTTTTTAGCAACTTTCTCTATTCTAGAATATTTAATGGTTTTTTTTAGTGTATGTCTGTGCGGTTCCGTTTGTCTTTTGGGGCACGTTCTTTTGTTCTTTAGCCAGGCAGGCAACTAAAAACAACAACAACAATAGCAGCAACAACAAAAACAACAACAACAACAACAGCAGCACAATGTTGATGAAGATAAAGCTTCAGCCGGCTGGGCTTGACTGGGTTTCGGTTTCGGTTTCGCTGCTGTGGCTCTCGCTTTGGCACTGGCTGCGTCAAGGGGGCAGCAAGTGGCAGCCGTGGCAGTGGCACAGACCCTGGGCTCAGTTTTTTAGCTGGGGCAGCGCGGCTTTAATCGCTTTGATCTTGGCGCACAAGAGTTAATTGCACGCTTGCTGAACAGTGGCTGCTCTTGTTGATGTTGATGTTGTTGTTGTTGTTCGTGTTGTTGCACCGGCAGCGTGGCAATTTGTAAGATAGAAACGTTGCCAGGCACGCCGTGTGGCAGCTTCAATCAAATTAATTGCGCTCGCTCCTGCTGCTGTTGCAGTTGCAGTTGCTGCTGCTGCCGTTGCTGCTGCTGCTTCAGTTCGTGCCTTGTGTGTTTTGTGTGTGACACTTGCAGGGTGGTTGAATGTTGCACACACACACACACAAGGGGACAGGCGGCAACAAAATTGTTGTAATCAACTTGAGAGCCCATCATTAAACTTATTTCTAATTGCCCATCTGCGTTCCCCGAATCCCTCGCGCCAAAAACAAAAAAATAAACTTGAGGCAACAAAAAACAGTAGCAACCATTACCTCTTCTTCTTCTACTTCTTCTCCTACTTCTTCTTCTTCTGCCTGACTTCCTTTGTTGCCATCCTTGGTCGAGTACGAGTGCAATTAAAAAGCAAAACTTTACAGATCCTATTTTTTATGCGGCACTTTTCATCATCGTCAATCTGGATTCGGGCTTTCATTTTAAAGAAATTCCATCCTGTCCGAAAGTTATTCCCATCATTATTGCAAAAGGGAATACAATTTTTTTGTGCAAAGTTATTTTTGGGGTGAATTTTTGCAAAAGTGCTCTCCTTATTGCAAATGGCAATTAAATTTGAAGAATACGTTGCCGACTCCGTGAAGTATATATATATATTCTTGATCGATACCACTAGTCTAGTCCCTAAAGCGATTGTCTCTCAGTTTGAAAGCAACATTGATATTATTTTAAATAGCAGATTGGACTATAATATGATATAGCTAACATAGGTACAATCGGCCGAGAGTCACTAATTTATCACTTATTAATGATCAGTTGGACTCTAGTCGCCATGCGTATATAATCTTCCACCTGTCTAAGATAGACATATTTTCTTATTTTGTACTTGAAATATATATACCTGATTTTAGGTATTTAATTGAAGGAGACGTCTCGCCTCATGAAGCATATATATTCTTGATCGGCATCTAGAGGACATCCCTTGTCAACTCAAAATCAAAACTCAACTAAATCGTTTCAAGTAAAATCAGCGAAAATGTTTAATTTAAATAGGTTTAGATTTATTTTGTTTTCAACTCGTGCACAACTAATTATCATCGTAATAATATAATAATAATATATATATATATATAAAAAAAAACTATTTACATGTACGTATACACTTAGCGAAACTATTCAAATTTAAAGCTATTAACACATTTCATTTAGGGTCCTACGGTCTAGAAAAAAACATATATTCATAGATCAGTACAATATATATAATTATATAAATATATATATATGCATATGGTAGGTTTTGTTGTTGTACCGGCCAGCGAATACCCTGTACGCAAAACAAGGCTGAGATCCGGCGGAGAGCTGAGTCGATGTTTAAACCCGCGACTGATTCGGATTGTAGACGGGCACATTGTGAAAACTGATGCCGGCGTACAGTGGCGCTGTGGCATGTGGACCAGCACCTAGCATTGACTTGCCACTCGCGTACAGATGCTTCTTGGGCGGCAGGGCAGCAGCCGATCCAACGACGACAACTCCTCCGACACCACCGCCACCACCAGTTGCGGCACCAACTGTTGCCGATTTATGGGCATCATCAGTGATGAGCTGGGCGTGCCAGCAACCAAACGACTCCGATAGCTCTCACACGTTTTGCGCGACCACACCCACATGCCGGTCAGTGTGCCGCCCACCAATTGAAAGAAGATCCGCACCAGGGCCGGCCAGGCGCTCAATTGTGCCGGCTGGGGGCAATCCTCAAGCGTGGAGCAACTGCCCACCACATCGACGAAACGCTCAAAGAAGGCGGCCAACACACCAGACGCCGTCGGCACAAAGAACAGCAGCGAGAAGACAACGAATCGCTTCCGTATCTGGGCAAAACGCTGATGCGCCAACGTTGGCTGCAACTGCTGCTGCAGTGTGTGCAACGAGCGTGAGGCACGCAGCGTAAAATACAGGCCCAGCAGCAGCAGGGCCAGTGCTGGCAGCTCAACAAATCCGGTCGCTGTGCACATGCCGGTCAGCTCGCTGGGACGCACACGCTCCAGCAGCAGGGCGGCAATGGGTGGCGCCAGCGGTGGCACCCAGGCCAGCACATGAAACAAACCGGAGCGTTTCTCCAGCGCCTCACTCGACCATTTCTTGTGCGAGGACAGATAGAAGCAGAGGGCAAAGATTAGCCACCAGCTGGCCGCGCACAAGCTCAAATACGATGTGCTTATGTAGGAGGCCAAACAGGGTGGCGTCAATGAGCATGCGGCTCCTAGCCGACCCACGCCACGACCCGGCTCCTGCAGCAGCGCCAAGCTGCGCGCCTGATGGAAGACGATGCGCTCCAAATAGCAAACGCTAAACAGATTATAGCACAGGCACAGGAAGAGCACCGGCCGCTCCGGATAGCCGAAACGTGTCGGCTCCGCCCAGAAGGTGACCAGGGCGAAGAGTGTGAGCACAAAGCAGACGGCCGACATGCCCAGGATCAGGCTCTCCGTCAGCTTCTTCTGCTGTGTCGTGTGGAATGCATCGCGCTGGCACTGTGGCAAACAGTCCTCGGCATTCAGTGGACTCGCACTAAAGTTCTGCGGACAGATGTGTCCACCGATGCCCAGGCCGGCAGCACCACCACCACCACCAGCAGCGGCAGCGGCTGCAGCGCTCTCCGAGGATTTGCCCAGCTGCGAGGACATCTTCCTGGCCATCCAGGACCAATACATTTGTTGCTGTTGCGGCTGCCTGCTCCTCCTGCTCCGGCGCTGGCTCCGGTTCCGGCTCCTGCCGTAGCCTCTGCTGTTGATGGCTGTTGAGGGCTGCCTCCTCGCCTGCTGCTGCTGCCTCCGTCGCCGTCGCCTCCTGTGGTATCTGCATGCACAGCTCATGATTCTCCGGCTGCGGCAGCGATTCACAGCTGAGAAACGGCGGCCACAGCTGCATCAATTCAGGCGCCGCATTTACCGCACACTCCCCCTGCACCGTCTCGCAGAGGGACTTGCAGGCGGTCACCGGTCGCGGCACATCCGGACTGCAGAGCGGAAACAGCGCCGAGCAGAGCAGAAAGCGTGCTCGCCTCGAGCAGCCCGACTCGATCAGTGGCAACAGTTTTGCAATCTGCACAGAGAGTGAGAGAGAGGGAGAATAGAATCGTTTATCATTGATTGAAGCAACAAGATCTTTGTGTATATACATGTGCAGATAGTGGGCAAAAGTACAATCTTAAATCAGGCATATATTCTTCAAATCAAATCGTATTCAAATTAATTATGAAATATTATTTTGACTCGGTCAATACAAGCCAGCAGTCTTTTGGATGGCTATAATGAAAAACGGTTTAAGCAAGTAATATCCATGGAGAAGAATAGGCTTTGTCGACTAAGCAAGTCACCTAACCAAACTTGGTATCCATAGTAGCGAACTCGCCTTAATTAGAAGATGATGCAGTATTCCAGGGATGCATGTAATGAGCACCAAAGATATAGAGAACCCCCAACCCAAAATAGATGCTCGCAGCTGGGGTTGATGGAGGAGCTATAGGCTCAGAGGGAGGCATAATAGATCTAGCAGGTCGCAGCAGTAGGGCAGCTATCCCAAGAGAGTATAGAGTATATATAGAGTATAGAATATGAACTATAGACAATAGATCATAGAGTATAGTGATACCCATCGAAACATGCAATCGGCAAAGATTTTACCTTTTATCAAATATTGCGAGGCGTGTGCAAGTGTGTATTCTATCTGTTATCTATTATCTATTATCTATTACCTTTATCTGTTATTGTATCGTCGCCTGTGGGGCAAACTTGAAAGTAAAAAACCGCCAAATAATTAGATCGAAATGCGCTGTTCGATAAGTAAGTCAAAAAAAAATACAGCAAAGCACAAAAAAATAGAAAAAAAGACGGCAAATATTTGTTTAAAGTTAAACAGCAAACAGAGCAGCAAAGAATAGAGTTGAATAGTCGAGAAAAAAAGGCGCAGAAACCCAAGCAAAAACAAAAACAAAATTTAAACAATAAAATTGACGGCGTTCCCATTCACACCTAACTTGGCTGACTGACTAACTTGGCCGGCATCGGCGCCGTCGGCTTTATTAATTGTTGTTGCTATTGTTGTTGCTGTTGTTGCTGTTCTTCTTCTTCTTCTTCATTGATGTCTATAATTTTATCTAATAAAAATGCAATAAAAATGTAGTCAAATGTAGTCGAGCCTTATGCGTTTATCTCTTTGTTCTTTTGCCGCCAAACACTTGCCAACAACCACAACAACAATTGACAAATGTTTACACTATGAAAACAACTGGCAACAATCGCGAAAAACATACCTAATTGCATTTGTTTACAACCAATTGAATGAGTCTTTCTCTATTTATTCTTGGTATCTAGCAGTTCTACTAGTTCAATTTATATTATTTATACAAATATATATTTATATATATTTATTTATGTTATCATCAAAGCTGTGAATGAATACATTAATTCATTGGAACTCGAGCAATCTGAAGTTTTCTACATACAAACATATTTAGCTAGAAAAACAAACTAAGTGCAGCAAATACTGAAAATAATTTAAAAACAAACCCACTTTCAATTTGTTATTGTAATTATTGGTGCCCAATTGAAAAATCTCGCAGGAATTTCTAAGAATTCCACCATTTGAATCCGGGCAAAGTATTGCAAAAATAAACCGATTTTGAACATCAAAGATGAGTTTGAATATAACTACAGAAATGTTGATTGTTCAGTTAGCAGCCAGAAACATCACAGAAAACAATTAAATCAAATTCATCTCAATCATGTACAAATTCTTCATTTCCAATTGCCAATCTATTATAAGACAATCAACAGATATCACTACTGAGTTTATATATATACATTGAATAAAATGAGCGTGTTTTTAATGGTTTTTCACTCTAGGTCAGTTCAAGTAACATTGAGATCAGCACAGCTCAAGTCATGTTTGCCACATTGTGCTAATCTCGTCTATCAACTGAGATACATTTTAGATTTTTGTCGCTTTTCATGTTGCTTATATAACAATTAGCACTTGCAATATCTTTTCGAGTTACATTTGGGTCTCTTTTTGAAGACTTATTTGAAGTTTTGCGTGTGTGTGCTTTATGTAAAGAGCTTGATCCACTTTAGCATGTTGTCAGAAAGTATTAACATGAACGGTGACAGCAATATGAGGAAAGCATTACTCTTTTTAGTTGGTTACTTTGGCTAGTTGGGTGATAAGGGTAAGTGTTTGACTCAGTAAAAAAAGGTGATCGATACACGCTAAAAATCGCATATATATTTTGACAGCTGTCGGTGCATTTAATGTGAGCGGCAAGCATTGTTTGACTTTTTATTTACACGACGTGACAATGTTGTTTTGTGTGAAAACTGGCGACTGACTTCACACATGAGGTGGCCAGCTCCGAAATGGGTAGTGCAGCAGTCGAAACCGATATGGGTATGGCATTTGGCCAACTCTCTCGACTATTGATTGTTGTTGAGTGTTGCGTGTTGAGTGTTGCAAGCAATTAGTGGCTAATTACACGCAATGCAGGAAAACAGTTGAAGCAGTTGCTGTTATTGCTGCTCTTAATTGCTCGCTCGCCGCAAATAACTTCAATCGAAACATCACCGCAACAAAATTATGATACACAAGTAGTTGAAAAAAAGTTAAAGCTCCCCCCAGACATGTTCGTCAAATGCTGACGATGACGATGACGAACCTTGAGTTCCTTTTGACAGACAAATACAAAAAAAAAAAAAATAAAAAGAAGGCCAACATAAACATTTATGAGTTTGCGGAATTTTTCGACTAGAGGCTCAAAAAAGGGTTGCCAATTGGCTTATGGCTTTTGGCCTTAAACCAAATAAAGGAAGGATATACGACAAAAAAAAAACAAAAAAAAAGAAGAGAAACGAAACGAAAAGAAAGAAGACTGCTTTAAATTAGTGAGCCGTTTTCTCAGGAAAGAGCCTGCTCGCATTGGGACTCCCAGAGCGGAACTTTGACATGCATTTGATGGACAGAAATGCGGACCCAAGACCGAGTCCAACGCCAACTCCAACTCTGACATCGATTCCCGACTTTACGAGCCCAAGAGTTACCAGTTTTTGGGTTTAGTTCAGTTTCAGTTTCTGTTTCTGTTTCTGTTTCATATTCAGCTGCCACAACTTTGTCTTTGGGTTTGCTCGCTTATCTTGGCTAACAGTAACCTTAGTCTTATTGTTGTTGTTGTTGTTGTCGGTATATATAATTAAGGTACATTAGGGCAGTCGAAAGCCAACACACAAACGCCGCTGGGTATTTGGAACGGCGCATTAGGCACGCAATTTCCAATTTGAAATACCCTGCCTGAAAATCATTTTGATGAAACAGTCATTCAACTATGTCTGCATCTGCTCTAATTGATTAAGAGCTTTGAAAATCAACTATTTAAAAAAAGGGTTTTAATTAGTATACGCCACACTTTTTGCTCATTTTTTATAAATCTTAAGAAACAACAAAATTAGTTGTGAAAAAAGCAAAATAACAAAAAAATATCGATGCTTTTGTAGCAAACCTTTTATATAATAATAGTATATATATATATATATAATAATAATATATAGTATATAAAAATAGCTTCTTTCAATTATAAGAATGGGTCACCAAACAATAGGCAAATTAAAATATTTAGTAAAGAGTATCTGAGAGTCGATGAAATGATGTGAATCATTCTTGTTTTATTACCTTTGAGGCACCCGCCTGCGAACTATTGTAGAGACGATAGCTAGCTGTGTATCTATCTCTATCTAGCTTACATTTGCGCTCTCTCTCTCTCTCTCTCTCTCTCTCTCTCTCTCTCTCTCTCTCTCTCTTTTCTCTCGCTCTTGCTCTGTTTCTTAGGTAGTGTGTCTATTATGGCCACAGGCAATAATAATTTAATGATGCTGCAGCCAGGCTTCAACAATGGCAACAAGTGTCAAGGCTCGTCATCATCAACATCATTATCATCATCATCTTCATCATCATCACCATCATCATCATTATCATCATCATCAGCATCAACATCATTGTCATAAGCCAGGCCAAAAACTGAAAGGCAATCCCACTAATGGACAGGCCAACCGCATATGCATTGCCATAGAAACACACAGTGTAAGAGAGAGAGAGAGAGAGAGAGACAGAGAGAGAGAGAGAGAGAGAGGGGAAGAGTGACAGCTAGCTAGAGCCAGACTATGAAACTGACTGTGTAACGCTTTTGGGCCACAAGCAAATGGCCGGCCAAGTGTCTAAAATGTGTTATTAATGCCGCTTTGTGCTGCGAAATGCAAAAGGGCAACTTGGCTATAACTATGGCTTGGCTTTGGCTGGCCTGGTCTGGTCTGGCTTGGACATAGCCCCTGCTTCTACCACTGCCTCAGTCTCTCCCCCTCTCGGAGTATGTGCCTGTCTCTGGCTCTGCCTCTGCCTCTGCCTCTGTTTCTGTCCCAGCTTTAGACCCATTCGACAGTGTTTGCGTCTGTCTGCGCATCGAATGCAATCTGCAACGCTTCGAGCTGTGTTCTTTTCTTCGTTTTTTTTTTTGGCCACGCAGCCGCCGCCGCGAAAAAAGAGGCCGCAATTCGCGACGCGTCGCACACCCGACAAAAGCAACAAATTGCATTTGCTTACGGAATGTGGGAAATGTGGCAGCAAAACCTACAACTAACCTGAAACTTCAATGGAATATAGAAATAAACATTGGATTGGTTATAGAAATAATTGCTACAAACAGCTAAAAGACATCGTTCTAATTTAGCTACAACTCTTAGCAGAAAATATTGATTATGTGTATATATATATATATAAATATAATGAGTTGCATTGAATAAGCGGTATCTTTTTTTCTTTTTTTTTATATATTTAGTATAAAAATGAATGCTTTTGAGCATTTTGTATAACTGTAGTTTGCTGTAGAATCAAATCTTTGAAGAGAGCATATGGTAAAACAGAATTGAAAACTTTTGTCGGCTTCTTAAAAGCTAAGAAAAAATGCTTTTCAGCTTTGGTGCGATTTTAAAAAATCGATCATGAAATTAACTTTTGTGTCATCGGTTCGCGTGTGTGTGTGTGTGTGTGTGTGTGTGGTGTGTGCGAGTGTGTAAAATGAAAAAGTTATGCTTAATTTGTTTCAGCTAAAATGAACAGTTTTTTTTCTCTCAGTCTTTTTTCTGTATAGGTCTTTGTCTCAAACGCAGAGTGTCTTGCAACTTGCGTTTCGTTTCGGTTTTTGGTTTTTAGCGTGTTTTTCTTCTTTTTCCTTTTTTTTTGTTTTGTATTTTGACTGTTTATTGTTTGACTTTCGGCGGTTTTCTTAAGTAACTTTACGACCGAAAAGCTAGAAAAAAAAGGTAATCTTGTTTTTGTGGAGTTTCAACTTTGATAATGCTTCAGTCTCTCCGTCATGTTCACAATTCAATTACAAGCCAAAGAACAGCTACAACAACAACAGCAACAACAACAGCAACAACAACAACAACAACAGTTGACACCTCAGCGTAAACGCACACTTAATGATTTCTCGATTTTGATTAATGATTTTGCCGCAACGAAATCAAATAAAATGAAAGCAAAGCAAAAGGCACATTAAAGTTGGCCCAACGATCAAGCGATGATGTTGTTGTTGCCGCTGCGGCACTTTAGCTTTGAATATTTTCGAAAGGAGCAACAGCAACAACAACAGCAACAGCAACAACAATGATCAAACACAAATCGACATTCACATGTTGAGATACATACACATGTATCTGCTAGTTTGTGTATCTGTGGCGTATCTATGTGCTCTTTATAGTCGCGTTGACTCCGTGGCATGTTCATTCATTAACGCTTAATGCCACTATCCTCATGGATCCTCACAGCGTTCGCCGCGCGACATTTAATGCGCTCAGACATCTGCATAATCTGCTCTTAAGTAATGGATTAATTTATAATTTTCTACGCATTGCTGTTGTTGCTGCTGCTGCTGCTGCAGCTGCTGTTGCACTGCCCACGGCATCAATTTCTACCTGCCGCACGAGTCCCGGTGCCTGGTGCTCCACACCCATACAAATTATAGGCTTAAGCGCCATGGGTCGACTGAAACTTGCCGCACGGCAACTGGAATTGGGGAGCTGAAGAATTGAAACTGGCCAACCAGACAGACTGGTCGCATACACACACTCCACACTACATAGCCATTTTCAATTCCCATTCCCATTCCCATTTCCATGCTTATGCAATTTGTTATCAGATTAGTTGTTGGATAGTGCATCTAATGGGAAACAGCGGCAGTTGACCAAAGGGGCAACAAAAATGCGCATAACTCTAGTATTTATATGGAATTTTATATATAATATTCACACATAATGATAATGTTGTGGAAATATTACTCCAACTAGTTGAGTATATCAAATAATTCATAAATTCATAATACATATTTTCAATCATTTCTTTTTTCCTTGTCATATGTACAACAGATTATTTGTCGACTATCTGAGGCATGCCGACTGAAGTCAAGCTCATCACATCGATACAAATATAAAAAACAGACCCTATGTCGGCTATATGATATAGTAGTCCGAATAAGATGATTTCTGATCCTAATAAAACACCTAATTGGTAGGATTGGTGCTGATACTTGGTAAGCAAATAACGTTTTCATTTCATCCTTTTCCTTCTATGATGAATATATAATTACTTGATCCAAGTCGTAGTGTAGACTATATATATATACACATATCAGCAAGTAATATCTGTATCAAGCTATGCAAGTTGTATACAGTAATAACTGGACTTTTATTCGATCGTTTCTCCGGCAGCTACTTATTTATAAGATCCAATTTGTGATACTAGTATTCATAGCAACTTGAAGTTAATTTACAAAGTACTATCAAGAATTGGAGAGAAAAAACCCCGATTACATAATTATTTATAAACTTCTGTTGTTCCCAACAGATTAAGGCTGTCATCGAGATGCCCATTGACATAGATATTCATATTAATTCTATTCTATTCTATTCTATTTTGGATTTTATATATATATTTTCCATTATGTTGGCAAACTTTTTTCCCATCATTTGACTTCGTGACTGATTTGCATAATAATTACAGTGATGATAATGATTATGATTACGAAAATGATGATGATGATGATGATGATGGTGCATGATCTCTAGCAGCTCAAGTCGGTTGTTTGGTTGTCTCAGCCTTCAGCGGCCGCCACTCACATAATTCACAGCTACGATTCACACTATTCATAAACAAAACCGAAGAAGAAGAAGACAGCTCGAACTATGAATGAGTTGTGCGTGTGTGTGTGTGTGTGTCTGTGTGTTAAAAGGGGTGTCTGTCTGTGTCTGTAAGAGTTGTGTATTGGGTATCTTCTTCTCGAAGTGAAATATATGTTTCTAGTATTTTGGATGTATCTTTGCTGTAGCCCCAACTAATTTTTCAGCTGTCACAAATGACAAGTGTTGCAAAACGCTTGTGCAAAGTACCGCAAACTAGGCACACACACACACACACAGCAATCCAGCAAGCTGAGATACTAAATCTTCAAGCTTGGGCAACTCAAAGTCATGTTTGGTCAGCCGACAAAAGCGTCGTTCACGATGTTCATATGAACAGAGCAAAGACGGCAGCGTTTTATCTTTTTTTATACCCTGAACCCCTTTTTAATGGGTAAACTGGGTATAATGGTTTTGTGCAAATGTATGCAACAGACAGCAGGCAGTATCTCCGAACCCATATAGTATATGTATTCTTGATCGGTATCAACAGTCGAGTATGAACACACGAGACTCAGATACTATAATAGCTTGAGACTTTAAATTTGGAGTAAAGGTTCTCAAGCGTGCTTGATTTTGATCGATAACTGCCTCCTTTTCTCGAACCTCAATCAATTTCGATTTCCGACCGCAATAAATGCTTCAATTGACTCTTTTTATTAATACACAATATGGATATGTATATTATTGATTAACTGCCCAGGTTATATCAAGATCGGATAAGAAACACCCAAGTTATAGTCGAAAATATAGCTTGGGTGACTGGCTCACATTTGGGTGCAAAACTTTTTAAAGAGAAATGTTCCAATAAGCTATATGATATTCAACAGCTGGGTTCAGGGTCTACTGTAGTCAAGCTCAGTGCACTGACTACAGCATTCTTACTCTTTTTATTTGCAGAGCTGACAGCAGAGCCTGTGGTTGTTTTAGTTACTGTTGTGAGTGCATTATTTGATTTGCGCTTTATTTGATTTAGTTGGTCGATCGATCGGCAGGCAACCAACGTTTGCGATTGCCATTTGATACTAGCTGATGGCCACCACACACACCAAAGCGAGGGCTGGGCAGTGGACGGGGGCGAGGGGTGGCCGCGTCGGCGGCTTTGAAGTGCGCCAATTGATTTGATTTGCTTTGAAAGCGCTTGCAATTAGCGAACACAACAGAGCCGTATTTGAGAAGCTACAGACGAATATGAATATTGAGACAGTTAAGAGAGATTTATTTTGTATTTTCTTGGCCAAATTGTTAGAGGAGATGATATTTTTTTTGTTATTTTTTGTTTGCTGTGTTGTTTCCAGCCTTAATTTGCATAATTAAGACGCCGCCGCGTGACAACGATGCGATGATAAATCGAAGCCGCCGAAATCGACTGTAAAAAGTAAAAAGCCAAATATAAAAACAAAAAACAAAACCGAGCAAAGCAGGCAGTAACAAAATGATGCGATGACATCATATATTGGCGCTGATCCCGAAACTGATGAGATCTAAAGCAATCCACTTTGGTGTACATGTACGTATATAATATATATGCACGTAATTAAGCAGAGAGCAGCAATTCTGCAGCATTTTCAGCGGCTGTCAAAGGCTGAGACTGAGACTGAGAAGGCGACTGGTGGACATCGCCGACATATGAATGTCTTCTCACAATTAATTGACATTTTGACTGGCGACGATTGTCATTCAAAAGGCAAAAGAAATCCATTGCAAGGCAAATGAAATGGAATGAAATGAATTGTACAACGATCCCCAACGATCGATGGCGACGTTCGTTTAGCTCGCCTCTGGCAAGGAATGCAGCTGAGCCAAGCTGAGGCCGCAACAGGAAGAGCTAGATAGCCATGCCAGCAGCAGCTTAATAGCTGCTCCGCAATCCAGTGTTAGCAGCCTACAGTCTGCGGCCACATGACTAGAAGCACTTCAATAGGGGAAACAATCGTAGATTGATTTTTGTTTCTGATAGCAATTGAAATGCAGAACCGGAAACGCAATTCAAAATTTCTTAAAGAGCTCGCAACAGGTACAGGCATATTACTAGCCCATATCATAACGAACTCGAGTGCCGCAAAACACTTGGAAACAATTCATAACATATAACATTAGTGCAGAAATACTCTCTTAAAGCAGCAATGCTCATAAATACATAAGACTTGAAAGCAATTGTTTGGTCAAACTAATTCAGACGCAGCTGATATTGAGTGATTAGCTGTTAATGTGTCAATTTGTCGCTGCTTTGCATAGCTCTGGTGGATCTTATTCGCTTATGTAAACACTACTTGTAATTTTAGTAAATATCGATAGTTCACTATCGAATTAGCCAAAGCTGCCCAGACTTGAAGTCTCATGTTTGTATAAAAAACGCTTTGTGCAACGGACAGAAATAATCTCAATTTGTATTCCACTCTAGCAAATAATTATTGCTGCCTGAATAATGATTGTCTTATGCTGCCGATATGCATATTGTTTCTAAAAACATGAACTGCACTGTTGGCAGCACCGACTGCAACAACTGCAACAACTGCAACAACTGCAACTGCAATTTGAACTGCGGCTCCGGTTGCTTAACATTGGCAGCAGTTAGACAAACAGTCAGCGACAGCGGCGGCTAATCTTTGGCAGAAATCTGCCAAAGCGGCTGCCAGACCAACGGACAGACCAACAGACAGATAGACAGACAGACAGAGAGACAGACAGACAGCTCAAAGGAGCCTCCAGCGGCTGGTACTACATGAAAGCAATTGCGCTCAGGTTAGCTTTTAGCTTTTGGCTTTCAGCTTAGCGCACGCTACAGTTACAATTGGACGTCTCTCTGCCTGCCTGCCTGTCTCTCTGTCTCTCTCTCTCTCTCTGTCCGTCTGTCTTGTTTGGCCATTGTATGGAGCAGGCCAGTGGAACACCAGCAGCATTGGCAGCATTGCCACCAGCCCTGACCCAGCCACTTTCAACTGCATACTGCACGCGGCTCTCGTCAGACTCTTTGCGCTACTTTTAATATATTCAATTTGTGCAACAACAAAGAAAAGAGTAAGAACGTTCACGTCGAGAGAGCTCGACTAGGAGATACCCTAAGCAAGAATTTAAACACTTTCTAGTTTAGGGCACGTTGCCTTTAATATAATTATATGAATATTTAGCCATTCAGTTGGTTAGTAAAAACATTAGATTCTTGTTTTTCCATTTGATTAAAGGAGACCCTGTTCTAGCTGCATATTGTACTGCTCCTGCTCCTGTTCCTGTTCCTGTTTCGGTTCCCCCTTCTCCATACCATTCCACCTAGTCAGAGGCTGTGGCAGCTCAAGTGGATTGGGTGCATTAATAGCTGGCATAGTATTGTAGTTGCAGTAAGTGCGCTTCTGCTTCTCTTGCTTCTGTTGCTGGCCAGGATTGAGAGTATTGCGCACTTCTTCGCTTATCCAGGCACAGCCCCCATCTGGGTCCAACTCATTCCTTTTCAAATGGGAGGACAGCAAGAGCGACGCCAGCTGCAGATCGTTCATCCCGATGAGCGATTCAACGGCTGTATCCAACGGCCGTGTCCAGTCGCAAATCTTTTGCCCCAACAGCTGCAGCATCTTCCGATCCGAACTAGAATTCGAAGCCATCTTTTGCTGCTTTTGCTGCTTCTTCTCCTGTTGCTGCTTGGCATCAAGAGAAAAAGAATCCATCCGTTCCATAAAGTTCTTGCTTGTCTCATAAGGCACTTTATTTGATGGCTGCGGCAATTTTGGATAGTACTGCAGATTGCTGGCAAAGAAGCATCCATCCATTGCCTCTGGACAATTTCTCTGCTCAGCAGCTACTGCCTGGCAGTGATAGGCATACCAATCGGACTCCTCATCATCCTCATCCTTCGCCTGCTCCTTCCCCTTCTTCTGGCCATTAGAGTAGAACCATTCTGGTTGGGGGAGATGTTCATTGTCGCCAGGGTTTTCCATCATTGCTGGCATCTCGTCCTCTTGCTCGATGATTACAAAATATTCACCTGAATTCATGTTGGTGTTTTCCATTTGATGAATTTGAATATTTTCACACAAATTGCTCTCCGTTCGAAGCTGACGTGCACTTGGAAGCAGAATGACTTTCAATTATTAGCAAATCATTCCTGTGACAGTGTGGCAGCAGAAAAGCAGAGTCGATTTTTAGTATTTATTTTAATCAATACTACAGTAAACACCCAAAACAAATACCACTATAATGGCAAAGGCAAAGTACAGCCTTCATTGAGATGTTGATTGAATTGAAGTGTTGATTAAAATAAATCTTATCAAAGTCAGATCCTTGTTGCTGTCAAAAGGAAGCTGGCCAAAATACAGAAAGTCATTGTGAACAGCAGATTGTGTGGGAATAAAAACGAGTTCATAAAAAACCCTTAAAATGGATTCAAGTGAATACTATGAAATATGGTCAACTTTGTTGAAGGAGCAAACGAAGGACGAGGAGGAGTCCGATTGGTATGCCTTTCACTGCCAGGCAGTTGCTGCTGAACCAGAGGCATTGGATTGGCCCTTCTTTGCCAACAATCTGCAGTACTATCCAGACTTGCCGCAGCCACCAAATATAGTGCATCATGAGACATGCAAGAACTTTATGGAACGGATGGATTCTTTTTCTCTTGATGCCAAGCAGCAACAGGAGAAGAAGCAGCAAGAGCAGCAAAAGATGGCCTCGAATTTTAGCTCGACGCGGAAGATGCTGCAGCTGTTGGTGCAGAAGATTTGCGAGTGGACACAGCCGCTGGAGACAGCCGTTGAATCGCTCATCGGGATGAACGATCTGCAGCTGGCGTCTCTCTTGCTGTCCTCCCATTTGAAAAGGAATGAGTTGGACCCAGACGAGGGCTGTGCCTGGATAAGCGAAGAAGTGCGCAATACTCTCAATCCTGGCCAGCAACAGAAGCAACAGAAGCAAAGCAGCACTTACTGCAACTAAAATACTGTGCCAGCTATTAATGCACCCAATCCACTTGAGCTGTCACAGGTGCAGGATCTGGAACAGGATCAGAACAATAGGCAGAAGGAGAAACAAGAATCCAAATATTATTACTGTTGAAAATATGTAAAATATCAATACAACATTCCGATTACTAATGTTAATAACAGAAAAATGCGATACTGCGCTCGATACCTTAACTTAAGAATACATTGAATAAATCTTCTTAGGCTAACCGCCAAACCTAGTGCATCACTTTTTGTCGCTTTAAAACGCAACAATTACTAACCGAATTAAAATATCTACATTAATATGGAAATAAATTGGAATTGAGATTCGATCGATGTGGTCCAGATGCAGTTCCTAAGTCTATTTAAAGGGTATTGATATTAGAATTTTACATGAATTGAAGGCGATCGAAGGATTTGTTCTTAAGTCAACCACTTTTTTGATTAATGAGGAATGCTGAGCAAACTGACTAGCTACGAGTTTTACTGTGCATCTCATATTATCACTTAAAATTAATATCGGACTACTATATTATTCATTAAGAAAGTCAGAATTCAGCAGGTGGTCTACGAGTAAGGGCATAAACTGCTCGGCGTGATTACATTTATGTTCCAACTTCTATTTTCCCTTTTAATGTGAGCTGTCATCGTTTTGGGGCCGACAAGTTCTGTCAGATCGAGTGGCTTGGCTAAGCTTGGGTGAAATGTGCTGCAAACAGCAGTTAAACGCATCTCACATGATATAATGCCAAGCATAACAATAACAACAACAATAACAACGGGCTTGAACTGAATAAAGGCCGAAAAGTGGCAGCAACGACAACAACAAGAACAACAACAAGAATACAGAGCATGCCAGCGTTGCAGCTGTTTTTGTTTGCTTTGGCGCTTACTTGCCTTGTGCAACGAGGAGTGGTGGGTTGAGGGGGCAAACGGGTAAGCGGGTAAGCGGGTAAGTGGGCAAAGTGGTAAGGGGAGTAGGGAGGTGGCGATGTGGGAAGGGTTTATCTTTAACCAAAGCAATTCGGCGGCATTCAGCATCCTGGCTGCAAAACAAAAGACTTAAGACACAAACCTGCTGAGTCTCTGCCTGCGTTTTGCCTTTTGTTTTTGTTACTTCTTCGATCTTTTCTTTCTGCCTATACTTTTGCCTTATGCCTGCATTGTTATAGGCTTGTAAAGGGTGTTTTTATTTTGTCCAGTACTTCGTAACGTTAATCATACACAAAAAATATTATATTTTATTTGCTTGATCAGCTTCTTTTTTTCCTTTTTGTAGACAAATATTAATTTTTAAAACTAAACAATTTAAATAAATAAATAAAGCTAATCCAAAATAGTTATTATTATTATTATTATTATTTTTATTATTATAATTGTAATAATTAAGCCTGACAGTTGATGTGATGTGCAAATAAAAAGCAACTATTTTGTATAAATGGAACACTGTTTTTAGAGGGTAACTGTCAGTCGACTATGCTCGTTTTGATTGCACGTGTTTCTTATTGCCGCTGTTTTTTATTTTTATTTTTATTTTTTTGCCTCTTGCTCAGTGGCATGGCATCGTTACTCTCGACATTCCTGCCTGGCTTTTTCACTGGTGCGGCATTTGAAAAACGTTGCTGCATTTTTTGCGTGCCTGCGCCTTGGGTCGTCAGCGTTGTTGTACGAGCCAACTAATTGTTGTTGCTGCTTGGCCTGGACTGGAAATGGCTCTTACTCTGACTACTGACTCTGTCAGTCTCTGTGGACTCTGTGCCTGAACTGGATGTCGATGTGGATATAGAGCTGAGCAGTGCCTTTTGTCAAAATCGCTTTCGTCAACGCAGCCGCTGCTTCATCATTATATCAATTCGTTGCCCAGAGTTATGCCGGCCATCGAATGACAAACGATCCATAGTTAACCATCGCAAGCACACACACACACACACACACACACAAGTGCTTATGCTTGCGCCAAACTTCAAAGTCATTTGTCTATATGTAACTGATGCATTATAGCCAGGGTCCTCGTCATAATTGTTTTTGATGTTGTTGTTGTTATTATTGTTGTTGTTGGTCGGCAGCACTCAAACATTTGACATTATCATTGCTAAGTCGCCTCAAATGCCTCCCCGACATTCTTTTATGTTGCTTTTGTTGCTGCTGCGGTTTTTTCCGTTCATTCCTTTGTTTCTACTAACGTTGCTCACATAATTACAATACAAACATACACACATACACATATATATATATATATATATGTATATATGTGTGTCTATTATTGAAAACGTAACTTGGTAGCTTCAACTAAGAACAACAGCAACAACTTGGCGCTTGGCGTTTTTTTTAGCGTCTGTCTGATAAGGGCGCTCTTATCAAAACGCCGCCGCGGATTAACTCTGGATGAGTTTTTCTTTGCCAAGAAACAACAACAACTGAGTTTAAAAATATATATTGTATCAGAAAACTAACTGATAGCAAACACATTAAGCTTTCGTCAAAAAAAATAATAATACAAATATAGATTTAATAAATAATTCAACTGAAGTAATTGAAAAAAAGTGCTGAAAAATAATTGCTACATCAAATATTAAGCAATAATATAAGGAAATATATAATGATAATCAAATGCAGTTGGTTTAACTGGCAGATAGAAAATACAAGGGTTTGAATTAGGTTAGAAGATAAATACATATTGGATATCTTCAAATTAAATCTTGTACTATTCTTAAGAACCAACAAAAATAAAAATAATAAATACTTGTTTCTTGAAAAATAAATTTATAATGAGTATGAATTGTTTGATGCTTTTTCTAAGAACTGCAAATGGCTTTTTATTTATTTTCTGGTATACCATCAACGTGGAACTGAAAATATTTTTGTTTATATTTGCGCCTATTTCTTTGATCGAATGGTGAAGCAATCTTATTATAGATATATACAAATATATATGTATATATGTATAAAATTAACTAGCTTGATATCTCAATATTGCTCTATATTTACATAAATATATTTTTGTAAGCATATCTTTCACTCGTGGGCCCAAACGATAAGCGGCATATTTGCCATAAACATTTATGAGCAACCCATTTCAAGAGTGGGCCATCTAAAGTTCTCAACTCAATCTGTCTCTTTCTATTGGTTGTTCCTTGGTTTGTTTATCAAATTTCTTAACCAACCCGCCCCTCTTCCTGTGCAACTCTGCGAGCAATCTGCTTAATGGGTTCTGATTTTCAAAATCAAACAATTTTATTGTCGCCATCGCCATCGCCATCGTCGTCGTCGTCGTCGTTTATGGTGCAAACTTTGCGGCCTTATGTGATGTGTGTTTATGGGGGGAACCATTGGAATTCATAAATGAATATGGGGGCGGGGGCGGGGGGCGGGGGGCGAGGGGCTATAGGCTTTGGTGGAGCAATTTTAAGTTTCAGATCTTCGACTGCGTCAGCGACTAATGCGTTGTCCAAACAGAGCCCAAAAACGTGCTGTCTAAATATTTACAATTACTTTACATAAACGCTCAAAAAGCGCAACTGGCAGCAAGGTGGGGCACCGGGGCCAGTGTGCGTGGAGGGTGGTGGGGGGCGAGGGGGTGTTAGTGTTAGAGTTTGAGGTGTCCCTCTCTTGTCTTTTGTTTGAGCAGTCATCTGTCATATTTAAGGCACAAATCCCACAGAGCACGAGTATGACGGCGACTGCGCATTTAACTATAAAAAATAAATGAAAAAAAACAATTCGTTGTTGTTTTTGTCGTCTATTTTTTTTGTCTTTATCGGAGGCGATATGACAAACATGACAGGCGAGTAAGGCTAACGGCAAAGCCCAACAAACCAAACCAAACACACCAACCCACCCTCCCCCTCAACCCACACGCACACTCACACCCCTCCCGCACATACGTGAAATGATAATGGACAAATAAAAATCTAGCAAAGTGACAGGGCGAACGAGTGTGCGAGTGTACGAGGTGGGGAGGTGGGTGAGGGGGTAAGCTGGGCTGGGAGGCATGTAGAAACCAGTCATGTCAAATCCAGCAAGCAGACAGATCTGCCCATGTGGAACAGCCGCCGCACCGCGCTCTCCTCTGAGCCTATGTGCTTTCCCTTTTATTTGTGTTGAGCTGCTATCTCTTTCTGGTTGTCAGCCGCTATCTCTGTCTACCAGTGCCGACAAAGTGCTCGTCAACGGACAATTACAAGCAAATTAATTCAACGTGTACGGCAACACACCAAAACCATGACCCTGCCCCCACTCGTAAGCCCCTCTCCTCTGGCCATATAGGCCCAGCACCTCTCAGAGATAGCGATCAATGAAAATGTTGGGAATTGAATTGAATAAAGTTGGACACTTGTTGAAGAGCCCCTCGTTGAGGGGTGATGGAGTGGGTTATGCAAGTAAATTACTATCATTTTCGCAGATGTAATTTATTATTTGATAGGGAATATCCATTAATAATAATAATCTGAACTGAAACTTGCATTTTAGAATTACCTTAACGAATTTCAAATGTGCTTTCTTTTTCTTTTATTGCTGCACAGTATTATATCTCATTATATATGCATATGGCTATGTTATAGAAATTGATTGACTTTAATTTCCTTATCAAATTATATAATTTTAGAAATATATGTGAATGGAAACAGTATTTTACACAAAGAATAAACAAAAATAGTTGAGAACCCTATTCTAAAATAGAAAATCTTAAATGAACTCGATGTTGTACCTCGTGAAGTAGTGTATAATATATAAATAATATATATATATATATATATATATATATATATATATATATATATATATATATATATATATATATATATATAAATATATGTTTAATCAGCATCACTAAACTAGTTAATATAGCCATGTCCGTTTTTTTTCGAACAAGTCCTCAGTTTTGAAGATATCTTGATGAAACTTGGAATGTCTCTCTTTCCTCCCTCTCTCTCTCTCTCTCTTTCTCTCTCTCTTTCGCTCCCTGACACAAGACTTGGCCACGTGCCTGGAACTGTTGTTGTTGTTGTTGATGCCGTTTTGTTCTTTGGATGCACTTGAAATTTGTATCTGGAGCCAGGCAAGATTTAGAGAATTCAGCCACAGTTCATGTGTATGTTAAATGCATTTCCAGCTGGCCGTAAAGCTTTTGATGATAGTTGTTCTTGCTGTATGTTTTAGTTGGCCTTTTCTTTTGATTGCTGCCTGTATCTTTATGTGTTTTTTTTGTTTTTGTTTTCCTTTGTATCCGAAACTCTTTGATCTGCTTTACGTGCTTCCGATTTAATTTCGTTTCATTTCGTTTTTATTACCCACTTGAAACATGTTCGACTTTTGTTTGAGTTTCGTCTAAACAATTTTTACACACACACAAAGGGATCATCTGAAAGGCGGTCGGCGAAAAAGATGGAAAGAGAGAGAGAGAGAGAGAGAGAGAGAGAGAGGAGAGAGAGAGAGATAGAGGGGAGGTAGACAGTCATCCATTTAAGGCAAGAGAATGAGCATTTACAGCAGCGCCAGGCGCAGCCTGCGTCCGATAAGAAAAAGGCAAAGTAGGCGGGAATGCGATCCAGACGCCTCTAAAAAATGAAACACACTCGCACGCACTCACTCTGCTGCAGTGACCGACTAGTAGATGCCCTGCAAATGCAGCCCAACCAAGATCTATTCGTGTACAAACAAAATGAATATGGTAAACAGATATCCTATGCACAAATATGAAAGTATCACAACCGGAAATCTCGATTCAAGTGCAAAACACATCGGAAGTGAATGCTGAAAAATTGTAAAAATAAGAATATGTTCCTAAATTGGATGTGTTTATTCTGTTTATTCGCTTTTAAGAACATGGCCAACAGAGAATTGAAATTTCACAATTTATATTTGAAAATGAATAATTTTCGATTAAGTTCTTTAGTTACAGGGTATCTGCCGGCACAGACAACTAATCAGCTGACAAGAGTCGAGCAGATAAAGTCAAATGCAAACAGCATTGGTGCGGGGCATAGTGCACAGTTTTATGGGTTTTCTTTTAGTCAGTTAGTCAATAAGTCAATATGTCAGTTAGTCGGCGGTCGGCAGTCGGTAGCAGCTGCAATCGGCACAACCGGCATTGCCCGACCCTTGCTGCCTTACGTCGCCGCAGCATCCGATTGACCAATGGCCAAAGCATTGTATGTTTATGCCTAAAGAGGAGCGAGAGAGCCGGCAGAAAGGTGTTAATGGACTCTGGGCCAAGAAAGAAAGGCCCCGACCATGACCCCGTGCCCCTTACCAGTCTGCCCCGTCTTCCCCGACTTCCCCGACTTCGTCGACTACCCCGACCAGCGTCTAGCGTTGCTCGCTGCTGCATCGCACACATTTCTCACATCTTTCGTTTCCTCTTTCGCTCATTCTTTCCATCTATTTGCTATCTTCGTCACAGTTGTTTTTCTCGTCTAAAGACTTTAGCCATTACCATTACCATTACCAACATTACCAATACCATTGCCAAGACTATTACCATTACCAGCACTATTAGCATTACCATCGCTATCATTGTCCGCTTCGGCTTTCGACACGCACTCGCTTCGAATATCTGTTCATGGTAAAAGGTAAATTATGGCCAAGAACGCTGACGCTGACCTCAAATGCAGTTAGAGCCAAACCAAAAATTCGACTTTTAGTCAAAGTTAGTAACAGCTCAACATTTTTCTTCTTCTTCTTCTTCTTCTTCCTCTTCTCTATATTATCTTTATGCTTTGTAGTTGCCTACTTTTATGTCGTCTGCCTCCTCGTCCTCCTCTTCAATCATCTTCATCATCGTCTTCGTCGTTCGTCGTTCGTCTTTGTATTCTTCTGCTGTTATTTTGTTGTTGCTGTAATTTTTTTCCTTTTATCATTTTATCTGTAACATGCAAAGGCAGCAGCGACGTCGACGTCACTGATAGCGGCCAGCATTTTTACATTTTACATTGAAAAGCAATTAAATGTTTGCGGCTGTCGCTTCTCCAAAGTCTTTTGACTGATAACTTTGTTGTGGCCCGTCTTTTGTCTGTGTGCGTGCATGTGTGTGTGTGTCTCGGACGTGTTTGCACTCTTGTCTAGATATGCGTAGAGGAGGAGCGCAGGGATCTGAAGACCAAGACAGAAATAGACAACCAAAGCGAGATAGAAAAATGAAACTGAAAGTCCAAAAGGGCAGGCCAGGATTTTGGGCATAGCTAAAAAAGAAATATATATCCCAATATCAATCAAATATATTGAATATATATCTTAAGGCACACATATGTAATAAGTGTGATTAAATTAGTTTATTCTGGAAAGAAGACGAACCCAAACGATGAATCAGGAATAATATAATTCTTCACCTTCAAGTATAACTTCAACTATAAATAAATAATCATTATTATTATTATTTTAAGCTACAAATCTTTATTATATATAGGCAATACCTTTACATATCAATCCATTTAAGTTTTCTCATTTTTTAAATTTTGCTATTGCGTTTTTTTTTTTTGTAGGCTTTTGATGACTGTTTTTTGATTTATCCTCATTTTTGTGTAATTTGTTTTTGTGTTATTATTTGTAGCTTTATCTCACATTAATCGTCAAATGACAAAGCCACAAAAACAAGCCAAGAAGCAGAAGAAACAGAAGACGAAGCAGACGCAAAAAAGCAGCTAAGACAAACAGACAAAAAGTGGAGGCGCTTTGATGAGCTGCCGCCAGTTGCCGTCAACGTCACAACAACTGACACTGACAACAACGTCAGCTTCAAGCTCCGACTCCGACTCCGGTCATGTCCATATCTACAGTTACAGATCCATCTCCCCCCTCCCTCCACTGTCCACTTGGCTTTCGCAATGGTTTCTGAGTTTTCAACAATTTTTGTTGTAGTTTTTTTTACTGGGCTTTTGATTTTTTGTTCGAGTTTTGGTTTTTGCACGTAAGCGTCAAGAATTGTTTTTTATGGCCACACACCCAAAAGAATCGGGTGGGGAGAGGGTGGGTGTTCTGTTATTGGCTTACCTGCAACTCAGCCTCCAGCTGAATGGTGTGACCAGCTAGATTGGGCAGCGCAGTCATATTGTAGCCAAGTCCCTGGCAGGCAGAGACTGCGATCCGCTGGCATTGTAATCCATTCGAGTTGCCACCGTTAACCGCATTCCCCGACAAAGCTGACAGCGCTCTGCTGCTGCTGCTACCGCTGCCGATGCTGCTGCTGCTGATGCTACCGCAGCTGCACGCATCATCATCAGGCAGCCGGCGAGCAGGGCGAGCAGGGCAATTGAATTTGCTGTGGGTGCTGTCAGCATTTTCCGAATTGCTAGTTGCGTGTCAATGTTGTCAATGCAGTCAATGCTGCAATCACTGACTATGGGCTGACTAAGTCGATTAGGGTCAGCAGGAGCACAAAGGGTTTTCAGGGTCACGGTCACATTCGCCTCATTCTGTGGCCTACTAAGTTCACCCGCGATTTGTGCGATTCGTATTATTATTATTAATTTAGCTTGCGCTTAACTGCGCACACGTATCACGTGAAAAAAAAGAAATAATAATATCAGACACCGATTTAACACACGAATATTTAATATAACTTTTAATGTTGTATTTGAACAAAGCCGCCGATTGACGTACATTCAAATTTTCAATTCCCAGTGCGAAGCGAAACACGTCCACACTCGCCAAACTATCAACGTGGACTGAACGAACAGCCAAGTGAACTGTAACTGTTTGGCCCCAGACACAGCCGAGCGAACCCCACAGAGATAGAGAGAGAGAGAGAGCGAAAGGGAGAGTGCACACACAACAGACATGCTGGGAACAGCTGGAACTGAACTGAGCGCGCACACAAGAGCGAGGAGCCCGCAGTAGAGGGATAGAGAGAGAGAGAGAGAGAGAGAGAGAGAGCGAGAGAGAGAGGGAACGGAAGAAGCAGAGAGCGTTCGCTGTGCAATTGTATTTTGAGTGTGTTTCGCTTCAGGTGCGCTGCCAAAGTGCATTGAATATTTGCCACTGGGAACATTGCGAGTCCGATTCTGATTCCGGGTCTGATTTTTGATTTAAGCGCTTGCAGATTGTTTGACACCTTTGCCGTGAAGCTGATGACGTTTCCGACTTAATTAGCATCACTAGGAGAGTCGATATGGGCATGTCTATCCCTCTGTTCCTAGGCGAACTAGTTCTTTACTTTTCAGACTTGTAATTTATTTATAATTATGCTCCTCCATTTCGAAACAAAATAGTTGTCCTTGTCATATAGAAACAATCGTTATGTTTTTTTTAAGTAATACTGAAATTAAGATGTCGAAATGCTGCATCAGGTCTAAAATGGTATGCAACACTCGACGTGTAGTGCAGAATAGCAATTTTCAAGTATTCTTGAAAGATTTCTGTTTGATTTAAAGTCTTGGGAACAGGCTAAGCTCTGTCTCGCTCTCTCTCGTATAGCACTTTTACTGAAATTGTAAATAATCCAGATAAAATATAATTTTATTTATATAGCTATAAATATTCTGTGTATATATGCATATTTAAATTAAATTATACCTCATGAATGAATATGCATAATTGTATTATAATTAAAATTTTGTTTAAACAAAAAAAAAAAAGTTTTAGAAATAATACGACGGCTATATTAGATATATTAACAAATATTGCTTTGTTTTTTTTTGGGACTTAAAATATGGCTTTATTTATCGCTTATGGCGAACATTTATTATTATTGCTTTCAAAGTGAATATTAAATGTTCATAATTCAATTCGACTTGAGGACTAAAATTACTAAGATTAATTTGACATTATGATTTCTAAATTATTATTATTTCTTATGGCGACTTTGAATTTGAGTTTGAGGCCACAACAATTTAGTTTTTATAGTACCATCTGATCTTTGAGCCGATAATTAGATAATTTATGTAATTGCAACTACAAATCATGTATTATTTTATTACTATTATTATCAATATAATATGCACCGTTAACTATTAAGCTTGCTTGATTGATCAAGATAGATCGTAATTTTTTTTTTTGGTAGCTGACCCACCTGCAGCTGTGCATATGTAGCTGCAACAGTGGCAAGTGGCAAGGTGAGCATGCTGCGCATGCCATTCAAAGCGCCCTTGACTCCTCCATCATCACTCGTCGGGGCAGGAGGGGAGAGGGCGGCGAAATGGGAAGGGGAAATTTGATCGCACACACGATGAGCAACAGCAACAGCAACAACAACAACAACAGCAACAACAACGACGACATCAAACAAAACTGAAAGGTGTCCCATGGCAAAAAATAGGTGGAACTGTGGTGGCCTGCCAATGAGGGGGAGGCAGCATTTACAATTGAACACCGCAACCTCCGCTTGCAGCAGCAACAGCAGCAACACAGACAACAACAACAACAACAATGTCGGCGTCGGCAATCTTTGATGTGCGCTTTGATTTCCGGCAGCGAGATAAGATTTTTTTCGCCCCCCTGGCGCAGCGTATTGTCGTTGAATGGGTGAGTTGAGGAGTGCTATTGGATACAAGAGGGGAAACACAGATAGAGAGAAAGAGAGAGAGAGAGAGAGAGGGAGAGAGAGAGAAGAGGCAGAAAATCGCAAATCAAAACGAATTGCTGCAAATTTTTGTTGTTGTTGTTGTTGTTGTCAAACGCATTTTGGCCAAGCGAAGCGAGATTTTTATCGCCGCCAACTGCAAAAGGAGGCGTTGCACATTGCCAATGATTTCCGAACGGGCGAGATAGTCGTGATGGAGGAGGGGGGGGGTGGTCATGGAGAGATGGAAGCTATTCCCATGGCAAAGTCAATGCCAAAAACCAAATATACAAATAAATGAATGTGCAACATAGATCACTTCAAATGCCAGGCATCTAATGTTGCAACACCTGTTGTTGCAAGCTCATCCGTTTCTCTTTATTTGCCTGTGTGTGTGTGTGTGTTTAATTTGAAAGAGCAAATCGGGGCACACTTCCGCAGTATTTTCAAGTGCCCCAAACAAAGAGCCACTAAGCTGAGCTGAGCTGAGCTGAGTTGAGCTGAGTTGAGTTGAGCTCGAACCACTTTCAGAGTGATCTTTCAATTGTCATCCAGGCTAATACCCATGTAAGCCTGCCCCTTCACTTCCCTTCCCCGTTCTCTTTCTCTCTCACACACGCAATCTGTGGAGACAATAGTAATAACAATAATACTCGACTACTATTTTAACACCCTATACCTGTACTTGTTTAGGGAGTCATGACGTCGAGCAAGGCAGTAGACGCCATAAAGTATATATATCTTCGATCAGCATTATGTCTTTTCGCCTCTCAGAGAGATTTATGAGAACTAGAAAGTGCCTTCGCATATATATATATATTTTGTATTATATTTAATCTATTTGATAAGAATGCACTATAGTCTTAAAAAATAAATTGATCACTGTTTAAATTGCAAATGATACATTGAGGAAAATCAAGAAGGACAAGAAATAAATAAGCAACTACAGTGAAGCCTGGAATATCAAGGAAATTGAATTTATATAAGAACATTTGCGTATATTTCTGCGAAGTAAGTCATTAATACCGTTTCCCGGTAAATAAAAGTGGTTCAACTAACTGCAGGGTAATTTCGAGTCGGTCACTCTCTCAAACTTTTTGTGTTTGGAATAGTGTCGTTACTCTCTCTTCTCTCTCTCTCTCTCTCTCTCACTCACTCTACAGCTGAATGCAGTTTCATTCTTTGTTTGTTGATTTTTTTGTTTGAAATCTGCCATTTGTTTGAACTTCGTTAAAATTTCATCAAAGAGATCAATCTGGGTTAGCTTCGTGTGCGTGAGTGTCTGTGTGAGTGTGTGTGAGTGCTGTGTGTGTGTGTGTTTGTTGTGTGGCAAGGCAATTGCTACCCCATAATAGCTAATGCCAGCACTTACACTTGCCCTCCTCGAATTCATCTTTTGTTTACATAATATAAATGTTCGTCACATTCTCCCCCCTCCCTTCACACTATCTCCCTCTCTCCCTCTCTCTCTCTCTCTCTCCCACACTCGCTCTCCCTCCTTGTCTTGCTTGGAGTCTTTGGTGTGGAGTTTTTTCATTTGCTGCACCCATAATTAACGCTGCGAGGCATCTTCGTTTGCAGAGTATTTTGCATTGTCTTCGTATACGAATCTTGGAATGACAGTCTCAGCCTCTGGCTATCCATTTACATATATATATATATATATTCTTCTTCTTCTATAAATATATATATTCTTCTAATTTCCTATTATTATTCACTAATCATATTTGGAAACTTGCAACTTTTATAAATCACATTTTCTAAATGGGTATTTTTATGAAAAATCCAATTAAAATTTATATCTTGACTGTGTATTTTTATAGAGTCACAGTTTATATGATAGGTGATCGCAGATCGGTGATCTGCACAGAGAGCAATAGCTGGTCACTGGTAACTGGAAACTGGGAACTGAGAATTGAGAACTGGGAGACTTTGGCTGTCAGAGTGCCTATTAAATCACCGTATGCTCATCTTCAAAGAGTTCCGCCTCCAGTTGTGTCACCAGATGCCAACTAAATACACACACACACACACACAGAGAGAGAACACACAAGCGAATGCATTTGCAGGTTGCTTCTGCCTCTGCCCCTCATCCGCACGGCTGCTGCCCGGCTACATTTCAATCTCAAGTGGGCACTGCAACAATGTTTGCTCTCGCTGCTGTCAACAGCGACGTCTCTTTGCATCCTCAACCTCAACCTCATCTTCATCTTCAACCTCCTGCTGCTCATTCTGCTCCTCATCTTTTACCCTCGTTTTCGCTTCGTGCTTATCTTCATCAGCCTCTTTTGGGCTTTGTCTGTCTGTCGTTTGTTTTTTTCTTTTCTGTTTTTTTTTTCGCGTGTGGTTTGTCGCCTTTTCACGAGCGTTGCATCTGTGGACAGTTTGCCTCTTGATTTGTTTGCTTGCCTATTTGCGCTTTTCCAATTGCCATTTGGCATGCATTTTCCATCACCAGCATTTTCCGCAGCGTTTCACCAGTCCCACTGCCCAGTCCCACTGCCCAGTTTCAGTACCCAGTGCCCACTACCCAGCACCTAGTTACCAGTCCCCAAATTGCAGTTGCCATAAAGCTGATGTTGTTGACAATCCATGGATGAAGCACTCCTTTCTGTAGTTCTGTAGTTACCGGCGCCGTTTGCTGTTTGCTTACTTTTTCGTATACCCTGTACCGATTTATGAATCGGTGTCATCAAGTTGTATGTGAATATGTAAAAGGCAGCCGGAGACATCTTCATATCCCATGATCATTTAAAAGTCTGCCTATAATAGTATAACAGTTCCATAACCTATCCAGTTGAATGAACACGAATCTCAGAGACCATAAGAGCTATCGATAAGTCACCCAGTCTTAAGAATGTCGATACATTTCCATTTCCGATAGATCGAATACGAAGCACAGAACTCGTTTATCAAAATGTATTTTCGTATTTAGCAATCTACCATCAGAAAGTCTAATATTTATTAGCACCCGTCGTCGGGATATCTCCTAACCGAGCTGGCTAAATTGTGTCTCCATTGTAGAGATTAGGAAAACTACATATGAGGGAACTGAGTATGTTTTAGTCGGGGAACTCCTTGTAATATTGCTTGATCTTTTTATTTATTTTTTATTTTTGCACAGTTGTTGTTGTGCTATTAACTAGTTTTCTGGTCGGCTGAGTTCAAAAGCGCTTATTAATCTGTGGTACTTGTGTTTAGTGCTTTTAAATACGTTTTGAGTACTTTATTTTAGTATGCTTGATGTTTTACCGACGCTGCCAAGTCACGATGTTTGTTTTCTGCTCACAACTTCTCTCTCTCTCTCTCTCTCTCTCTTCTCCATTCTCTATTCTCCCTTCTCGCTTCTCACTTCTCTCTACTCTTGTCGATCAACCCAACTAGCATCGATTGAACATAACTTGAGCGTTGACTTCAAAGACTAAATCAGAGTTTTGAGAAAATTACTTATTCATTTGGCAAATAAGACGTCAGAAATGTTGAGTTTTCAGTTGCAACAAGTTGCCAAATTATTTTGAGCTACATGAAAATATAATAATTATTTAGATAGTTATTAAATTCTTAACCAACCATATAACACTAGCTGCCGGGCTTTCAGCTCATATTAATAAATGTTTTGAGATAGTTGATTTCAATTTGAACCTAAAACTCTACTTCTAAAGGTTTGAAGAAAAATAGGCAGAAAATTGTTTATATTTCTGATTGTAGCTTTAAAGCTAAGATGGCTTTCCTGATCCTACTCTTGGTGCGATTTCTAAACAACATTTTTTATTTTTCACTCCCAAGCTGGCGCCCGCTTGCAATTTAATATATTCTGTGTGGGGAATGGTCTGCTTGGGTGTGTGCGTGTGTGTGTGGGGCTGGTTGGGGGTTAGGTCTATATTAACAACAACTTGTGCTGAAGCCATAGAATTAATGCGATAATTACAATGCAAGAATCATTCCAAACAGTGGCCAAGCAGGCGGACGAACTTTGCCAGGACCGTGTGAATTACCGCAACTCAAGCCAAATAGCCAGACAATGACAACAACATCAACTTGAGCAACAACTACTGAAACAACGCAACAACAACAGCAACAACAACAACATGACACATTGTGGCATCTAAAGTTACGCAGTATACTGGGAATGGGAATGGGTATGGAAATGGTCTCTAGGAGTGGGATTAGAGTAGTTCACAAAGCACAAAGCCGAATGTGAAAGAGTTGTTGTTGCTGTTGTTGTTGCTGTTGTTGTTGCTGTGGTTTTTGCTGTTGTTGCCACACGTACTTGACAAATGTTGTGTTGTATACGAAATGTGCCTGTCGGCATGATGACAATACAATTCCACACAAAAGTGATGATGTAAATATATAATATATAAATCATATGTTCGCACAACGTGAGACATTTTATGGATCACTCTAAAAGCCTGGCAGAGAGTACAAGTTTGCAGTTTGAGTCGATTCGATTTAGTAAATAGTCTTCACTCTGCTAGGGTATACAATCGTCGGCGTGCCAAACAAAGCTGTTCTCTCTTGTTTTCATTTGATATATGTATATTGCCTTCGTCAGCTCTGCTTCGACTTTAAAATATTAACAGCCATGGAGACAATACTTATGCTCAAAACTGTAGGAGACCCTCCGGTCTCTCCAAGAGACAACTTACTCTCTGGCTTCTTTAGTTACACAAGCGCCTGTCGCATAATTTACCTATTAAAGAAAGAAGTAGAATAAGAACATAAAGAAAGAAGACTGCCAACTCCCCTTGACAAATACCGCCGTCAACTTGAATGTCAAAAACTACATACAGATATGCACTAAGCAAGTAAGTATGTGTATTTAAATACATATATATATAGATTTAGGTGACAAACGTATAACAAAAGCGAAACAGATGAATTACTTTTTAATATGGGATAAAAGATTCGTGTGGATCCAGATAGATAATACAATTGGGTAATCATCGGACCAATTCTGTTGCCATAAATTACCTACTAAAAACCAATGATTTAAAAAAAAAGCTACACGTATCAAAAGTTAACAGATCGGTAAAGTGTCTTATATCAAAAATATGTTTTTAACGCTAGTCTGTGAGATTATTTATTCTATTATTAATTTTTCTCTGTGTAGTATTGGTTAACATATTTTGAATTTAGTAGAGAATCAACCAAATAACTAAGAAATAAATCAAAGAATAGATTTAGTTAGAAACCCTTCTTTTATGATTAATTTATTGTTATATTATTATTACTGGAGACGAATACCGACGGGATTTGAAATATATCGGAGTATAAAATATAAAAACACTCGACCTGAAGACATGCAAAGGCATAGTTAAATTATGAAACAGAGGTCACAACACTGATAGATTATGTAAAAGCGATTTGTTAAAGTATATTTTTGCCTTTTTTTTGCATCCACTTAAGACAATGTGAGGGCTGTTCTATTGTTAATATCTCGAGTTCTGCTTAAATCGTGGCTCTGCACATTATTGGCCAGCGATTACGTCCACAAGTGGCCCTATCGCATAATAGAACCAATTGAAATTGATACGCCAGGCAGCAAGGCAAGTGGCCAGGTAACGGAGCCTGGCGCTTGCCAGGATATCGCAGGATGTCAGCACAACAGCAACAACAAAGGCCACTCAACGCAAACTGGAATGCCAAACAATAAAAGCAGTAAAATACCCCAAAAAAGGAAAGAAAAACTAAACACGAAAAAAAACCACAATATAAAATAAAATAATGGATATTTGTCTAGAGCCATGGCTCGGCGTCCCAGTCTGCTCGTAGTATCAAGCGAAGGCGCGCCAAAAATAATTTGCCATATCCTGCGTGCAAAATTAAGAAACGCAAACAAAAAACAAACAAAAAATAATAAATAAGTATACAATAAAGTATATCACTAATAAAATGATGATGCTTCAGGCCATGCAACGAATGCCAAATACACTATTAATTACAGCTCCTTGGTTTTCAAAATTGGAATTTATTTATGAATTTGTATGAACTTTTATGTATACCATTTATATAAAGTTTTCACAAATTATACGTTTTTAGATTCGATTTGATTAAAACCCAAACAATTACTCTTAAATATATATATATTTATATAATATGGAAACGGAAATATGTATGCATAGATCAGTTGCCACACAAATGTTTCAGTTAAGAGATGGGCTACTTCATATATGACTCATTTTGTTGTAGCAATCCTCAAACCTTTTTCTCTGTTTGTAAAGGATATACGAGTATATATATATATATATATATATATATCTGTACAAGCAGACATACATCAATAAATATGTATGCGTGCCTGTGTCTGTGTCTGCATGGATGTATGTGTATATGTAGCATAAAAAAGCAACTCATCATCGGAGGCGGCCGCGGCAAAAGATCAAAGATTCACTGGGGTGCTAATAAAGTTGCCAGGGCTACAGAGCAGCGCTATTGTTGTGGCTGCTGTTGTTGTTGTTGTCTGCGAGAGCGTTGTGTGTAGGTGCTAATTTAGCGACCCCCGCACAAATACTGAAAACGACGTCGACGGCGACCGCAACTGAGACTGCGACAGCGACGCCCATGGACTGGGTTGGTCTGGCAAAAGGATTTGCACTTTCAAAAGAAATAAACTTCAGATAAGAAACTAAATGTCAAAATTATCTACACACATGAATTGAACGCATTAAAAAGAAAAGAAAAACGAAAATAACAGAAGACGTAAGATTAACCCCAACCCCTTCCCTTTAAGGATGAGGATGGGGGCTTGGGGCTTATGAGCGGCGAGCACAGCCAAAGTGCAAATATGTGTAGGCAAAAACCACAAGAGCAGTCCGCCCGTCCGTCCGTCCGTCCGTCCGTCCGCCCATCCATCCGTACACACAACAAACAACAGGCGAGCAGCGCAGAAGTTGAGCAGGAGGAGGAGGAGGAGAAGCAGCAAAGAGGAGCTGAATGGTTGACTGGCTCGCCTTGCGTCGAGATGCCAAAGTGCATCAGGCACTAAAATGCAGAAAATTGAAACAGGCTTTTGAAATGAAACGAAAAGCGCCGCACAGACGCCGACTGGAAGCAGGTGTGGAGCGGTGAGGGTGACGGGGGCTAAGGAGGGGGTGGTGGGGCTGTTCGTCTGAAGGATGGACGTACAGGCGAATCATGAGCCAAAAGGAGAGAACACAAAGAGTCAATTAATTAGTAGATGAAGCCATGATTATCGCTATATTAACATTGCAGCAGTGCAACTGCAACAACAGCAACAACAACACCTTTCAACTTGAGCCTCAAGTCAATGTGGCAGGCTGCTGCCATTTACTTAAGATAACCGCACGTGTGGCATGGGCCAGTTGGGGCAGCTGCGGCTCAAGATTAAGCTGACAGTGTGTGCTTTTGGGCCTTCTGGCATCCAAGTGGAGCGTTCATTAAATGATAACAACGGCCGGCAACAGGCAACTGTGGCAAATGCAACAGTGCCCACCACAGTGATAAGAGGCTAAGAGAGCCAAGAGATAGCAGCAGCAGCAGTTCTTGTTGTTGTTGTTTTCTTCTTCTTGGGGTGCGTTAGCTCCTTTGAAATGTAACCGCTGACGCACGCTGCAGGTAGTGAGTGGCAAGAAGGAGAACATGAACAAGAAGAAGAAGACGGAGACGAAGACGGAGACGAAGAAGCGGCAACAGAGCTGCACTAATTTATTGAAATTCATTTGAGGCGGCATTAGGGCCAGAAACGGCATGAAAATGAAAATGGATATGAGAATATAGTTCTGGATACAGTTGCAATTGCAGATGAGGATGAGGCAGCAAACTGTGGCAACTTGTGCTGCATCATTTCCAGGAATAGTAGATCATAAATGACGCCGCCGCCGACGAGGCTGAATAATCACACAGTGACGAGAGAACAAAGACAAAAAACCATCGAGAAACACAAAATTTAGTTTTCGATAATAATAATAAAATTTAAATTGTGTAATACAAAGATTATATTAATTCTTTTAGTGTAGGAATGAGCTGATTTTATCAAAATATTTAAATGTCGTACGATGAACAATATTAAACCAAAAATATACATATATTGCAAGATTAATATTGCTTATTCTAGAATGAAGAAGCTTAGATGAAGTCTGTTGTCGGCTTCATGAACTTTTTAAAATATTTTTTACATTTTTAAAAACACATTTCAAATTTTAATTTGTCGATCTTAGAATGCTTTTTTTATGTTCTCTTTTGTGAACGTTTGTTTTGTGGCAGTTGCACTGATGAGAGTTGCAACCATAAATAGCATCTGCAACAGCATCAATAACTGCGACGGAATGACAGAATGACTGCGGCCAACAGAAGCTGTAAATGGAATATGATTTAAATACTCACAAAACTTGAGGCGCCACAGCGGGCACACTGGCAACTGGCAACAGACAGCAGACAGCAGACAACAACAACAGCAACAGCCACAGGAACAATGACACAAGCAAATGTTGCATTCAGCATAATTTATTGCGCAATTTAGCCAAGAACTGCAACAGCAACAAAAACCAGAAATCAGAGCTTTGCTCATTTTATATTTACTTTCACGATTGGCCTGCAGACAATTGAATACCCTTTAAGGGCTCAAAACAACTTTAACCTATTGAAAGGCCATAGGAATTCATTACAAATATATTTTCAATGGCCAGGCTATTTTAGTATAGAGTATATAAAAAATCTTTTTCAAATGTTTAACATTATATTACGTGGTAATTAATCTAGGTGTTCTTAAGCAAATGTGCAGCACTGTGGCAGGAATAATTGCAGTAGTACGTGCTTGCTTAAGCAATAAAAATTGAGGATTACTAATGAGTCACAAAAAAAAAACGAAAAACGTCAGTCAGCAAATTGGCCAGCTAATTAGGCAATCAGAAATTGCACTCCCCTCTAATCCAATGAGGATCTGCGAGATACGAGCTATAATTAATATTGAATTGCTATAAAGCGATTTAGTTAATGCCACTATGACCTATGAATTACTCACTTGCATTGGGTATATGTATATATATCTATGTCTAGCACAGGGACTAGACAACAATGCTTTATTCCAATTCTCATTTTGCTGAATTGGTTTTGAAGGTTTTAATCATTTTAATTTACAATATTCACATCTGATACCCTGCAAAAGATAGATTTTTTTTGCTACTTGCTACATACGCTAAATTAGCAAAATAGCAAAATCATTACTGTGCGCAATATTGGGGAACATTTTTTATTAAATTAAAATCGAATCGGAACAGAAACCGATAACCTTTAAAACGAGATGTAAAAAGACAACGAACTTGATTCATTTGATTTTTAATGTTCAAATCTACGTTGCTTAACTTCATATAGCTTAAACTGACTAAGTCTTGTATTTGAATCAAAAATGCATTCTTGATTTTCATTGACTCCTACAAGTTGGTCATGCCGCGTCTTGAGCATTCCATTTATACGGAGTATACAAAGAAAAAATTGAACATTAAACTGCGCTTTGCATGCACGTAATGAAGATGATGATGCTCGGACTGAGACTGAGACTGAGGCTGACGCTGAGGATGAGTCGGAGAATGACACCAGAAGGATGTGATAGAGGGAGAGGGAGAGGGAGAGGGAGAGGAGGGAGGATGGGAACGGAACGGGACGGGATCGGCAAAATGCGAATGGCAGCCGCTTCGTCCAGGAATCGATTTACGTCTTCTGCGAAATATTCATTACAGCAAATTTGTACTGGGAACCGTGAAGGGATGGGGCCAGAAGAATGGGGACTGGGAAAGGAAGATATGAATATAAACTTTTTCTATCTATCTCTCTCTCTCTCTCTGTTTCTCTCTATCCCTCTCTGGCTCTGTCTCTTTCTCTTTGCTGCTGGCATGGCTTGCTGCTGGTGTGTCCAATGGGAGCAACATGTTTCTTAACTTTTTATGCGAAATTATCTTTTGATGTTATTATGCATTATGAGACTTTAATGTGCGCAGTTCCTGTGTTTTCTTGCATTTAATTTCGTTACATGTGCAACAATGTGCAACTCCAACTGCAACTGCAACAGCAACAGGAACAGGTGTGCAGGAGTGCAATCGATGGGACACAGAGTATTTGTATACAAAGTATTAATGGACACTTATCGGCACGCGGAGAAAGAGAGAGAGAGAGAGAGAAAGAGAGAGAGGGGGAGAGGGGGAGAGAGCGAAAGAGAAAGAGACATTTTCATACAAAGAAAAACTAAGCCTATCAATCGCAGTGATCATAATAATAATGATGATAATGATAATACATGCTGATGACGACTCAATTCAGGCAAATTGAGCAGACGAACAGACAGACAGCCAGACAACCTTAGGACAGGAGACAAGAGAAGTAGGAACGAAATGAGACCGATCCACAGCGATCGAGAGACCCAACTCAAAATTGAATGCACGTTTTTTATTTTAAATATTTTTCTTCTTTTTCTTACATTTTGTATTTCTTTTTTATTTCTTGTTTTGTTCTCTTCGCATCTTTTTCACTTGGCGTATACCTGTTTCAGCTCAGCTCATCTTAGCGCTGTTGTTGTTGCTGCTGTTCGTGTTTTTATAGTCGCCGTCGCATGAAATATTGCCCCGAAGGGCGGTACGATTTTGATGCATTTACAACATTCAGGGTGTTGGTAATTATAGGGAGTTTATGTCTGGAAGTTTCCTTTATGATGCCCTTTTTGTATTTCAGCTTTTTTGGCTTGTATATTCTTAGTTCTCTTGTCGTTCATGTTGTTGTTGTATTTTCGCTGTTGACTGCCGAATTAAGTTTGTTACTTGACTTTGGCCCTTTGGCTTGACTTCCATAGCCAAGTTGACCAAGTAGTCAAAGCGACAGCAATGCTAAAAATAATTTTCGAGTGTTGAACATGAAGAATGGTAGCTGAAGAAAACTTTGCTAAAATATTTTAATTGTTTTTCCTGGAACACTATTTTTAAAAATCAAGCATTAACAGCTTTTTATAGTAATTTAGAGATCTTGTGTCTAAAAACCAGCTCATTTAGACATGGTAAATGATAAAATTTCAGTGGTTAATTCTTTTAAATTCAACTGGCATAAAATGATGTTCATTTTGTAATTGCGCGCTCTACAAGTATCGATGTGCACTGTCGACCGACCGCCACAAACGTCGATATCAGAGCGCTGACAACTTGTCGTAGCACTGAGCAATGAAATATCGATGGCGTAGCGTTGCATTTCGATTAATTGCCTCGATGTTCTCCTTGTCCATTAAATGCAAATGCGAACACAGTTGAAGTTCACTTTTTTTTTTTTGGTCTTGGTGTTTACGAAGTGGTTACGCGTAAATCTACACAGACGCTAGAATACTTGATGTACAGCGCATATTGCAAAATCTAACTCGAGGTAATTCAACAAATATAACTCCGATGCTCACACGATGAGTGTGCAAAAAAACTCAATGCACAGCACCAGAAATCGCAACCATTTTAACTGACTATCCTGTCTTTCGTCGGTATGTGTCTTTGTGTGTGTGTGTGTGTGCGAGTGCATGTTCTTGTATATATTGTCAAAAAAAAAATGTAATTGGGTTGAGTGCACTCCTTTCACCTCTCTCCCGCACCCACACACCTCTGCCCCCGATTCCAGTGTGCTTGCTTATGGCAGCTGCACTGTTGCGGGGCTCACACGACAACACACACGCACACAGATAGACATACATATGTATATATATGTAAATATATACAAAGACAAAACACAACAATGTTGCTGTTGCTGCGAGTGCAGCCCAATATGGCAGCACATGAACTTAAACTTAACCTCAAAATGGAAAGAGCAATCAGCGCTTGCAAAGCTTGCTCTCTTCGGGCAGCAGCGAGTCGCAGTTCGCAGAGTCACAATGAACGTCTTTCTGAACAGATTTGACCCCAAAAACAACAACAGAAATAGCAACAAAAGCACCCCGCACTTAATGCCTCCATCAATTATAACTAGCACGTTTCGAGTGCAACAATAACAATAACAATAACAACGCAATAGCAACAGCAACACTGGCAGCATCTACCAACACGAGTTTGACGATCTTCGTCAAAGCAGACAAGCAAATTGGCTGCTTGTTGCCAGATTTCGCCTGATTCTACTGTCTCCATGACGCATGTGTTTTGATCAACCTCTGAACTCAAAAATACACAAATCAGCTGTGAGGCGAATGCAGCCTGGTTTCTGTGCTGTTGTTGTGCAGGGATGTTGTGCATTCAGGATATATATCAGTATATATATACATACATTTATATGCTATGTAGTAATTATATATATATATATATATATATGCATATATATGTGCATATCTGGCACGCGCAATCGCAGTTGTCGAATTGAAATAATTTTGCATTATCTGCTGTATTAATTACTACATAACTTACTGCTTAATTTTGCATTTGAATTAATTAGAAGGAAATTGAATTCATCTCTGAAACGAGAAACGAGAAAAAAATATTTGAGACGAGCTAGAACAACAAGAACGACAACAACATAAACAAACAGAAACAAAAACAAGTTGCAGTTGCAGTAAATGTGCAAAAAAAATGCTGTTGTTGTTTCCAGTCGAGAAGAATAGTTTCCAAACAGGTGGGTAGCACAAGGGTTGCAAGGGGGTGTGGCAAACAACAAAGTTGCGAATAGTTGGCAATGTTGTACATACAGTTTTAATTAGTATAGTAGGTCATTGTTTGTCATTCAATAAAAGAAGCCTTGAAAACTCAAAACTCGAAACTCGATAAGCAGAACATCGACGTCAAATCTGTTTTCAAAATCAACAGCACACGTAATCAGTCAAGCACTATCAGAAAACACAAATAACGAAAAAAAAACCAAAACCTGAAAAAAGTTATCAATGGCGAAGCGAAAAAACAAAAGCAGCAGCAACAAAAACAATAAATTAACAAAAGGGAAATTGCGGACGAAGAAAATCAGAGCGACAGCAACAACAACAACAATAGCAACAACAGCAATAAAAAGAAACAGGTGGCGGATGAGTAGGTGGTTGGGATGGATATTAAGCGCTGCATCTGCAACTGTGTCGAGCTGGCGATGTGCGTAGGGGGGCTGTTAATTAGCTGCGTCCTTGCTACAGTCTATATCTTTTCAATTTCAGTGTGTGAGAGGCAAGTGCCCGGACAGCCGCTGGGTGAGTTGAGTTGCAACGGCAACAGCGGCGCCATGGTAAAGAAACGCCAGACGGACAAACGGGAAAGCGCCAGCTCAACCGAATCTGGGGAGGAGGAGCTGTTAAATGGACACCAGCATCACCATCATCATCATTCGGGCGGTGGATCGTCGAGCAACGCAACCGTTTGCCAGCACATCAAGAAATCAGTGGATACGGCGCGACTGCGTCGCCAACTAAAGACCACTGGACTGCTCTTCGAATGCGGACAATGCCCCAAACTGGATGCGAACAGTGCGAACAGCGGTGGCGATGCCACCGAATGCGAATACGACAACACGCTCTGGCTGTGCCTCAAGTGCGGCACACAGCTGTGCGGCCGTGCACGCAACCAGCACGCTCTCCAACATCATCAGGTAAGACACCGACGACCAGCAATAAATTAGCATTATTATTATTATGTGGAAATTTTGTTCGCAGACACCCCATTCGGACTCGCATGCGCTGGCCTTGAATACGCGCTCATTTAAGATCTGGTGCTATAACTGTGACAGCGAGGTGAGCGCCAAGTCGCGCAAAAACCTGCTCGAGTGCGTCGAGCTGGTCAAGCGACTTGCCCAGAAGCCGCCCAAGGTTGTTCCCGCCGCTGCCAATGCTGCCGAGTCGTTGCAGGACCCACGTTCAGAGTCAGTAATAATACACCCGACAATGATCAACGACATTGCATACACAATCCAGACGACGCTGGAACAGATCAATACGATGGTGAACATTGCGGGCGGCCAACCAATGCCGTCAACTGTTAATGGTCGCGGCGAGGCAATACCATTGCCACCACCGTTGCCACCACCACCGCCACAGGCACAGGCAGTGCCTGGCATGGCAAGGCGTGCGACGACAACAACAGCAACATTAACTGCGACCAGTCAATACAGGTCACAGGTAGCGCCAGTGCTGTCGCCCAGCACACAGCTGGACCGTTTGCCGCGCGTCCGTGGCCTCATCAACTTGGGCAACACGTGCTTCTTCAACGCCGTCATGCAATGCCTCGCCCAGACACCCTTCCTCCTTGCCGTTCTCAAGGAGCTGGCCGAGCCAGGCGAAGAGTAAGTAACACAATCCATTCAAAAGCAAAGTTGGTGAATCAGTCAAAGGCAGAGTGTTGCACCGTTCCTCAATTTGTCTGTCTGTCTGTCTTTACCAAGCTGCTCTCAGAGCCAATGGATTTATATATAGTATTGATCCATTCTCTTGCTGCGCATATATTTAACTAATTATATATAAAATGAATGAACTTAAGGCTGCACCTCTTTGTGCAATGTGTCTTTGTGTCGCATGTCTGACATATTTTCATAATCTTGATTAGTTGTTATTTTAAAACTCGTACTCATGAATGCAATAATTGAAAATTGTTATATATTTTAGATGATATGATCAGACAAACAACAATACTTATATATATATATATGGTACTCTCAGTAGATCCCTCGGTAATGGCTGGTCTTCTTTTGCTCTTTTTAGGTTTGAGCTGCCCGGCGGTACTTTCAGCTTTAAGGGCAAGGGCGACATCGAGCTGCCGACCATCAGGGGTACTCTCTCCTCGTGGGGCAATCTCACTGCGGCTCTGGCCAATGCGCTCGAGGAGCTGCAGTCCGGCGGCGGCGTCTATACGCCCAGCAAACTGTTCGATAAGCTGTGCGCCAAGTGTCCCCAATTTACAGGCGGAGATCAGCACGATGCCCATGAGCTGTTGCGTCAGCTGTTGGAGAGCGTACGCGCTGAGGATTTGAAGCGCTATCAGCGGGTCATCCTGCAGAATCTGGGCTATAAGGATCAGGACATTAACAGCGTATCCGAGGAGCTACGGCAAAAGTGCAAGATCTATGGCAATCAGGCAGCCGATCGCATCCTGCGTCCGGAGCAAGTGTTTCGCGGCTTTCTCGTCTCGACGCTAACGTGCCAGGACTGCTTCAATGTGTCGTCACGGCACGAATACTTCCTGGACATGTCGCTGCCCGTCGCCGTCGAGAAACCACAGCCGCCGCAGCGTCGCAAAACTAGTCCCGAGCATTCGCCACCCACCTGCAGCAAATACTGCAACAACAACAGCAGCGGAAGCGGCATGGGCAACATCACTGCCAAGTTTAGCAACGGCGACATGGATGTGGTCTTCACAGAGCACACGTCGTTCTATCTGCACGCCGATGGCCAGGATCAGTTGGGGCCGTCCAAGGCCCAGGTGAAGAAGGAGAAGGAGCGCGAACGCAAGGCAAAGCGTGCCGCCAAACACCAGCGCACCAAGCTGGCCCAAAAGCTGCCCATCAAACTCAACTTTAACGATCAGCTTAGCAACGAGGCCAGCTCCAGCAGCAGCAACAACAGCGGTGCCGGAGATCATCGTCACGCCAATGACGAGCAGCAGCAGCAGTCCGGTAGTGGCGATGGACAAGTGCAGACGCCGTTCTCCTCAGTGGACATCGATGGCGACAAGGCACGTTCGACGCCCTGGGGCGAGGGTCAGCGGGCGGACACATTATCGCTGAGTGGCACCACATCCGAGCATACGGATGCCGATGTCGAGGACAATGTCGCTGAGGATTCGGCCGGGCCCGGACGCGGTGCCAAGTTCTATAAGGACAACAACGGCAATGCCCAGCCGCTGGGCGAGAAACATGGACATGGACACATCGAGCACATGGACAAGGACTCGCTGGAGGAGGACGAGAACGGTGAGTCAGCCAAAGAAACTCATGTTGCACACATGCATACAACGTATATAGCAAAGTTGAATAGTTGATAGGTTCAGGATATCGATTCTATCAAATTGCATATATATATATATATATAAGCCAGAAGTCTCCTACGTGGCTATAATCTTGTACGATTTAAACTTATTATAACCATGGCAAAGAACAGCCTTAGGATACTCACCGGTCTATTGACAGGACACTGTAGACTAAGGAGTCACCTAGCAAAATTGGGTATATATAGTAGCGACCTTTGCAGGGTTTGTGAAAAAGAGGAGGAATCCTCGATGCACATCCTGGCAGAGTGTGTCGCCTTAGTAAGAAGAAGAAGCAGCCTCCTATGGGCGCAGGTCTTGAATTGCAAAGACATAGAAGACCTCAACCCAACAAAGATCCTTGCATTCGTGCGGGAGTTGGGGCTGATGGAAGAGCTATAAGCTCAGAAGGGGGCACAATAAATTAAATAGGTCGCGGTGCAGCTTCCCCCTAATGATATATACAAGTTGAATGTATCAGCAGATTACACATATCTATATCTAGATTGTAAAGCAGGAAACAATTGTGTATATATTTATATATATGTACAAAAAAATAAGTAAGCACTTGAGTTTTTCTAACGATTTTGGTTTGCAGTGATTTGATTTTATTTTATTTTACTTATTTTTTGTTGTTATTCGAGCAAACGTAAAATTATCAGACGACATTGAATAAATTGTTAGTGCTATTCTCCAATTGATATAGGTAAATCTATATATATTTTCTCATTGCGATTACTGTGCCTGTGATGGGGCAGAGACAGCAAATTGATTACACTTGCACACACATGCATCATGCCTTCTCACTCACTCACTATGCTAACACTTGTGCTTACAGACTCGGGTATAGCCACCAGTCCGGCGCCGACCACAGCCACCAGCACCACCAGCAACAGCATCAGCAACAGCAACAGCAGTGCTATCAGCTCCATCAGCAACAATAGAAGCAGCAAAAATCCAGCTAGCAGCTTGAGTGTTGATAAAAAGAATGCAGCAACAGCAGCAGCAACACCAGATAATAAGGATAATGACAACGATGGGAGCACAGCGACAAGTCTGGTGAATGCTGGACTGAGCGAGGAGGGTGCATCGCTGATACGTCAGCTGTCAGCGGGACAGCTGCAGCTGCAACTGCAACTGGAGCAGTTGACTTTGCGCGAACAGGCCAAATCGGTGGCAGGCTTGAAGCGAGTGCGAACCCAAAGCTACTCGGACTGGAGCACAACAATAGCGCCGCGGTATCAGTGCGAGGTTGGTGAATGCTCGGTGCCATCCTGTCTGAATAACTTTAGTGCCGTCGAGCTGATGACCGGTCAGAATAAGGTCGGCTGTGAGAGCTGCACACGTCGCATCAATGGCACCGATCCGCAGGCCAAGTCGGTAAATACGAATGCGACAAAGCAGCTGCTGATATCCAGTCCACCGGCGGTGCTCATACTCCATTTGAAGAGATTCCAGCTGGGGCCGCGTTGCGTCTTTCGCAAACTGACCCGCCCGGTTACCTATACGATGCTGCTGGACATTGCCGCCTTCTGCGGCTCCAAGGTAAAGAATTTGCCCAACATTGATCGCAAGCAGAAGAAGTTGCTCTATGCGCTCTACGGCGTTGTCGAGCACTCCGGCGGTCTGTACGGCGGACACTATACCGCCTATGTGAAGGTGCGTCCCAAGGTGACACCAGATGACAAGCGATGGAAATTTCTGCCGCACGGCAACAAGGCCGAACTCGATCAGGACGATGAGCAGCTGAAGAAGCTCGAAGAGTCGCTGGTCAAAAGCAAGGCGCGCGAGATGCGCAGAAAGGCCATGGATGACAGCGATGACTTTACCAGCTCCAGCAGCAATGCATCTACCTCAGACGAGGCTCTGTCCGATCTACCACAGAATGGCATTAACGATGATGAAGATGCATCTGCCACAGCCACAGCCACAGCAACTGCCAGTGATGCGGCTGATGCTGCCGCCGGAGATCAGGCGCCTGGCGAACCAGACGAGGCGGCCAATGTTCAAGCACCGCCCGGCAAATGGTATTATGTATCAGACTCACGCGTCCAGGAAGTCAGCGAGGAGGCGGCCCTCAAGGCACAGGCCTATCTGCTGTTCTACGAGCGCATCTATTAAGCAAATGCTCACACCCTCCCACCCTCGCACTCACTCACTCGCGATGGTTGAGAGAGGACAGCTGTCCGTCCAGCGCAGGCGGGAGAGGGCGGAATGAAAACCTTCATCCATCGTTCCATTAGCTCTTAGCAAAAGTTTATATATTTTTTTAGCTTCGTTTTTTTTATACACTTTATTTTCAATTCTTCAACCCTGTTCCTGGATATTCTTTTGTTATTATCCTTGAATTGCATTTTGGACGCGTCAGCGTAAAGAACAACGACGATGATGCACTAAAAAGTGACGTAGAACTGAAGAGTGTCAGAAATGCATTTTGATTTTCATAATGATTTGAACAGCAGCAGGCACTACACACTACACACATCCAACACACACACACACACACATTTGCTGCAAAATTGACTAGTTATTTGACATTTAATTATTGGAATTTTTTGGTATAAAAATTGAGAATGTTTGGGGCCGAGAAGAAAGTGCATTTTACATACATACATACATACATACACACACATATACATGCATACATACATACATACACACACATATACATGCATACATACATACATACATACATACATACATACATACATACATACATACATACATACATACATACATACATACATACATACATACATACATACATACATACATACATACATACATAGGAAGACACACACGCATACTCATACAGACACCTAAATACAAGAAATTAAAATAAATATGATTATTTATTTGATTATTATAATTATAACTGTTACGCGTCGACTATGCTATTCAATACATATGTTTACAATAAATAAGTGCAAAGGCATAGCAATCGCAAACTGAAGCAGTTCCACGTGTGACTTCTTAACTTAATTTTTAAATGATGCCTCTTAATCTGTTTTGTACATTTTATTAGTCTTAAGTTAGTCGCATATTCATCTTATACACATTTGTAGTCTGTGGTCCAAAATTGATACGAAACGAATGCCTCAGAAGATGACGAAACGTTACTTAAAAAAAAAAAAACAAACAAACAGAAAAGATACAACAAAAACAAATAAAAGAAATATGAAAGCAACAAGATTAAGTCACATTTTTGTGATGATGGGTTGACTTCGATTTCAGTGTGTGTCGTTGCTTCGAATCTGATTTGTAATTTTAAAGTTGAAAGTGTTTCAGTTGTATGATTTACAATCAACGAAAACAGAAGACAGAAAACAAAAACCTCCCGAATTGCTCGCTTCTGCCAATATATACTTAAATGTATACCCAATAAATATAAATACACATACACACGTATATATATATATATATATGTATATGTAGACATTAAGTCAATGGTTCTATTCTAATATATAAATATATATATATATATTTAAAATAACTTGATCCATGTAGCAACAAGCATTCAACTTCTCAAATTGTTTATGGAAATTGCAACGATATTTATACAAGAGTCTAGAGAAAAAAGAAAAACAAAATCGAGCTAAATAGTCTGCACTTATGTATTTATACACATTTATCTTATGACTTAGGTTATGAAATGCAATTTAATTTAATCACATATATGTACAATATTCAAATTGATTATATATATATACAAATGTTTTTAATCTAATTTAGTTCCAAATTTTGTATTTGATCTTGATCTTTTTGTGTATAGACGCGCGAAGTATGCTTTATAAAAGATAAACTTCAGATTTCAAGTCGTGTAGCGAACTTTTTGGCGTTTAAAACTAAAGTAAACATCTTGGAGACACAATATCGCAGCTGCGAACTGATTCAATATATAGAACGACAAGGTTACATAAAACATCTACATGTGCTTCCTATAAGCGTCAAGAATTTCAAGGATCTAAATATTAAACAAATGAGAAGCGGAAAAAGAAATAAATACGAATTGGTTGCTGTCTTCGCGAGCCTAGCCCGAAGACAAAACATATTAGTCAAATGTGGTCTGTGTTGTTTGTTGCACTCTGGTGCCTAGCAAGCCTAAGTAATAAATAGCTCTTGAGAGCTGTTCAACACCTTTCGAATCTGCAAGCAATTATATCGGTGTTTCCTTCCATATGAATGTGTTAAAAATGAATGAATGAAAAGCAAAATAAAAACAAGTACACGAAAAAAAAAAGCTTAACTTTATTATGTACACATAGACAGCATTGTTTTCATAATTGTTAATTGTTAATTTAAACGTAAATGTCAGTGTTGGAGGACTAGGAGTGATTCTTCAAGAGATACTCGTAGACGTAGTCAAAGGCTAGCAGCATGATGGCACCACCAGGACCCAAGCGCATGATCTTCGGCACCAGGCCCTTGTAGAGGGCGCGAACACCCTCCTCGCTGTAGACAATACCGATTGTCTTCATGGTGCTGCGATATTTGATCACAGTTGGCACTGGTTGCGGTCCCTGGATGCGTGATTTGGCCACATCGAACGGTATGTTGACCAGGCAGCCAAGCGTACCGGCCGTAAACCCAATGGCCACTTTGCGCAGAAACTCCCAAACTTTGTCCTTGGGCTCCGGCACCGCGTTCTTCACACTGTGAAAGAATCCAAAGTAGATCATGTTGAAGACACCATTGCGACCCATTGTCGCCGTTACGCCCTTGTTCAATCCTCGCAGTCCGATGCCATCGCGTTTGACTATGTCGCGTGCCACCTCGAAGACGCCAGCACCTTGCCTCTGGCGATTCGCCTGCTGCGCCACCTTGACCACCTCGAAGGGATTGACGGCAATCGCCTCCAGCAGACCGGCCGTCAGCCCAGCCATCGAGAAGGTGAGTGGCGTCGGAGTCGGCGAACCAAATAGAAAATATTGTTTCGACTGCTCGAATATCAAAAACTTGATGGCCCTCTTTGGCGTCTCGGCCAGAACGGGCGGAACCAAGCCCTTCCAATACGACGCCAGGCCCTCCTGCCGATACATCTTGGCAAAACAGTCGAAGACGCCATTGTAGTGCGCCTGCAAATGGGATTCAAAATCATTTTAAGAGCATCTGCTAAATGTGGCATAACTAAGAAAGAACTCTCCTCCAACAACTTGAGCATTGCGTGAATTTCTCTCTCAGTGTGTGTGTGTGGGTGTGAATGAACAATTAACATGCTGCATCTATTTTCAAATTGTGGCAAATATTACTTAGGAGCACAATATGGTTATTAATCGTATATATATATGCTGTTTCCGCATTTGAAGCGTATTTGGCAAGAATAATAAATTGTGTAAATATATGATTCAAAGATTGAAAGATTCAAATTAATGTGTCCGAAATGTGCAACTAATAATTGTCGTAGAAGTTTGGAAAACGTATCAGTCTGAGACAAAAACTGCTCAACACTAACAGATTAAGCAGGAAGCAAGAGCAATCTTATTCATTTCAAGAACAGATCATAAATATTAAAATAATCTGCGAATCTTTGGGGTATACAAATCTGGGCAGTCAGCCCAGCTGTCAGCTAAAAAACAAGACCAAAGAACACTTTCACTTACACTAAAACACTAAAACTGTATTGTTAGTGCCTTTGAATGTGGCATGCGGTTTGATGACAATAATAAGAACTTAATCGCCGAGGCGAGATAAGTTCACTCGACATGTGTGGAAAAGGCGCGCAGACGATAAGAAAAGGCACTGATACCCTATAGTTAAGAGTCTATATAGATGTATGTGCATATTTGTGTATCTATGTATCTTTATTAATATAATAAACTATCAACACTCATCAGCTGTTAGTTGGTTTTTGCTCTTGTCGCATAGCTATACATATACATTTGTATATATATATTTAGTTGATTGCCACGAAAGTATTTCTGTGCGTCAATTAACCTTGACACGACCTTTCCAAATATCTAGCATAAAGTAATAAGAAACAAGCATGTTTTTCGAATACTCTTCTTGCTCAGCCTATCAGCTGCTTAGTTGTCCCTCACAATCTCTATCGCTTATGGGTCTGGCCATAAAAGGCGTCTGGATCTGGCTGGGTCTTATCAATAAAAATACATTCCGTATTTACGCATTTGTACGAATGTTGCTCATATCTGGATCTTGGCGAAGGTTATGCACAGGCCTCTGAAGCCGAAAGTTTTATGTCTGACACTCCCTCACTCGCTCTCTTTTTTTTCATATACTCGTATTGCTTTGCTGTCACGCGTCTCTATTTACATTTGATTTGAGAGAAAGCTTTTTACAGCTGATTGCTAACTTGGATTTGGCAGTGGAGAGAACATACTGATCTTACTCTATGGCGGTGGCGCCGACTCCTGGAATTCTCTGGATTTGCATGCGTGTCTTTACCACGTCGAGGGGCTGCATGATGCAGACTTCCACAAATCCGGCAGAGCCGCCGGCTAACACCTGGAACACAGCTCTGCGCCCCGTCGATATCTGATGGGGTTGGTTGGGCTGAGCAGCCATTTCTTGATTTTTCCGTTTTGCTGTCTAAACCAAAAATCAATAAAATCTGGCACGCTGAAGAGTAACAAGTATGATTTTGCGACTTTTCTCAAAACGATTCGGAATGATAAAGTCTCGGCACAGATATTTGTTGTTTGTAGTTGTTTGCACTCACAAAGTTAAATATGCAACGCTCGCTTTGTTGCCAGCTGTGTTCTCACTCCAACAACAACAACAATAACAACAACTACTTCTAAGCTCTCGCACCACTCTCAAACCACAAAACACAAACAAAAATATCAACTCAAAACTGAATTGAGAGCAAGCCTCCCCAAAGCAGCCGGGCGCGCTCCTCGACAACTCGACAACTCAATTTGCACTGCGACCGGGGGACAACCAACCAAGTTGAATTCTGTGCCGAAAGTGGTCAGTCCCAGGGCGGGGGCTGGGGCTGGAATCGAGGAGGCGGCGAGCGAAAGAGCTTTCAACAACGCCGCTGCCATCGCTTGCTGGAAGAGCTTCTCGCGCCTGCTGCGGTTATTACTCCCACCTCCATCTTCTATACCGATTCAATCGAGCCAAAAGCTCTCAATGACGATCGACAACCATCTGGCATGCTCTTGTTTTATTTTTGTTATTTGTTTTTTATTGTTTTTGTTCTAATTCGCTTGCTCTCACAGCACGAGTGAGAGAAGCTCCAGCTGAGCCAAAAGCTCATTCGACCAAGCACAGTGACTGATGATGCATAGCAACCAGATTTAATGTGGATATCAACAGCAAAAATGATGATAATAAAAGTGAATGCGCCGATCTAGTATAATTATTTTGATATGAACATACTGATTACATGCTGATAAGATATATACACAAACTGATTTGTATGATAAGCAACTGCTGCATGCTGTCCGTAAGTTGAAGAAGAAGAAGCCGTCCCTGACCATGTGCGAAGCGCTTGCCTCACACAATTATCTCATATCTACACACACATATATATATATATACACATATTCATATGCCTATGTCTGCGTCTGCGTCTGCTCGTATTTGGCACATTTTTTTTGTTGTTGATAACTTTTGCATAACTTTCGCCTTCCTGTACAATTTTTAATTGCTGAGAGAGACTTTTAATAGTCGGAGGGTGCCATTAAAGGAAACTTCTCCAATCGAATACAGTACATTTATTCCTAATCTGTCATTCAGCTTGTTACTCAGTTTCAAAGCTACCATTTACATCCATTTGTCAAAGCCAGCCGGATCAGAGCGATGACAAAGTGTAATTGTGTAAAAAGCTTCAGTTGCTAACCAAATTCACAGGCTACGAGTGCTCTTAAGCTATAAATAATTTATCAAAAAATGATTAACACATGGGAACACTCGATTGGGTTTTTGAACTAAATAGTTCAACTTGAAAAATATAATTCAAAGAGACATGAGCAGCTGGACTTTGGTCACGGCGAGATATCTGTAGACGATTCTTGCAAACATTCAAAAGATTCTCTTTGTTTATATTCCGTTTTTTAATAATCTGCAAAATCATTAGCTCCGTCAATGAAGCTTGACACCTAAGTGAAGGGATCGCGTCTATCGCATCCATTAGATGGCTAATCCCTCTGGTGAATGTCAGCAGACAGCACCCATGTCAATTTGTGGATCGGTACTAACATACCAATGTATATAAAGATATATAAATAATAAGAAGAAAGACAAACGAATCGTTTGACAAGTGTCTGTGTGTGTGTGTATCTGTCAGGTCGCAAATGTATCTGGATGCAGATGCAGATGCATCTGTTCATCTGGCCATCTCGGCCTCTTGATTAGTTTATTGTTTATTGTTCATAGTCCGCCGTATGCGGCGCATCAATCAGTTTATGGAGGCAGGGCGCAGCCCCAAGTTGATGTTGAAGGAACGAATATGAGTTTTAGTGCTCAGGTAAATACACATATACATATGCATATTTATATATATATATATATATATATATATATATATATATTAGGTCGCTAAGTGAGCGCTGTCTATGTAGCTGCATCTGTATCTGTATCTTTGTGGCGTCTTGTGGTATCTGTGTGAAAGATTGAGGACAACTTTCATTTGCATAAAATGCATTTTATAACAAATTGACAGAACAAATTGTTGGTGTCAAAAATGCGTTACGCTTAACTGGATTCCCCATCTGCTCCGTCCCATCTCCCATCTATGATTTAGATGCCCATCTTACTCTGTCTTCTCCATGCTCCATGCTTTTGTCTTATGTCTGTCCAAATGTTTCTAGATGTTAATTAAAGGCACGGGTTGGCTGGTGTGATGTTTAGATAATGTGGAATTTTCGAATACCATATCGAGAGATCGAATGATCTTTCTCCAAAGTTTCCCCAAAAACAAAAGACCAGACTACTTCCACGAATAATGCTTTAATTTTCTGGATGAATTTAAAACGCATCAGAGACCATTAAAAGCTCATAAAGTTAAGGGAACCCATAAAGATACTTTTCATTTTAAGTGATCTAATTATGTTGTAAAGTCACGCAATTGATTGGAGATCGAACAGAGAACAGAGGCTCTGAGAACCCATTTGCAATGATATATGTGTGTAATATGGTTGTGGCATAAATTGCCGCCTAAGCAGAACACTTAATAATCGATATGAATGAATGGAAATACATTCATGCCTGTACATCGATATAAATAGACTATGAAAATCATTTTCAATTCTTTCACACAACTACTTTCGAAGCTTGGCTGGAGATCGAATACCGGGGGCATCTTCCGGGGGCATCTTCCACAGAACTATGCACAGGTAATCTAGCAAAATGATTTTATTTTTTGTAATTAGCCCGCAAAGAGAGCCAAAGACAGAGAGAGAGAGGGTGGGAGATAGAGAGAGAGGAGAGATCAAGAACAAGAGCAGGCACCAGCAGAATATATATTTTTGTTTCGGATAGCGCCGATTGATCGATCAAAGCTGCGACCCAACCAGACTAATAAATCATTTTTCCATTCTCATTTCCATCATTTCCATCATTTCCACATTTTCCCCCAAGTAAAGTGAGAACTCACGACCAAGAGCCAAGAATAAAGCACCGCCCGTGGCCGTCCAATTGTCTGTCAAAGGCTATTAACCCCATTTTTGGCGGTGCTCGTTCCACTTGTTCCACTCCGCTCCGCTTCACTCCACTCCACTCTCTCTCTGTGGTCATGTTTAGTTTGTCAGTTTTTTCGACCACCCTCTTTCTACCTGTCCCCTCCCCTCCCCTCCCCTCCTCTCCTATCCCCACTAGCACACACACATTTTGTGCGTCTTGAGAAATAAGCAACTTGTAAGTTGCCCAAATTGTTTTTCCAAACAGCGATCTCTAAAAATCGGAAAAATGTGGAAGCGTGGAGCCAAATGTGAAACAAAAGACCGAAAAACAGGCACATTGGCTCTGGTTGGGACAGCATTCAAGATTCCCATCGGATCAGAACAGCACAGCGCAGAACTGAACAGAACAGATTTGTTTTGATAGTCCAACTCAAACCAAGCACAAACAGACTGTGGCATGTCTCGGACTTGCTTGAATGGAGGCAGGCTCAGGCACATTCCAACTGTTGCCGCTAACCGCAAGAAAGCAAATCAGTTAGAGTGTTTTGATTAATGTCAGTTTTGACAGCTGTCCAACATGAAGATCTCCCCGACCCCCATCCCAACTCCTCTTGACGACCAGGCTCTTTTTCTCTTCCTCTCTTCCTCTCTCTCTATTTCCCTAAGTGGAACGACTAGAACCCATCTCTGCTCCATTAGCAGGCAGCCAGAGACAGTCCAGACATCAGAAGCCAATGGTTTTCGATTAACTTACGTCTAACATTTATTTGGTCTCATTTGGGCTATTTGTCTGTGTTTTCCCAATCCTTGCCACAAGTGCTTGATCAACTAACAATTTATTATATATTGGCTTTTAAAAACTTTTGCCATATTATTTATGATCGATTATGATAAAAAGTGTTCCCAATTATGAAAGTATCGCCCTCAATGGCCGGAAAACAAGTGAAATGCTCCGCTAGAAATATTAAATATTAGCTTGGAAATCATTGATAGATAATAGATTAAAACTTTAAACTAAACTTGAAATTAAAAAGTTGATTCGTAATTCGGATTGAGTACCTTGATGAAAGTATATTTAGTTTATTAAATTATTCAAGTGCATAGCATGAAAATGATCCATTAAGATCCGCGTAAACCTTTGGGCCCCAAATAAACTGTCGTCTGTCACACAACAGCGATGTTAAAGCCATGGTGAGCGCAGCATAAACATGGCCAACAGAAAACCGCTTGAGCCAGCTACTGGTCAGCTTTTAAACGTATGTGGATCAGGCCCACTGAACTTGTCGACCCGCTGAGAACAAGCTGGTCGCATTTTTGCAGCGGGGCCATTAAACGAAAGTACGATTTAGTTAGGTGAAGACTGAACCCGAACCTGAACCTGACCGAGAGCCAGAACTGTGCCACAATGTGTGGTGCTTGGTTGCTGGCTTATAAAGTGGCCAGTTGAGTTGGCTCTTTTGGCCATTTGATTAAGCGAGATACTTGCGAATGGCGGCCCTTAGCAGTTGTTGGACCTTGGCGCTGCTGCGGCTGCTAAGCGCACTGGATGGAACCTGGAGCTGGACTCCCACACGAATGCCGTATTCGTTGGCCAGCAGCTATTTGAATGCGGCACAGCGACCACTGTGGATACTCGAGGATGAGCTGATGAAGCGCCAGGCGGCGGATAGGCAAGAGGCAAACGATAACGTAATCGGCATGCGACGTGGACTCATTCGACGGCGCCAGGAACGAGAGCAGGTCTATGTTCCCACAGCGATAACAATACGCTTGCGCTCGGATTCGAGCGACGAGCTGGTGCCGAAGCCGATGCCGCCTCAGGCGAGACCCATTATCCTGCCGCACCGGTTGCAACTGCCCAGCCATTATATGCAGCAGCTTGGCGAAACGCCACTCTTGAAGGGGAAGGTGAAGGCGCCACACTTAAGGGGCAAGGCGAAGAAGAAGGAGAAGGCGCAGCGACGTCGCCAGCCGCAATCGTTGCCCATTTTTGATAGTGCACCCGGTGACAATGCTCTGCCCACGTCCAGTTATCCGATCTTTGTCTACAATGGGAGCAGGGGTGAACTGCTGCTGAATACGATGCTGAGTGCTCGACGCTATCCAATGCAGGAGCCAGTGCCCGGCCAGGTGCTCTATCCACCGTCGACACCCATGTTTCGGCCCAAGCCGATAGTCGAGCGTCTCCGTCTGCCCGGGAAGCGGGAGCTGCTTAATCTGACGCTGATACCCTTCTATGCACACGAGGCAATAACCCCAACAACAATAGAAGCGACGACAGGAGAGCCAAGTGAAGATCCAGATCTTGTTGTTGCTGCAATTGAAAGTGAGCCAATGACCACACCCATGCCGCCCACACCCAATGAGACACAACTAGCGAGCGGCAAGCGCAAAAGGAAGTCAAAGAAGGCGAAGCAATATAATGCATATCACTCGCCACAGGAGGTCGTGCAGTGGCAGCCAGTGTTGCGCACATCCCCAGCACTGGAGGCGCCCGACAATCATCGTCAGCATGAGGTTGCCACAACCAGCGGGGGCACCGCACAGCAACAGGAGGAGCAGCTACAGCTGGAACTGCAAACGGGCCTTGAAGAGCCCAGCCAGGAGCTGCAACAGTCGCCCAATCTGATCGAGGAAACCACCAGCAGCAGCAGCAGCAGGGACAGCTCGACTACCAGTTACAGCTCCACCTCCGGTTCCAGCACCAGCTCTAGCTCCAGATCTAGCTCTTCCTTTCAGATTATCTATGTGGATGAGAGTTTGGAGTCACCTTCAGATTCGCTGGCAAGCACCACAGCAGCACCACCGCCACCACCACCACTACAACAGCAACAGCAACAGCGCCATAGTTCCCGCTTTGCTCTGAAGCGAGAATATTTTGCCTTTCCCGTTTACACTCTGGGTAAACTGTTGCAGCATCCCCATCGCCAGGCAACAACAACACCATCAATGCACGGAGGCGAAGTCCGTGATCTGGAGTTCGACTGCTCGGAGAGCTCCAAGGAGCACAGCGACCATAACACCTGGTTTATCTTGAATTCGCGGTGAGTTGTCACAGGGGGGAGGGCTAATCTTGAGTCATTCATCAAATTTACCGCCTTGCAGCTACAAAGGACCCCATCACCGTGGCCAGAGCAAGGATTCAACTAACTATTATACATCCAAGTATATACAGAGTCCATCCTCAGCAACAAGAACGTAGTACAACATGAATTTAGTCAACCTGCATGTGATTCAAATACCCTTTTTTTTTAGATTTAGAAATAAATGATGGTTTGCTTATCTTTTACACGTCTTTCGTTCTTTTTACTGATCTTTTTACAAGTTTCATTATTTCTATAAGAGCTGAACGATTTTGTCTTGAAATAAAAAATAGCCTATCGCATAAATACATTCCTTTCGATTATCTATCGATTATTTGTTTTTAATTATTTTAAGAGTGATTTCACTTAGTTGCTCCACTCATCTCACACAGTCTGTGAACGGATCTCGCAATTCGTTTGATGCTTACTTATTAATGATCTGACATGCTCATCACAATTACCTTCACCAAATTGTTGTAAGCTGTTCTTAACAGATCAAGCCACCAAACCTGATCACCTGAAAAATACCCATTAAATATATACATAGTTAAACACCTCGACTTTTTTAACGGCTCATGTGCTGTGCTCAGCACTATCATTAAAACTCAAGTCTCATTAACACCTCAATGCATACATACATACATACATACATCTGTATGTATGTGTCTCTGCTGACCTTTCTTATAATGCCATCAATAATACTCGGCTATCTATTGAAAATGTTTACCATCCATAAAAAATGGCAATAAATTCCTGCGGACACAAAGACGATTCTTTACTCCCTTTTGGAAAGTTGTCATAAAATGCAGTTTTAATGACCGAACAACTCAATCGAAGCCAAAGAACCAATTGTTATTGTTGTTGGGTTGGGTTGGGTTGGATTGGGTTCCCTATTCAGATTGCATAAGACACCAATGGGGGGAAGAGAGTTGGAAGAGCTGGCAGGGCTGGCAGAGCTGACAGACCTGCGTGCAAAAAGTATCATGATGGCCATTGGGGGAGATTTTCCAGCAAACAACAAAATGCTGAGTGACCTAAATTCCGGACTCGAATACAAATCAAATTCCAAATGTGTGAAAAGCGGGAAAATAAAGAGAGACAGAGAAAAAAATCGAAATACAAATAAAACCGAGAAATAGTCATCTACAAATATTTATGGCTAATTCAATGGCTTGTGCCCTATTCAGACAAAACAAAAAAAAAAACAAAAAAATAATACACGAAACGCCCCGCCCCACCCCCGTGGGCCGCCGTCATTCATTCAATCATTTTGTCAATGATGGGGCTTTCTATTCTAAACGCATGTTCATTATTATTATTGATTTCCTAACTTATTTTTCGCTCTTACGACTTTTCAGTTTTTTCCAAGCCAGCAATTAATTTTCTCGCTCTGTTCTATTCCCCAACTAATTCGACGCCCATGAAACAAAAGGAATGGAAACAAGACGCACGCCGTCCGAGCCGTCTTTCATGTCTAACGAACATTGCTCTGGGCTATGCAACACACATGCAACATGAGGCATGAGGATGGAGTTGGAGTTGGAGATGGAGATGGAGTTTGAGTTGCAGTTGGAGTGGGAGAGTGGCAGCGCCCAATTGATCCCCCGTCCCGGGCCCAGTTAGTGCCATCATCTCGTATAAAAGCTCGGCCAGTGACTGTTTTTGGGTTTAGAACAAATGCAGCTGCTCACGCATGCGGACTAACGCGAAAAACTCCTTTAATACTTTACTTTTTTTTTTGAAGTGTTGTGCTCTATTGTGATATCAGTGCTAGCCGGCTCAGGACACTCACACACACACACAGGATATTCGAAGAGTGCGCGAGTCTTGTGTATTTCGAAAACCGATCGAAAATGTGGCAATATTTTGTGGTATGTGCAATGTATCAAAAGGAGACCTGACAATAAAAACAAGATATATACAATATCTATAAAGATATTCAAGATAAACAAAAGAAACTCGAGTAAAATGTGCAAAACTAAAACTTGAAAGAAAATCAATATTGACCTGAAATACATATGAAAACAATAAAAAAAAACATTCTCGTTGTATAATATCATTATACCAACGTACAACTATTGATTTCTATTTGCTTAGCTATTATAATTTGAACAACATTAAGTTATACATGAGGCGAATTGTGGAGACTTCAATTATGACAACGAAACAATAATAAATATTGTTAATAATAATAGCTAATACAAATTGGCTGACAGTTCCTAATAACTTCTGAGCACGGCATGTTTTAGAGTCTAAATTATAAACAAAAATTAGAGTAGCATATCAATTTAAGATATGGCAGGCCTACAGACACTCCAGTGACTTTATAAACTTGTTCCAATGTTTCTAAGAAGTAGATAACGCTGCTTCAAAGCATAACTGTCCCAATTCAAAGGCTTCTAAATCGCATACTAAAATCTGTATAAAAATGTTTTGAAATTGAGAGCAAGAGCAAGAAATCGTCTCTAAGATATCATACGATAGATTTTACTATAACTAGTTATAAGCAGAAGATAATGAGCTCTAAGTGAATAGATAGGGAATTGGTTGACTTCGTTTCGGCTACGACAATCCTTGCTCATTTAAGCAAAGGAACAAAAATTCTCCAGGATTATGTTGGATTCTAACCAAAATTCATATTGACATTTTGATTAGCTTTGAATCAGTTCATAAAATATATGCTTTAACAATTGTTTGTACACACTTTGCCAAAATGACCCCTTGTTTATTTTTTAGCTCATCGCCGGCCTGTGCACTCTGCAGTCTTTACCGACCAGTGGCTTTTGGTGGCCCAAGACGACTACGTAAGTGTGCAACTAGTTAGTCACTAGATAGTCTCCATCTTTAATGACCACCTTGCATTGCACACTCTTATATAGGGAAACACCTCGCACGCAGGTGCTGCAACAGATCCCGCTCACCTATTTCCGCACCTACACGTATCAGCCGCTGACGGGCGGTCCCTTTGGTGTGCCCCTCTTTGGGTTTGGTGCGGCACAGACGCCGTTGCTCTCTGACCGCCACTACGATCCGTATGCGGTTACCAGCTATGCGGCAGCACGGCGACACGATGTTGCTTCTCCAGCTACAGGCTACAAGCCGGACGTGACGCCACCCAGTCTGGCGATTAGTACAACAACGCCAGTGCCGAGCACAACAACTAGAACGACGACAACAACACCGGCACCAACAACAACCACAACAACGACAACAACATCAACGAGTCCACCACCGCCGAGCAGCAGCACAGAGTCAGGAACAGTCTCATCATCGCTGCGCTTTGGCGAATACAATTCGGAATATCCGACATATACTCGCCGTGTCAACAACTTCTACAATGCTCGGCCACAGTATCCTTATCCGGACTACTTCAACTACCAGCAGCCAAACACGCTGTCGGAGAAAAGCGGCTCGCGCATTCAGTTCGTTCCCTGCATGTGTCCCGTCAGCATGCCCAGCATGCCAGCCATGTCTGGACTGGGGCTGAGCAGTGCCACCAGCACGGACCGCGACAGGCCAGTGAGCATCTCCATTAGCAGCAGCCAGCCTGTCGTTGGGGTGAAGGGAGATGTGCCGTCCTTGCAGGCGCGCCACATCGATAGCGAGGAAGCTGACCTGGACGAGATGGATGACGAGGATGAGGAGGATCAAGCAGCAGCAGCCGATGCCTCCTCATCAGCTGAGGCGGACGATGTTGCCGTTGTGACAAAGCTCACCCTCGAGCCGCAATACACCACACCCGCCGTTGAGTCCAACAGTGTCGTCTAGTTGCGCCCCGATCGCGCCCCAACATAGTATTAACTACGTCTAGACTGATTTGTGCTGCTCCCATGAGGAGAAGGTTCCGACGACAGTTTGGCATTTCCCCCTCTTTTTTTTTTTTATTTGTCCAAAGTAAAGTACAACAAAATAAATTAAATACCGACTCGGCGGCTGATGCCGATCAGCATATCATAGCCGCCAGTGGAAGTCTAGTTCTTAATAAATTATACAAGCTGAACCAGGACTCACAAATTAAGTTAAAAACAAAAAAAAACAAACACTTCGTGTACCAAAAACGCATTTTTCTTTTTGTCTGATCGGAAATTGCTTAACAGGTTGCTGTTTTGCATAGCGAGTGCACCAACCATTGACACAAATTGAGTTGCTGCATTTAATAATAAGTCCTTAAGCCAAATAAAGTGCGGCATACTTTTAGGGGCACCCATACTATGTCAAGAAGACGGTAACTCGCCCGTTTCCATGCAGATTTTGGAAGGACATACAGATTCAAGGATTTTGAGATAATTTAAAAACCCAAATACTTGTACAAATAAATATATCGAGCTACATTTAATATATACGGAGTCATCGAAGGACCTAAGAACCACAAAGCCGATTTGGATATCCTTTCACCAGTTAACATCTTCTGAATACATAATGGAAAATGAAACAAGCTTTGATCTGAGTTTTTATACACTTATGTTTTGTTTTTATTGGATCATATGATTCGTCAATTACATTCATACATATAGATAGGGCTAATACTTAGCGCTTGTTGCGCGATTTCAACTAACTTCTTTGCTTTCTTATCTCTCTTTAGTGTTCTTCCACTCTGCGCTGACTCCATATGCGATTCCTTGCCATGCTTGATTCGTTCTTATGCTTAATACGTACATTTATGTAGTACTTGCATTTAAATATTTCTTCCGATTTGCTTTTTATCTTTTTCTTTTGCTTTTTTTTTTTTGTTTGCCTATGCAGTTGCTGATCAATTAACAATTACAATTACATATATATCTAGATGAACTTGTGCATCGAGTGTTTGAAGTAAAAGTAAGTTTAATATTAAAAAAAAAACGGTAAATCGTATTATCGAATAAATATATTCGTATGAACTAATATCCAGAGTGGATTCAAAATTTGTCCATTTTTTTAAATTTATTTTGCATGCGCCGAAATCGTTTAAGGTCTAAACATCCAAATAATAATTATAATAAAAAAATATATTTACATATATTTATACATATATATGTAAGTAGTAAAATACAATTAATCAAGAGAAAAATATGTAATCAGTCAGTTTAAGTTATAGATATACAATTAGACAAATAGTATACACATATTAATTGTTGCATAGACATATACAATTTGAATTCTGCGTTTGAGTTTAACAATTATATACTAGAGTTCATTATAATCATCTGTTCTTAGTTCTGCGCTCGCACTCATACATATTTGATGCCTCCTATTTTCTCAGACCCGACACTATCCTTTCTAGTCAATCCCCCCCAACGGATACATCATACACAAAGTGTATGTGTTTCTTATGTTGTTGAAATATCCAGTGACATATTCATATGTATGTTAGCGAATTAATATTGTAATTATTTCTATATATTTTCTTCGGCATTTCTGCTTTCCCTCATTTCAATTCTTCTTTTTGTTTTGTTCTTGTCGTTTCATCGTTTTTTTTTTTTTTTTTTTTTGTGTATGAGAGGAAAATTGGGGACAAGGGAATTATGTGTTTCTTGTCATGTATGTTGTCCGTTTGTTTGTTTGTTTGTTTGTTTGTTTGTCTGTCTGTCGTCGTTTGTGTTGGTTTTGCTTGCTTACGTTCTACAAATTGCATAAATATGGCCTTTAAGTATTTGTCAAGTAACACACATATACTTATTGATATTTCAAATACATCAAGAGCTACGTCTCAAAAAAATTCATCGTCATCTCTTCTTCTACTTCTTGTTCGCATTTATCATCTCATGCGCTTATAAGATATGCTGTACTTATGTATTTTCTTGTTCATTTTGTTTGCTGTTGTCCAATTTCATAAATTTATTATTATCTCGCTATTTCCTCTACATTCACGTTTTCTCATTTCAATTTAGATTTGTTCGTTTTTTGCAATTGCTGCCCTATTATCAAATACCCTATATTTTTTGTTTGCAATTCAGGCAGAGGTGACAACAAATGGTTGCTGTCGTTTGTTTCATCGTCTTATGCTCAAAATTTTTGTGAGCTTGTTGTTTTATTATTAGGTTTGTAGTTGCTGTTGTAAATTAGTTTAATATTAAATATAATGAGATTGCGCAAGGCTAAAATTTAAATCATTCACATTCACCAATCAAGACACATTCATTCCCACACACTGAACACATTGAAAAAGTTTACCAAAAAAAAACAAACCTAGCAAAAATGTATGTATCACAAGTTTTTGCTCTCGATATAGATAAATGCCAGTTAGTTATATATATATGTACGGTCGTAGGTTCTAGATGGGCGTGGCAGACAACGGACGCACATAAAACAAAATAAATTAATTAACAAAGAAAAAAAAAGATTACATTTAAATAATCAATTAATAAAATAAGAATTGGGCTGGGTCAGTGAAACATTTCTAAAACTAAATGCTTGTAAATCTCAGATCTCTCATACTAATAACTATAAATTATACATACATAGTATATAGCTTCAAAATACAACTACAGCTTAGTTCTCCCTATATATAGCAGCGCATCAGCATTAGTTTAACACTCACATCACATCAGATCACATCACATCGACAAACACACACAACGACACACACAGAAGCGCTGGAATTGATTGATTGATTGATTCATTGATTGATGCCAGTAGGTTGAAGCTGGACTGCGGCTCCTTGTGTTGTTGCGTTGTTTCTTGCTTAGACGAATGTCTCCCTGATGTTGTTGTTGCTGCTATCGTTGAATAGATCTTACAACTCAGTTGACCGTCAAACGAATGACGAGAATCCGGGCAATGGAGCCCGTGATCGTGCCATATTATTCACTATTATCTGGCCACCATTGAGACTCATTACGGCGCTGCCCTCCGGCTCCGAGTCGGTGTAGCTGGAATAGTTGCGCACCGGCTTTGTCTTCTTCCACGATTGACGCAACGAATCATTCACATTGGCATAATGATTGACGAACGAGTGGGGATCGCTGCGAACGCTCTCGTTCTCGCTTTCCGAGTGCTGCAATTGGGGGATATACAGAGATTTGTATTAATTTGTTATTCATAGTTTGCATGGATATGGTGCTACTCATACTCGAGCACTGACTTGAGAGGCGTCAGAGCTGCTCACTTCTGATGGTTTCTCGGTGACGCTGCTATCGTCCGGATTCTCATCGTAGCACTTGAGACTCTCTTCATCGCTGTGATACGCAACCGAAGCGGGCGATGGCCTCGGCGGACTCTTGCCCAGCTGCACACTTGTCGGTGGTCGATTTGTTGACTTGCGTCCCAGGGTGCCCAGAGTGCCGCTCCTCAAAGTTCCAACGCTATTTAGTGTGCCGGTGCCGACGCCATGACGCGAACGGTATAGCTCCAATGCCAGTTCCTGGCGCTCATCAATCGACATCGCCATCGACTCCTCCAGCGTTTTCTGCGCCTCTTCTGTGCGGCCTTGAAACACACATTTTAATCATAATTAATTTTATATTTTCGAGAATATTGGATTTCATTGGATTCATGGAGACATACGCTTATACTTGTAGCTCTTGCTCTTCACACAGAGGACGGCAATGACCATGACAATGATGACGATCGATGTGGCTGCCAGGGAGACCATGAACCAGGTTTGTCTGTAGAATGGCTTATGCTGCAGATATCCATATTCCATATGCAACTTTGATGGCGTCACAATATAGTCCTTGGAGTAAACGGGAAACGAGATGCCATAGCGATTGTAGGCAATCACACGGAATGTGTATGCCGTCGACGGCATCAGGATGTGATAGCTAATGGTGTAGTCCTGCATGGTGCCCTTTCTCGTCCGCTCTATTTTGGTCCATCGCGAATCATCTGCGAATTCAGAAACTGGAAAGTGAATGGGTTGCTAAGTGCGGGTCCAATTTGAGCACATTTGCAGTCAAATGGATGGTTAATGGATGCAGCTACGAGGTTATCGTGACGTGACGTCATCAATCAATCAACTAACTACAACAAAGTCAATCTCAGCAAAAGCACTTCCTTTTCGTAAAAGAGAATATGATACAGGTTAATTTCGAATTTGTAATTTTCAACAACAAATATTTGCATCGAAAAAGAATACTTTGAAAATAACCACTTTGCATAAGGATTTCGGATCTTCGTTTGTTCCATCAATTGATTTTGCATGTATATACATATATATATATATATAAATATAAATATATATATATATATGGGTATTAGTATATATTTTGTCTTTGTCTTATATATATATATATATATATATATATATATATATATATTTAAAATAAATATTTTAGAATTCGTATTACTTGCAGATAGTTGTGGTTAATATTATTTGGAGATGTATAAAATATATTCAATGTTAATGGAATGAAATATCATATTATATTATATATTATGGGTTAATACGGTTAGGGTAACGAGTTAGGTTAGCCTTAAGACTACAATACTTACAGGAATATGCGGGCTCTCCTTTTTCTACGCAAGCATTTTAGAGAATGATGTTTTTGTTTTTGTTTATGTTTTTTTTTTGGTTTTGAAAATTGCATTAATTTGGAACCAGTTCACCAAAAGATTATTGCATAGAATAGAAATCGAAAGGCAGTTAGAGAATGACTCCATAGAGAAAGCCAGTACCACTACAAGTTAGGATTAAGTGCAGCCGTATAACAATCACTTACCACGCTTCTTGGCCTCGATCAGATAGCCGAGTATGGCGCCGCGACCAGAGGGTCCATTCACCCAATGCATATCGACACTGGATAGTGTCTTGGTGAGTATCAAGTCCCGTGGTGCTACTGGCGATCCATCCTGCGGTCCCGTTGTCACATTCGCACTGATCATCGGCCCGTAGTCAACGGTCTGGGCACGCACGGTGAACGTGTAGGTGACCTCCTCCTCCAGATTCTGGACGCGCAGCGTTGTATTCGATACCTTCTGTTTCACCTGCTTGCTGAACTCTGTGTGAACCAAAAAGCAAATGCAAATTACATTTCGATATCCTTGAACATATTGAACTAGAAAATAAGTTATTAGCAGGCGCAACTATATTGTGACGACTTCACTGGGAATTTAACTAAAGGGGAATCTTGTGAAAGCAATGCTGGAAACAACATGTAATCAGATTAGGCTAAGATATTTATCTCTTATCAGCTCTAATAGTAAGGTGTCTAATCCAATTGCTTGTCTTTCTTTTACTTACTCTCATTCTCCTCGGTGGTCTCGTAGGTGACCAGATAGCCGACTATCTCGCCATTGAGGTATTTGGGCGGATCCCAGGTGACCTGCAGGCTCTGCATCGTGATGTCCGTGAAACGTAAATTCCGTGGTGCAGTGGGCACACCTTGCAGGGTCCTCACCGTCACAGAAGTGGAGCGTGGACCGTCGCCGGCGGGATTGAAGGCCAGCAACTGGATGCTATATTCGGTGTACTTGTCGAGAAAGACCAAATTGTGCGATGTGGCTGTGCCAGCGACAACCTCGATTTCCTCCTCCCATTTGCGACCGCGATCGTGCAGTTGCGGTGAATAGGTGACCAGATAGAAGATCTTATAGCCGAGAACATCGCCATTCTGCATACTTTGGATGGGTGGCTTCCAGCGTAGACGCACCTCGGTGCTGGATATGGCTGCGGCCTCTAAAGTACGTGGTTCGCCCGTCGGCACCGCTTCGCCGACGTAAACAGCTGTTGGGGGCGTGACCGGACCCGGTCCCTGTGAGTTAAAGGGCAGCACAACAATCTCATAGTTGCGATCCTGGGTGAGATCCGAGAGCACCACACTGTCCACATTGATGCCCATCACATCCGTTTTGGGCGTTGTCTGCAATGCCGTGGGAAAATCGGAGAGCAGCTGATACAAGATGCGATAGCCACCAGTTGCAGTATCCCCATTCCACATGGCCGTCTCCAAGGCGCTCCAATGGACACGCACCGATGTCGGTGCTATGGGCACCGCCTTAAGTCCACCCACAGCCGCCGATGGGGCGGCTGGCAGGGTGCGGGCCAGAACGCTCTCAAAACTATACGGCGATGGGCCGAGATCATTGGTTGCCTGAATGCGGAACTGATAGATCGTGTGCGGCTTCAAGTCGTACACCGTATATGAGGTGATCGAGGGTTCGACCTTTTCGGGCAACGTTTGCCAGGGACCCTCGTTCTCACAGAACTGGAGCGTATAGTAGCGCAACGGTCCGTAGCCATCCCGGCCCGGTGTCCAGCTGAAGGTCATCTGATGCGCCTGGATCTGGCTGCGCGACACCTGCGGCGTCGATGGCTCTTGTGGTCGCTCCCGATTGTTTGTGGTGTACACAAGCACCGTGGCAATCTTGCCCCAGCCGAGACGCGTCTGTGCAGTCACCGTGAAGCTGTAGTAGCGTTCCGGCTGCAGCTCAGTGGCACGGAAGGTGCGATCCGAGGGCGAGAACTCGCGACTATAGTTGAGGAAAGCACTGCCATTCAGTCTGTAGGTGATCATATAGGCAAGAATCTCGCCATTCGGATCCTCGGGCACATCCCAAATGATGCGTGCCGTCGAGAAGGTCACATCCGGAAAACTAACATTCGACGGTGCTCCGGGCGTATCCTCAAAGGTCTGGACACGTAAGGGTGGCGAACTTAAAGCCCCATCGCCCAATCTGGTGTAGGCCAGCACCTGAATGTGATAGACGACAAACTTCTTGAGTTCGGTTAGCGTCGTGGTGAATGAGCTGTTGTTCGGTATGGTCTTGAATTGGATGGGTGTGTTGATGCCACCATCGGCAGCCGCAAAGTACACCTTGTACCCTTCGATCTGTCCATTGCGATGCGGCACGGGCACCTCGCCCCACCGCACCACAATCGTTGTCGATGATGTCGCATTCGCTTCGACCTCGAGCGGACCATAGCTGGGCACTGCCTCGCGTGTATGCTCCTCGGTTGGGTTGCTGCCGAGGGAGCTGCCGACATCGTTGCAGGAGTAGATGATTACCTCGTAGAGGGTCCACTCCTCGAGATGCTCGAGCACATGCGAATTGGCTGTATGATCCTCAATGAGTGCACTGCGCAACTGTCCGTTGCCATCATACGCTGTGTCATCCACCGGACGATAGGTGATGTTATAGCCACGCGGATTGCCAAACCATTCCGTCTGCTGCAACGGTATCCAGCGGACACGCAACTGTGTCGATCCCATTGCACGGACGGTCACATTGAAGGGTGCGTGCATCGGACGTGCCTGAATTGTTTGAAAGTCCTTGGTCGGTTCGGATGAGTTTGAGGTGCCCACCACGTTCGTGGCACTTAGACGTAAACGATATTGAGAGAAGGGCACCAGACCGGTCACCGTTAGGGTTTCCGCATCGGGATCATTGATCTCACAGACAGTGAACCAGGTCATGTTGCGTGCCGATTGTGCCTCGACCTTCCATATGGTGATGCTTGAGTTGCCATCGAAGCCGGGCGTAAATTGCAACACCACCGAGAAGGCCTCAATGTTGGACAGCGCCAGTCTAGTTGGTGCATGCGGCAACACTGGCTCCACACCCGATTGTATGGTTGCCGTCTTGGGCGCACCGCTGCCCACCTTTGTCCAGGCACAGATCTCAAACCAATAGTGTGTCGTCGCCTGCAGCTGATTGACAACCACCTGTGTCTCCTGCGCCGTCAGATTGATCGATTTCATGGTCTCGGGGCGATCGCGCACCTGATACCGCACCGTATAGGCAGTGAGTAAGCCGTTGGCGTGCCGGGGTGGTGACCAGAGTACGGTGACAGCTCGATCGGAGACATCGGCGAAGTGCAAAGCGGTTATCTCATCGGGCACATCCTCTTTGGTCATCATTGGCACCTTGACGCTAGCAACGCCATCGCCTGGATCGGTGAAACACAATACAGTTATATTGTACTTGGTGTACTTCTCCAAGCCGTTCAAGACGGTCGTCTGCTCGGCGAGGGGATCGATTAGGCTGGGCGGCACCGTCATCATGCGCTGCTCGACGTCCTGGAGTTCACCATCGATTTCACGCTGCTGCCATGCTTGGATCTTGTAGCCCTGATTGATGCCGTTGATCTGCTGCGGATTCGGTGGTTTCCAGCTAATCTTAAATGCCGTCGAGTTCACGGCACGTACCCGCACATTTGTGGGCGGTGCCTCGGGTACGCCCTCCTTGGTCTTGATCTTGGACCCCTCAGTGTAGACACCCACGCCCATATTGTTGAAGGCAGCAATCTGTACGATATAATCCTTCCAGGTGATCAACTCCTGGATGAGAAAGTTGCGCTGCACCTCGTTGGTAATGTTCTGATAAGACCAGGGCACATTGTTGTAGCCATAGAGGCGATAGCGCAATATATAGCCCAAGATTTGACCATTGCGATGCTCCTCCTGCGGTGGCTGCCATTGCGTTATAATCTCCGACATGGAACGGGCAGACCCAACAAATCCAACTGGCGGACCCGAGGGTGCTGTGAATATCAATCAATATATTTGCATATTATTACAAGGCACTTGTCAATTGATTAATCAACAAAATACTTTTATTATTATAATTATTATTGGTGAGAGAGAGAGAGGAAGATTCTTTTGTGGGTGTTATACATATATATTTGTATATAGTAGTACCTCGATAACGTGGAAAGGCTACGCGCATTTGTTCATCGAAAGCGGGCACAGTCGACGATGCGATTTGACGACAACGATAGCAGTTAGAAGTATCATATACATATATGGTTATATAGCATTAGTTCTATGCGATAATTACTTGAGCAATACATTAAGATACACAGATACAGATACAGATACATATGCGAACTACTCAGTTCAAGCAGCTTTAACGAGTGCACTCGACAACCCTACAATATATAGCTGCTCAAGTGACTCTTCAAAATAAAACGATGCGAAATACTTAAAAATGCAATTAATTTACGCAAAATGTAATTAAATCCAATTAGGCTGCTGAATTTTACACATTACAAAAGTGTCTGTTGCCATTTAATTTCATATATATCCGTAATCAGAAATATATAATGTTCCCTTAGCGGATTGACTTGAAAATCATCTCTATTGTATAATTTTTTAAACGCAGTTTCTCTAAAGTGTAGATCTGGGCAGGCGAAATAGTTTTATATTCAATTTTGGGATAGTTCTTATAGATTTAAAATTTAGCATAAATAATAGCAATGAATACCATTCCGTCATCTCATTTTTCAATTTATTTATAGTTGTTGTTAAGTTCTTAAATATTCTTTTTTTGAAGTCCGAGGACAATTAACATATTTGTTTCATTTAATGATTCTATCCCAACGAGTCAACCAATAGAACTGTGGAGTTGGGATTCGTGGCAATTTTTTGCCAATCAGATTTCGATTTAAACCGACAGTTTGTCAAATTATGATATATATGCAAAAGCAAAACGAAATTATGCTTGACTTTAATAGAGTAGAAGTGGAAAGATATATACAAGTTTCTTTCGAAGATGTTACTTGCAATCCACAAGCAAAGCCACAAAATAAAAATACTTGACAAATATGGAAAAACGCACACAAAATAATTAAAGTTAGCTTAAAGTTAAATAACTATAAGTTCGATTTATGTAAAAAAAAAAATAAAATAAACACAAAATTCTAGTCTAGGCTACTGTTTTGTATGGCAAAAGATAGATAGATAGATTGGTTGGTTGGAATGCACTTACCTTCTTGGGGCAGCTCGATGACGTTACTCGGTTCGGATGGGGAGCCCTCGCCGACACGATTAACGGCACTCACGCGAAACTGATAAACGGTGGCCGCCTTCAGATTCTCAAGTAGAACCCAACGCTCATTGGCTGAAACGTTGGCCAATTCGGTGACCCAATTGAGCAGCGGATCGGGCACTGGACCTACGAATTTTTCTATGATGTTAATGGGATTGAAGAAATACCGTTGGGAGTCGGGATACAGACAGTGAAAGAGAGAGCGAGAGAGAGTGAGAGTGAGATAGAGTGAGGTAGAGTGAGATAGATCGAGAGAGCGTGCGAGCGAACGAAAGATTGTCGTATAATGTTATAATGGGTGATGAATGAGTGATGAATGGGTGATGAATGCGTGATGGATGGGTGTTGAATGGGTGATGAGTGGAGTTGAGAGTGGTTTGCAATTTACAAAATGAGTGTGGATTGTGTTATTTTTGGTTAGATGTGAATTTTGTGAAATGTGCGAAATAAGTAAACAAAAATAATAATACAAAAATTAGTAAATTCAACGAAAATGTACAAATAAAAATCAAATATATAATATCAAGTTAAATTATATATATATGTAAATATATGTATATTTGTTTACACATTACCACACGTCCCATGATTCGTCAGAGTTATTTGTTAATTGTTGTTAAAGCGATTGGGTAAATAGTAGTTAGAAGAAGAAAGAGAGAACAAAACAAATTTCATCAAATTAATTATTTACTTTAATGTAGATGTTTGTGATTGCTTTTCATTCTAGTGTATCTCGAAGAACCTTTGTTGGACACTCGATATTATTATTATTATTATGGACAAATCCAATTTGTAATTAGACCACAGAAATGGATAATTGAATTTCTGCTGTGTTGCGTTGTGTCTGCTCTCGTTCATTTTGTGTGAAATGAGATGCATGTTTCCTAATTACACGGTCCAAAATCAGGGAACAACATGATGCCTGATTATCTGTGCCTAATGTTATTGAGTTTGTACATCTGTGTGTGTGTGTGTGTATCTGTGCGTGTGTGTGTGTGTGGTGTGTACGATAAATCAAATTCCAATACCAGAAAATATTCATAGCCATAACCAAGTACAACCAGAATACTCTTAGCGCCAGCCTCATCCACACAACAACTGTGATGATATATATACATACTATACTATATATATATATACACTCTATACTATACTATACTATATATATATATATACATGTATATGCATATGTATATATATTTATGGGTCGCAGGCGCGGTGGGTGGTGTGTGGAGTGCGGTGTGTGGTGCGGAACAAGTTGATAGCATATGGCAAAACTCACCCAATTCGGAAACCTCACGTCGCTGGATAATAAATTTGGAAATTGGACTATTGCCATCAAAGCCCGCCGTCCACGATACATTGATGCTGCGCTGGTGGGGCTCTTTTAGACGCTTCACCTTCACATTGGTGGGGGGAAGGGCAGCTCGATGACGCTGAGGCGCGAGGAGCGCGTCTCGTTGCCACCGGGCGAGGTGACGACGCACGCATAGCTGCCCACATCGCTGGCCCGCACCGCCTGGATCTCCAGCTGGCCATCCGCCTGGACGCCAATTCGCTGCGAATTGACTATCGGCGCCTTCTGACCCTCCCTATACCAGTCAATGTTGTACGGCACACTGGGGTCACTGGACACCTTGCACTGCAGCGTTGCGGTCAGCCCAAGCAGCACGGTGGTATCTACAGGCGGCTGTATGATTTGTGTTCGCACTACAGCAAAAAATAAAAAAAAATGAAACAGTATGTGTGTGAGAGAGAGAGAGAGAGAGAATGACATTAAAAAGTAAGACCGATTAAGTGCAACACATTTGCTGAGTTTCCATTTAATGCGGCCGGCCTGCGTCTGGCGTTCAGCAAATTAAGTTACAGGCATGCAGCACAGGTGCACATCTATTAATATGCATATCTGTATACCTATATATATATATATATATATATATTTTATACCTACACAGCAATTTGTTATAACCCATAAGTTTCCATTTTTAATCAGATTATTACTACATAAGAAACATAATTATATTTTGGTATCAAAGTACACTTTTTGTGTGGCTGTCAAACAAGTTTTGACAATAGCAATCCTTTAAATATACATCATTCATAAACATTTGTATTCAACATATTATTGCGATTACGTTCCTGAAGCGGATTTCGTGTTTGCAAATTTAAATGCAGTTATATTGTAAAAAAAAACTTTTTTCCATCATTTGTTTTTGTTTTGTTAAATTAAATATATTCCTACAATAATAATAATAATATTAATAATATATTTAAGAGTTAAAGGAGCAGCTACAAAGGCCTACCAATCTACTTCAATTTGGTGAGTATCCACTGCCGGTTAGTTTGTAGGAAGTGCAAACATGTTCAATGAAATCTTCTGTTTTGGACTTATCAAAATGTACATTTCCAGTTTTGGTTGGTCTGCATTCTCAAAACTCAACGCGCTCAACGAGTCTTTTAGAGTCCGGCCGGATACCGTTTTTGGCACTGTGGCCTTGTTTTACTGCTCTTTTATTTCCTTTGTGGCACGGTGACCATTTTGCTGCGGCTGCTGCTGCTGTTGATGTTGATGTGTTCATTTCTTTTGAATGGCGGTGCCTCGTTTGCATACTGTGCACACACGAATTTCAGTAGAGTTCCATTTTTGATTGCCGGCACGTTTTATGTAACACGAACAGCACATGGACACATGTAGAAGTGCAACGCTTTGGCACAAGTAGAAGTGCAACGCTCGCCCCAATTAGCGAATTAAAATATATAGTTGACCCTTAAGAGTGTCACTTTAGCAGCATGGCTTAAAGCGCGGCTTCAAGCGCACCTTGCAACGCGTCTTGTGGTCAGTTCGTCAACATTAATGCACTCCAAATGCAAGTTCTATTTGACGCTTAATTATTGCTGTTTATGTTGCATGTGTGCTGTGTGTTCTGTTTTGTGGGTGCTTGCTGCGGCTTTGATGACAATATATGTTGTGTGTGCGTGCATTGATATTGGACCGATGCGCATCGGTGCATTTGGTGTTGTGATTATCGACCGACGATGCTGCAAATCTGCGGCAACTGTTGCATGACAGCTAGCTATACATATTTGTGGTCTCGCCGCTGCACAAATTTTATCAGCACATGTCATTCAGTGTGTGCTTGGGAGAGATGTGGTGTGGTGTGCCACACGGTGTTGCACGTCACAGCTTGACGCAATTGAAAATTAATCTGCATTAGCCAAAGTGGCAAAGTATGGCACCAAATACAAACATTCACTTGATCACTTAAAGATCAACATTTGTCTCATTTGACACTTGACAGAGTGAAGTCCATAAATAAACTGTTGTGTTGCCCAAAATTAGCCAAATATTAGCCTCGAGATTAAAAACAAGTTTAGCTTAAAACCTTGACGTTAACAATTAATGCATTAATTTGATGTACAAATTCTAATTCTTAAAAACAAGTATGAACCTTGACCAAACTGGTGTCAAGCATTACAATTATTATTATATATTACAAATAAATCGGTATACCAGCATCAGCTATAGTATTTATGGTAACTAATACTGGCAAACTTAGCACTAGTCTCGGAAAATTAATCTCAAACTATTGATTGATTGCTCTGATTATTGATATTACTTACACAACTTATTGACTAAATTGATAACTGATCAAAGAGATCGGCTCAATTTTGAAATTTGAGTACTAATGATAATATATAGATATATATATTATTACGTAATTAATTTGTAAGTATTACATTATTAGATTTAACGAGCAAAGGCATATAATATTTTGAATATCTCTAAACATCAAATATAATTATTATAGTTATAACTATTGCAATTGACTGCCGATCTTTCGTTTAGCCAGAGGGGTTAACGACTACGTTTATATATAAGCACATACCAATATGCATGACTTCTAATGTGTTATACGTTTATTAGTTGGCACTGGACATCTTTGTTCACTCCAGGCCTAAAGACTAACAACAACAAGCAATTAAATTGGCTACTGGCTTGACGATTGAAAATTACAATTAAAATCAAGTAAGTTTTTTAGTGGGGTTTTCGGGGTATTGGTGGGTGGTCGCCGTATAATAACTTACCCAACACACTGAGATAGGCCTCGCCCTTAACGGAGCCAGCCTCGTTGGCCCGCACACACATGTAGAGGCCCGCATCGGAGGCGCGGATGTTTGCGATGAGTAAATCACCAGAATCGAGCACTTGAATGCGGCTTGATATCTCGACCAGTTGGGTTTCTAAGATTTATATTTGTTTTTGTTTTATCCAGCAAGCAGTTTAAGCGGGGAGTGCGGCAGAGTTGCAGTTGCAGAGTTGCAGTTACGGTTAGCAATTTAATTTGTTGGGTTAGCATACGAAAAGAATAAAACACATTGAAACATTTTTGATTAGCATTTAAACACTCATCTTTCAACTACAATATTTTTAAAACGTGCAACGTAAAAACAAAAAATCATTATTATTGTGGCTTGTGGCACTCACCATTATAGATCCATGTTATGTTCGGATTGGGGGCACCAACAGCTCGACACGAAATGGTCGCATCCTTGCCATCCAGTGCCGTCGAATTCTGTGGTGGCTTCTTCATCGCTGGCGCCGTTGCTGTGGGTGGGATGATCAAAACTATTGAGTATCTACGTAATTCAATAAACTCAGTTGAGCATATGTGTGTGTGTGTGTGACTGTGTGTGTGTGACTATGTGAAACTAAAGATTCGAGCCACATGTGATTGCAGGACAAAGGTAGATATACATATCAAGTGTGCTTTCTGGTGTGTAAGTAAGTATACAAAATTGTGGCTATGAGTGTGTCAATATTTAATGCGTATATATATAAGTGTGCGTGTATGTGTGTGTGTGTGCGTGTGCGTGCTACAAACAACAAGCTGTGTGTGTAAACTGTGCTAAGTTTTGATACAAGAAACGTTGCTGATAATAATAATAATAATAATAATGATTAAAATCAACAAGTAACAAAACAAAATTGCAAATTTTGTTGCCCGTCTTTTACATTAACTCAAATTAAGATTTGCAAACTCACATGAAGAATGTGATTTAAGAAATAATGTGCATTCTACAACTAAAAGTTATTTAAAACAAACAAATATATATTTATACATATATATTTTGGTTTGATGGAAAAACCGAAAAATATGTACTATTCAGTTTCAGCATAATGAATGCAAAGAGGTGAATAACTGCAATTTGCACTCATTTTTAATGATTGCCATTGATGCCTGCCTGCGGCTCTGATTTAACTCAACGCGTCGCTGGCAGCGATAAATATCAATTATTTGTTGAGTTGCCCAGTGTTGGCGAATTCTTTTCACTTTTGTTCTGTTTTCACTTGTTGTGGCGAAATGTCACGAGTTATTCTTTGTGCTTGGTGTTGTTGCCACAGCCACAGAAACGTGTACAATTGCCAACCAAAGCTACAATATAATTAATTCATACTATGAAGCATTCGTTTTAACTCCATCTTTTTTAATTTAAGTGCACGTTTCTTACAATAATATATTTATTTATGTGTGTGTGTGTGTGTGTGTGTGTGTGTGTGTGTGTGTGCATAACAAACGTTATGCAATTGACAGTATTAATTGTTAAGTTCTAAATACGTGTAATGCGAGTAAATTTATTAAAATATTAAAGCATCAGTTAAAATTGGAAAAATAAGTAAAATAATTTGAAGGATTTTCGGTTCAACTGTCAATTAAAGAGGGATAGAGAGAGAGAGAGAGAGAGAGAGAGCGAGAGAGAGAGATAGACAGAGCACTGCTGGCAGTCGAACTGACAGATTTAAGTAGTTTTAATATGCTTCGTCAAGTGTAGAATAACTCAATAAGGCTTAAGTGAGTGCACTTTAAGTTAAGATACCCCAACCCAAAAAACAAACAAAAAATGCCAATCAAATAATTAAGGCAAATAACAACGAAGGCAAACTCATAATGGAAGGCAAAAGAGATAAAGATGGGTGGAGGAAGGATGGGGGAGAGCTCATTAGTTGAGATTCCATAGAGTAATTAAGCAAGTAATTTAAACCAATAGTACTAAAAGACATCGCCAAGATATCCAATAACCAATTAATTGTGCAATTGAATATCTAATTAAACAAACAAACAAACAAACAGATTTCTTGTAAAGTAGTTAACTCTAATAGCGTATCGCGTCAGTTTATTTGCAGCCCTAATTCATCGACAGTATCAAGCTATGACCGATAAGGCCGGGAATGTGGGGTGGGCGGGGGTTGAAGGTCACGTTAACGTGCTAAATGTGATTAGGCGGCACACACAAAAGGCACAACGCCCAACCCCCAACCCCCAACGTCCCCTCCCCCTTCACACCCTTCGCTACTTTTTTGTGGCTGTGCACGCAAGGGGCTCATTAAAGAAATGAGCGCAAAAACGCTAAAAGAAAAAGAAAAATATAAGCATGCTCGGGTAGAGAGTGCTCGCCTGGAAGATACCCTGTCTGTACATATAATTAAGTGTATATTCATATATATATATATAATTAAATTGATATGTACAGCTTATCAACTTCGAATTGGAAAGCTTTATATCGAAATATTTTGTTTATTAGCGTAATCGATTTTTATCGATATTTTCCGAAACAGAGGGATTTGTGGCAAGCGGAAAGTCTCTAGTTGTTGTAGTCTCTGAGCAGGCGACATTCATACGGACGGTCGGCAGGACATGCCCAGATTGACTCCGCCTTTGATGCAGTTCAATAATATAAATGGTTTATGGGGTCGGAAATGCATCCTGCTTACTGCTTACTGCTTCCTGCTTCCTGTTGCGTTCTTTTGCATAAATACGTTATACACTTTTCACTTTTCACCCAGGTGCCAACAGAAGACAAATTTGGTTACTGGCACAAATAATGAAATAAAGGGTTTATTCAGGGAATAAGGGGGTGCTTAAATTAAATAAGGCGAACGGTTGCTATGATAAATTTGTCAGATGCGACACGGGACTGACAAATACTCGAGCGCCATTTATGCGACCGTACAATGTGGCGTATGCTCAACGACATTTTAACTGCGCTTCTTCTTTCCCGTTCCCATTTTATTTTGTATTCGTAACTCATTTTAAGTTGATCCACGAAAGTAGACGACCTAAGTTAAAGTCGTTATGAGACGCCGAGAAATGGCACCCTGCACCGGCGATAATTGCCATTACTCGATGGGTGGTGGGGGAGGTGGGTTGTGTGTGCGTGTGTTCCATTTGGGTCGATTGAATCGACGTGTGTGTAGTGGTACACCATTCAGTCCACTGCACAACATTTGCATGGAAAGTGTGTTTTTATATTCAGCCCGAGGCTTTCTCATTCTCTTTTTCTACTTTTTCTATTATTACAGAACACTACTGCTTTTAAATGCCCCGCAATCATTGTGGGACATTAAACAGGTTGCTTAGCAACTGAAACTAGCCATTAAAAGGTAAATTAGTTTTGCAACAAGCAAAAAGAAAAAAAAATAGCGCCTAAGAAATATATGTGGCATACAATAGCCATTATATAGTTGGTTTGCAAAAAAAAAAGGAAGTTATATTAATATGCTCTAATTGGCATATGTAACTACAAGCAGAGCTTTTATGATGGATGGACAGAAATAACATGGCTATATCAGATCGGATAGTGACTAAAATTATATATATATATATAAATATGCATATGGTATCGTAGATATATCGTTCAATGCGCTGCATTTCAAAAAATAGAAGCCCATCTGTAATTGATTAATTGATTGATTGGCATTGCATAGCTAAGAAAATGTTATAATTTTGTAACATTGCAGATACGAAAGCCACTCGGTTGTTGGAGAGTTGCAGATTTTCTAGTTAGGTCATAGAACATTGTTTAAATTGATATTGATGGGACTGTTTGCGAGGTGTGCAAGTCTTTCTTCTGTATTTGCTGTGTGTGTTCAACTATTGAATCTTTCTAAATTGTAATTGGTTACCAACTTTATTCGCTGCGATTCGATATTGCTGCTGTTTATCTGCTGGCATTCGATTTTGCTGCTGTTCGATCTGTTAGCAGGCAAGTTGAGCAGTTAAATGATGTTCATCATTTACACGAGTAGCTCGTGTGGTGGAGCCACCTGTTGTTCGTAGATAAATCTAGTTGGCGCCATCTAGCGCACATTGTGTGCGTGTGTGTATGTTTATATTCTTCATCATTTTCAGTTCTTATGTTATTTCAGTTGCAGTCATTCTTGCAGTTTCTGCAAGGGAAAAGGTGCCACGCCCAGCCGCCTAGCCAGCTCATCATTAATAAGTTATGTTGTGCTTACGTTGCTGTTGTTGTTGTTTTTGTTGGTTGGCAAGTTTTACGCTGTACACAAACAAAACAAACATTGTGAAGCGCCGCCTGCCACATGCCAGGAAGCGGCGATTAAAATCACTTTGTGTTTCGGGAAATCGCAAAATTATGTTGCTCGAGCAGCCGGAAAATGTGCAGCAGCAAATGGTAATGTGCCAAATTGTTTACCTTTATTACTCCAGGTGCAATCCAAAAGCCAAGCCAAGACTAAAGCCAGCCAGGCCAACAACAACAACAAAAACAACGCCTACAACGGGGAAAAACAGTTGAAAACAAATACAGCAAGTGGCAGCAAGAAAAAACTTTAAGCAACAACAAAAAAGAAATATGCAAAACTCTGGCGAGGAGAGGCGGCGCAATTAAAGTGCAGATAACGGTTGGTTACGCCCCCACACTTCTTTCCGCTGCTTGCGACGCGATATTCTGGAAAATGATTTCAAGCTGCTCACAATCTCACAGGCAGCCAACCCCCTCCCTCCCCGCCAATCCGTCACAACCAGCAGCTTGCCAGCCAGCCACTTGTTGCCGTCCCCCAGTGCTAAATTAAAGGGAACAACTTATCGGTAATTACGTAAAACTAAAACTTAAGCATAAACTAAAACTAAAACTGAATAAACAAATGCAGTGCACCAGTTAAAGTAAAAAAAAAGAGGTTTACAAGTGCGTTCTGCAGAAAACTAGTCAACCAAGTTAATGACTCTCCAAGGATAATAAATAGCCACTTCAGACAGTCGAGAGTTGCAATGAAAGGGCATTGAGAGTAATTATAGAAATATTTGAGTAAAGTAGTTGCAACTATATATTTTAAATAAATTTTAACAAAGAGAACACGTCAATAAGGCATTTTCACTTAATTCATCGATCCCATTCGCTTAAAATATTAATCTGAACATTGGCTGTTGTTGGCTGTGTAGTTGTATTGAATCAAAAGTACTGCCTCACCTCATAAAACTCAAGTATAAACTTCAAACTGATTTAAATATAAAAGAGACATGCATTATTCTTCACCAGAGTTGTACGAAGTTTAGAAAACGTTAACAGCTGCAGCCCAAAGAGCTTGCCGTGAATGTTTTATTATTATTATTGGGATATCTGCACTGCGATCTACTAGATCTATTGTGCCCCCTTCTGAGCCCATCAACCCCAGCTGCTGCACGAATGCGAGCATCTTTGTGGGGTTGAGGGTTTCAATGTCTTGAAAACTTATAGCATGCATCCCTAGGATGCTGCATCTTTTTCTAGTTAAGGCGACACACTCTGCTCTGCTGGGATGTGGCTTGAGGATTCTTCCTCGCTTTCACATAACCTGCATAGTTCGCTACTATGAATAATTAGTTTAGTTAGGTGACTTCTTAATCCACAATGTGATGTCAGTAGACAGCAGATGAGTAACCTAAGCCAATTCTCCCCATGGTTTTCAGTTGCTTAAATCGTTTATGATTATAGTCGCCCCAAAAAACATCTGGCTTGTCGGAGTCCAGTCCAGTGGCCTCTGTCCAGCTTTTCTAAGATTTAGTCGTATTGTGGGAATTTTGCTTATCACATGAATCATGAAGTGGGGCTAACCTTAAATTTCGAATGAGTGGCTTAGTCATTTGGCAAGGCAAGGAAAGTCGCTGCCTGGCTGCCGGTCTGCCTGGCCATAAAGTAACCTAAAGGTATCCCATCTTCAAAGTTGCGCAACTTAACTCACAAAAGTTTTTCAATAAACCGCAGCCAGAAGGACAGAAAATCGCTTAACTAGTGGTGGCTCGATGAAGTGCAGCAGGAGCCAGGACAAATCTCTGGAATTGACATCGCACATAGATATAAAGCAAGTAAATTGGACCAAAAAAAAAAAAAAATCAACACGAAATATGCAACGAAATTTTCAATTTACATGGCAAGTGGTCGGACAAACAAGTCACAGACTGTTCGCGTGTGCAAATCTCCGACTGGCTGTCCGGCTGTCACGAGTCTCATACTGTTCATAAAAATGTACCAAAAGTATCTCAAAAAATACAACTCAAGTTTAGCTTAGCAGCAACTGAGAGAGAGAGAGAGAGAGAGCGAGAGAGAGAGAGAGAGGGGGGCGCAGAGGCTGAAAGCACGCAACAGAAAACGACAGTTGTTCAAGTTTAAAGAGCCATAAAATGAAACAACAACTTGAACAATAACCGTCTGCCTTGCATCCTTATCTCTCTCGCTCTTTCGCTCTCTCGCTCACACACCTACACTTTTCCATAATTTGCGTAAAATGTTGCGAGACAAGCAGGGCCAGAAATGCTATCTGTATCGTTGTTTGTCTCTCGGTCTGTCTGTCTACGTCTGGCTGTCTGTCTCTCTCTGTATGTGTGTGAGCCGAGCATAGATAAACAAACAAGACAGTCAACACTGACAGCAGGCTGTCAAATATTTAAGTGGCAGACAGAGCTGCATTTGCTGCCTTGAGTAATGCATAATTGTTTAGCAGCAGCCAGTCGCAAATTCACAAACAAAATATTGCCAAAAGAGAAAAAGACACAGCTGCACAATTGGGCATGAAATAAGCATGCATCGTCTGCGAAACTGACACGACATCCATCCCCAAGCTGAATTTTATAATATATTTATAATATATAATTTTAACTTAAATATATCAATTCATGAAATTGCTGCAAACGTTTTTAGCTATGCAAATTAAACTGAAATTCAGATTTACAATCCAAAACTGAATCGGTTCTTTGCTCAACGAGAAGAATGTTGAGTACATTTTTGATTTAATTTTATACACACCACTGGACACAGACGTAAACACAAGCAAGTAAAGTTTATTAATGCTACACTAACTGAATTCCTTGCAGGCGTTCGTCCTTCAGTCATATCAAATTCATTAAAATGTGAAATTTTCCCGCAGCAAATACAAATATGAACTTCAATATATACAGACATACACAGTAAAGACATTTACATACAAACATCTTGTTGCACAGAAATGCTTGCTCACTCTGCTTCTGCTGCTGCTGCTGTTGTTGCTGCTGTTGTTGCTGATGGAGACTTGCCACTTAATGGCACTTGGGTGCACTCGGCGCAACAGGCAGACAGGCAAAGACAGAAAAGTTAGCAAGAATCTCTATGATTCTGAATATGCAGGGCCCACTTAATAATAATGTTTATTATTATTACAAGTAAATTTACTCGAACAATAACCATAACAATGCATATTTATACAAAATGCTTGAGATGCCCAGTTTTCTTCTGAAAGACTGAGCATTAAGTTTAAAGTTTATGAATTCATCATGCTGATTGTTAGATCAGAAATCAAATACTTTTCGAGCTGAGAAATGTAAATGTGTATTGAATGGTGTAATATTTAATCAGTCAACAGAATACATTAAATATGTACAATGGGATAACTCGCCTGTTTGTGGAAATATCTCAGGCGAACCAGTAACGAAATTGCAACAAACATTATTAACTGAATGTGAATACATCCATTTGAGCTGTTTTTCTATAGCGACATTGAATTATTTTATAACACTGTGTGGACAAATCTTCAATTAAATATTTATCAACATTTATATGCGAATTATGTTTGTATTTAGTCCAACAACAAATGAAAAGTTAATTTCCAAAATTGTTGTAATTTAGTGTGATTAGAAAATGAGTGAATATATAAAATGATATTATATTTCTATGTTATATCTGTAAAATGTAAGCCTTTCAGACACCGAACTAAATAGGTGAAAAACTTGATTTTATTAATAATAATCGGATAATAATCGTAATTTTTTACGTCCAATAATCGAAATTTAAACCAAAATTCGTTCATGATGATGTCGACGGTTGTGGTTAATGCGAGTGCACACAGAATGAGGCAACAAAAAGTGGCCATTGACACTAAACAAATTCCAACAGCTATGCAGTTAAAAATGTTGGGGGGGAGTGGATATAGTAGGGATTTGGGATGCTGGGTTTATACTACTGTGATGCATGAGCATTCCGAGCACGAGCGAGCACGAGTTGAGTGCAACCATGAAAAATGAATGCAATTTGAATGACTCGCTGATGCACGAGCCAAGTGCATTTTGATTGTGAGTGCAGTGGTAAACAACAACAGAGAACAAGAAAAACTAAAAAACAAAAACCAAAAACAAAAAACAAACAACAAAAAACAACAAACTTAAAGCGATTTTTTCTCTTTCGGTGTCTCTGCTGTTGCTGTTGGTTGAGTGCTTTGACAAAATAGGTGTGCGGGCGTGTGTGTGTGTGTGAGTGAGTGTGTATGTGTGTGAGTTCTGCATTCTGGATGCCCATACCAAAGCGAAATTCCTTGCGTCTATTGCCCTTGTTAGCGTTCATGCCCATGCCCGATCCCGAGCCCGATCCCGAGCCCGATCCCCGGCCCGATCCCAAGCTGTTATGTGATGCTCTCACCCGCAAGATGCGCGGCTGCGCCAAACGCTTCACGCGCGGCTGTTGCAGCGAAGCTGCCGCTTCGGTTGTTGCTGCATGTTATATCAATGTATATGTATATGTATGTGTGTGTGTGTGTGTATTGAGTTTACATTATAGAGACAGCACAACATGACAAAAAGAGTTGGAGAGAGAGGGAGAGAGAGAGCACCGTTTTAGTTCAATATATGGTTTAGGCGCGTGCTCCCAAAATGCATTCGAGAGGGATTAGTTGGTGGCACTTATCATAATGAATCACTCAATGGCGGCATCATTAATCATACAAATATATAAAGATGTATACAGCATAGAGATAGATGTGGGTTGCACTGGCAACACTTGACTTACTTTTCACTCGCAGCCAGGTGTAGGCAGACTTCTCGCCGGCCTCATTCGTTGCCAGGCACTGAAACATTCCCTCATCGTCCAGCGACAGTTTTTTAATTATCAGCGTATTATCAGCATTCAGTTCGTAGCTGCAAAAAAAGGATTCAATGTTTCACATTACTTTGAGTTTTAGTTCGAGTTTCAGCAGTAATTAAAAATTGCATTGTCCTTTTTTTTCTGTTCCTCTTCAGGCAGATTACACACTGCGCTCCAATTTCAAATGAAATTGCACAAAATTGCTGTGCTAGCAACAAAATTAAAGTAGCGCCAAAGTTATATTTCTGCTTAATATTTATATTACAGAATTCCTACTCAAAACAAGTTGACAATTTTAATGTCAGATTTTCAAGCTCAAATAAAGAGCTACATTCAAGAAAGTGTTTCGCAATAAGATTTAGGAAAATAAAAGACTGGTTGATTAACATTGTTCAACTTGAGACTCCGATATAATTAAAAAATAATAAAAATAAAGTAAAAAACAGTCTTATTAACAATAATTTGAAACTTACACTTCGTCTTCCAGTTGCGCCTCGGTGATGCGTTCGGCATTGCGAAACCATTGGACCTGGGGTTTGGGATCGCCAACAACGTCACAGGACAACTGCACCTGGCCGCCAAACTCGCCAAAGGTCTCCGAGCGCAGGGGTGAAACGAACGTGGGTGCCTCGAGGATCTGGACGCGAGCGGTGGCTGTGACCGTCTGATAGCCACCACTGCGCAAACGAACCTGGCAGCTGTATTCGCCAGAGTGGGAGCTGTTCGCCTGCAGCAGGGCCAGCGTGCGGTTCCATTGATCGTTGAGGGTGTGCATGATGTCGGCATTCTCAACGGCGACGCCATCCTTTAGCCAGATGGTCTCCAGTTCGTGCAGCGGTCGGGCATTGGCAATGCATTGCAGTTCGGCAACGCCCTCGCCACGCTTCAACTTGAGGTCCTGCGGCGGCACAATGATCTTCGGCGCCACCTCAACATAGGGATCACCGGTGACATTCAGATGGACAAATGCGCTAATCTCCTCCTTGCCCAGTTGGGTGTTCATGGCCCGAGCACGATACGCCTTCCGATCGTTCTCATCGGCGCTGAGGATGATCAGCTGATTGGCCTGTGTGTAGGCGTACTTGATGTCGTAGTTAAGGGGACCCTCTTCGGTTTGCCAAATGACAGATGGCTTCGGCACCGAATCGATTGCTGGCATATCAAAGACGGCCGGATGGCCGCTGACAACCGTTAGACGACCCTCGGTGACGTTCTCAAAGATGCCCATATCTGCAGCAGAGCAAAAATTAAATGTGTCAAAATTAGGAACTAGTCAAAATTGAAATATATGCACCAAGCTGATTACAGTTTAAGTGTGCCAATGACCTTTTGCAGACCCCCTCTTGGGCGGGGCTTAAGTGTCACAACAGCTAATTGAATCAAGCGGCGACGACCTGGTCTGGCCTGCGGGCTGCCACTTTAGGTTAACCTCTTATCAAGAGGCACAGCAATACAGTCATCCCCCTCTCCAATCCGCCTACCTATCCAACAAGCAACCCCAGCCCTACTCATAATTTTAGTTTACTTGCTTAGCAGGCACACTGAGAGAAAAATCCGTTGATGGTGTCGATGCTGATGTCTAATTTCAATTTCAATTTATTGAATAATCTAAATTGAATAATAAACTATTTTTAAATTCTTAACTCTAATTTTAATACTCAAAACAAAAACTTTAATTCTTGTTTCAAGGTGATTTAGTTGTGATTGAAAATTCAACAAACATTTTTAAAGTTTTTAGAGAATTTTTCAGTTAAAAAATTTTAATTTTGAGTTTGAAAAGGAAATTTTGAAATTTTGAAAAGTTATTTGACTTTTTTATCGAGATTATTTCAAGAACGAATTTCAAAAAGATAAAAGCTAGTTATTTACTAGAGTCTTGGTACTGCGTATTTCTCGCAGTGCTCCCGACTACCTCTCCTACTACTACTACAATTAGAGCTAACCACATGCCTCCTCCGCCCCCCCCCCCCCCCCCTCCGTTCTATCCAAAGGTTATTAGTTCAGCATAAGCGCACTCCTACTATTAATTAAGTGCTCAAGACGCTCCAACTTGGCTACGATGAGGCACAGGCCAAGTCGTGCCACTCCTTCAACACACAACAGCACAAGAGACGTCATCAACATCATCATCGTAATCGTAGTCGTAACCATCATCATCATCATTATCATTATCATTAAGCAGCTTGTCACATACTTGGTTGGCGTGCCCAAAAAGAAGGTCACCAGGCTTGTCCAAAGCTCGATTTATGAGGTTCAAGCAGCTATATAATGTGTGTGCAGCATACACACACACACACAAACACACACACACGCTCAAGTGTTACATACAGACATACTCGCTGTGACCCGCTTGCCACGATTGCTTGCCTCGTGCTGTTGTCGTTTTTGTTGCAATTAAGTTCGCATTAAGCCTAAATTAATAGCAACAATCTAACACGGCTGATTATGCAGCTCTGACAGCTCTGACGTTTGATTTGCAACTTGCCCCCGTTCGAAAACAATTAAATACAGCACAATCGATTCATCAATTTATCTGCCAATTAATTATTTAGTTCAAGTATAATTGCTTAATCCACTTTTTCGTTTCAGATTTTCCCTTTTCATATTTAAATCAAGAACACATTTATCTGATTTTAGTTCCGTTTTTCTATTTAGTGTATCTATTTCTGTCTAATATTGTTAAATTAAAGTGTGAGTTTAACCATTCATTTGCTGTGCCATTAATTGTCGCCTGCTCTGTGAAGTCGCATAATAAATAAGAACGAAATGAAAATTGTTTTCCACAACCCAATTGATAGGCAGGCGTTTTCCTCATAAATAATAATGGTTAATACTGTTTGACGACAGGAAAAAAATAGCAGCTGGCTGCCAACACTATTATACAGATACAAATACATTAGCCACACTATCTCCATATTTTTGGATATACATATATATATCGATTTAGCTGTCATTTATGTTTGCATATTGTGCTGAGGCTGGTTTTTGGGCAGTCATTTGGTAACTGCCATTAAATGACAGCCCAACTAAACTTATCTATTTGAGCAGGAGTTGATTGACATAGCTTGGCTAACAAACTAATTGGGATAAGGAACACACCTTAAATCGGAATATACCTAAAATAATGAATGTTTCTTTGAAACGAATCAATTTTGAAAAGCAATTGCCCTTTTTACTTTAAATACACGAATATTCGAATTTCATATACAATTTATACAAGCAATTAAAATATAATAAATAAATCACAGTTCGAACTTTTCGCTTTGTCAATAAACTTGTTCGGAATTTGGTGAAACTTTCGTTTGCATTTAACAGTTAATGAGTGTCATGTGCGGCGAAATGTTGTAAATTGGTTCCTGCTCCTGCTCCTGCTCCGGCTTGTCATTAATCGGTTTTCAAAAGAGTTACTACTGCTCTTGCTTTTGCTACTAAGCCAGCGCAATCAGTGAGTTGCCATTTATGTGGCATAGCGCTGATGAATGCAATGGTTATTCTGGCCTTAGCTTTTCCAGAATTCAAAGTGTGGGCCAAAATGAATGGTCCGCTCTTTTTGGCCCTATCTCCGTAATGCCAATCGCATGAATCATGCCTATTGATCTCTAGACACTCTTTCACTCACTCACACACACTGCCTGACTGACTGAGTCATGGACTGTTGCCAAGTGCAGGCGCCTCAGCTTTAAGCCAGCTTTTTGCTCGAAACGGAAACGAAGAAACAGACAAAGAAAGGAAAACAAAAAACAAAGAAAGCCAATTCGATTGGTTTGCACTTACTATTGATTTGTTGGGCTGTTCCCTCATTCTCTCTCTTTCTCTCTCTCTCTGTCTCGCTCTCTCTTTAATTTAAATGCGCATTTGATTATGCAAAGCGACACCTATTGTCCATAGTTGGCATAATAATTATATCAATTTCATATTTGTTGTGTATGTCTGGCATTTTGTCATTCAAATACTTTTTTGATAATAAATATATGCAAAGTGAGTCGATTACATTTGATTATTTACAGGTTGCGTTTTGACTTGATTTGATTGCCTTTTATCTGATTACATTATTAGATAAATTCTTCTAATAATGTGTTTAGTGTCTGTTAAGTGGCCGAGTTCGTTGAAAGTTCGAGCAGAATGCTTGAATGTTTTTGCTTTGCATTGAATGAAGAACATTAAATGATGTTAAATCATTTTTGTTTTTGAAGATTATACAGATTTGAGGTTAGTTTAACATTTCACATGCATTTTGCTCTGCGTATTTCTGTCGCAATTTATCGCAAATGCAAATTGTGGATTATTAGAATTGTGCATTTCGATAATGAGCAGGTCATTCCAAATTTGAGTGCCAATTAGCCGTAAATGTAAAACCTTTAATTGATGCTTCAGTTAAGTTTTTGGCCACATTACACAGAACCGAACTAATTAAATGGCTTCACCGTTGTGCTTATGTATATGAAACTGATGATGTTGATAGCTATTGATAATACTGGATGATAAAACTATGAGAGACCGTCAATAAGCCAGCAGTAGGTGGCAACTTAATCCTTGTGAATGCAGATACATTTCTTGTAAAATTCACCCCCTCATCTGACTATCTCCCTCTCAACCAGCCTGCCTCCCTCTGTCTTTGCCTCTTGGGGATGTACTTACATGCAACAACAACGTCGCTTTTCTCACTGAAAATGGATCCAGCATCGTTCCTGGCAATGCACTGATAGCTGCCGGCATCCTCGCGCCTTGTGATGTGAATGCGATAAAATTGGCTCGATGAATAATCAGCGACGGCTGCACCATCCTTGAGCCAGCGATATGTGGGCTGTGGCGAACCTGTGAATGGAGTTCAAGTAAAACACATGTATAAATAAGTAAATGCTTGTCTGTGGGTGTGTGTGTGTGTGTTCGTGTGTTGCAACAAGAGATAGTTGCCACAGCGGCAGCCAGTTGGGGCTGGAGGGGCTGGCTGGCATGTGGCAGCTATTCGCGCTCGTTTTGATGCATAATGAAAATGTTTTTAAAGCCCATATCTCGTTGCCCCCCTTTTTTTTGGGCTGATTGCGATTAAATCTTATGCTGGCCACGCCCAACCAGGATATTACGTACATATTGCCCCCAGTGTATGTGTGTGTTGTATGTGTGAGTGTTGTGCTTGTCTGTGTGTGCGTATGCGTTAACTATCTGTTTGAATTTCCATTGCCTTACTCTCAGCAGTAGCAGTAGCAGCAACGGCAATGGCAAGGACACCATGTCCAGGCCACTTTGTAGGCAAGGACTACTCCACATAATAGAGGGGCACAGGCAGCGAGAGTGTTTGAGGTTATACAACTCACAGAGCAACTCGATTTGGCACACAATTTACACAAATGCGATCGGCAGCTGGGAGTTTGATAATCGACATTTTGGTTATTGTTGCTCTGTTCAAAATGGTAAATGGTATAAAGGGGTATATAAAGGAGTATCCCGCATCGATCTAGCCTTACGAACTTTAAGAGCTACTCAGAGATACTCAACGTTTGACAATATTAGTTCAGGTTTATTTCGCTTTATAACGATACAACATATATAAATAAATCATCATCAACTGTTGGAATTACCACCTACAAGCAGACTACAGGGTATCTCGTAGCGAGCTCTCTCTCTCTCTACTGGAGCATTCTAACTTTGTGTGATTTCGATTTGCCGACGTGCATTTAATTTAAAGTTGATTTATGTGCGGCCAAGTGCCAAGTTGCTGCTGCTGCTGCTGCGGCGGCTGCTACAAAATGAGAATTGCAATTGCAATTTGTAAACACAGATATTGTGTGTAACCAAGCAACCAACCGTTGGCCATTTGGCTGTTCTCGGCATTGAATAAAATATACGTTTTTAACTAAATGTGTTCTGATAGTCATCATTCTACCAAATCCACTCTCCACTACGAAACCTTTTCACAGCAGCGAAACCAGTTTACTAAATGCAACAGGGCCCAGTGGCAACTGCTCGTTTCAATTGCTGAAAGCTGTTGGAGACACTGCAACTGCAGTTTCGGCATTCAACTTCCGATACGAAATTCCAACATTCAAACGAGCTAAAAGCGTGAAGCAAACAACAGCAACAATAACAGCAACTTTATGTTTGACCTAAATATACCCTTTAAATAACACATTTCCTAACTCAACCTCAGATCAGATCAACAATTTTATCAATTCATTATTAACTATCAAAAACTTTAGATAAAATATGAGTTTTCGAATGTTATTCAAAGCCAATTGTTAGTTTTTATTGACGATATTTCTATGCACATGTTGGAAGCTTAATTCAAGTTTCAGAATTTATCAAGAACTGTGGAAATTCGCCAAAAAAAAGTTTCATAACTGTTAACTTAAAGATCAAACTGACAACGATTTAAGGCATTTATTCATTTGTGTAGACCCTCAAATGTATTCAGAATTCGGAGCAAATATAACAAAAGGAAAAACATTTTCAAAATAAATAAAATCAAGCTTTATTTGTTATAATATACATTTATGTGTATAACAATGTCTTTGTTAGAGTATACACAGCAATGGCACACTGAAAAAAATACTAAGAGGTCGAGACGGGGAGGGGAGGGGAGGGGAGGGGAGGGGAAAAGCAGGGGCAACGGCAAAGCAATTGCATTCAGTTGGCAGCAGCAGATGAAATCGAATTGAGCAGACAACTTAAACCGAATTGAAATAAGTAAAAGGGCCACAACCAAATCAAAATAAAAAAGAAGACCAGCAGATGCTGAAGCTAAACCTAAAGAAGGGAAGAAAAACGCATTTCTTCAAGTGTTTGGGGCCGGCATAAAAAGTTTTGACCAGCAAGCAAAGGGGCCAAATGTCTATTTGAACATTTTGGCCAATGATGCTGCTATAAAATTACAATTTGGGGAATTGCAAGGCAAATGCACAGAGCAACAACTGCAATTCAAACACTCGAACACACACACACACAGACACACACACACAGTCGTAATTTTGGTCAAGAGCACAGGCAGCAGCAGACGGCTCAGTGAACAAGAAGCAGACTCAAAGTAAGTAAGTCAAACAGCTAAAGAAATGCACGCAAAACGCAAAAAAAAAAACAAGAGATAAAAGCCGAAAAGAAAGTGCGCTTACAGACTTACTATTAGATCTCTCTCTAAAAAAAAAACAGATTAAAATAAATAAAAATCAAGAAAATATATTTGGCTTATGTGATCTAAGATGTCTCAAAATGTCCCCAAAATGTCACAAAAAACCAGACAAAATTGTGATACCCTTTGCAAGGGCATCTAAAACGATGAGGTGTTCTCCAGCTTGCAGCGATATGTGTCAGCGTTAAATCGAAGTGAAAGCTCCAATAAGCTGAGTAGCCAAGCAACGAAGCAGCAAAGCAGCTAACCAACCAGCAGCAAATCCACCTTCAGCCACCAACCCACCCAGGGCTTTACACAGCTGCGGTCAAAATAATCTTACTGCACACATATGTTTTTTGGTTTTGGAAATGTCAACAAATATTTTTCGAATACAGTAAATAATCAATAACCAAAGATGAGTAAACATTGAAAGTGGAATAGCTAACCAAAAACAATTAAAGTCTTTCAAATTGATTACAAATGGATGGTTATGGAATAGAAGAGAAACTTTCGTCGCTTTGCCTGGGTTTAAAGGTAAGATTTGATGTGTGGATAAATCAGACTTCGTATAGTATTTTGTGCTTTTATTACTCTCGTTGTCCTGTTGGAATATCCAAATGACATCCCATCAGTAATAATGATAGTCCGATCCGATCTGAGTTTTAACATTCGCTGCAACATCGATGTGTTTAATATTAAAATAAGGTCAACAGATTTTTGGATCAATCAATCATTCGCAATGAGAAAGGATTACATTTTCAGCAGAGCAATGCTTTTAAGCAGGCAAACAAGTAGCTATTGTACTATTTTACTCAATTACTTTTAATAAACGTGTTCAATTTTAAATGTGAGATATGGAGCAGCGCTACTATTATTTTGAGCGTAACTGTATACATTTAGAAATATCTATATATATATATATATATATATATATATATGAGGACAAATGTGTGTGTCTGCAATGCTGACACACAAATGACTTTTTAATAACTAAACTGAGAAATCCCTTAAGACTAAGCCCCTTACAGCAACACACATACGGCCATTGTGTGTGTGTGTTTTTGTGTGTGTGTGTGTGTGTGTTTTGTGTGTGTGTGTGTGTTTTGTGTGTGTGTGTGTGTGTGTGTGTGATTAACGAGCTAAAAGTTTTTTATTTGCTTTAAGTACGCTGTATGTGTATAAAAATATTGCGAATAAAATATTTAGTGCACTTATCAGCACTCATCCAAATAAAATATAAAATCGTTGCTATTATTTAAGACTACGACTAATTTCCGAATGTGATTTTTCGTATACTGTTCGATCTTTTATCTATATCTATATAAACTATATTTATTTATCTTTAGCTAGCGAGATGCGTTATTAATGCTTTAAAGATAAAAAGACAGCGTTAGGCTAAGCTACATTTCAACTCTTTTGCCACAATATGGCGATAAATTGACATTGGTGGCGCCACAAAGTATGCAACACACTTTGCACAGCTGCTGCACTTAGAGGCGGCAAAGAGACAGTTTCTTCGACTGCTGCCGTAATTGAAATTCGCTTTCGCACTCAGTGACTCAATCGCTCAATCGGCCAATCAATCAATCGTTCAATCAGTCATTGTCTAAGCAACTGCGACTGCATATAAATAAATTCAATAAACTGACAACGACGACGACGACAGCGATACCAATTGCATTTGCTGCATCTGTGTAGTGTGCAGTGTGTGTCTGTGTGTGTGTGTCTATGTGTGTGTGTGTGTGTGTCTATGTGCGTGTGCGTGTGTGTGTGTGCCTTTACTCCTTCTATGCAGAAGTGGCGGTAATTGGTTGATATATATGTGCCTCGCTCTATCTCTATCTCTATCTCTATCTCTATCTCTCTATCTCTCTCTCTCTCTCTCTTCATCTATCTCTATCTATCTCACTCAGGATCTGTCGCTGTCCCAGTGGCATCGAAACATCGAAAGAATCTCAGCTGCGGCCTAAATTGACAACGTCACAGCGAAAGTATCTTAACTGCTGCCTTACTGCGGTTTCGATTTATAACCTCAACTCTAACTCGACTTCAAATTTGTTGTCACAATTGTCGAGCCGTTGGATGACACCGGGTCGACAACAGCAAATTGATATCCGTCTAATGTCTTCCGTCTTCGACTGAAATGCATTTGCAGTTATCCTTCTTGTTGTTATTGTGGTAAGTTGTTGTTGTTGTTGTTGTTATTGTTATTGTTTTCATTCCCTATTCTCATCCATATTTTATGATTGTGTGTTTTACATCAAAATTTAAGTTTTTTAAGTGTTGCATCTTAAAAGGTTTTCTGAATTTCTCAATTTTATCTATCGGTTTGAGCTTGTCTATAGAGGCATGAAACCCAATAAGCAGACACTGTGTACTCTCTGTGCAGTATTCAAGTGTGTAACTATTTAAGTTCCCTGCTCGGTTACAGGGTATCGGCTAGTCACTCAACATGAATACATTGTTGTATGTGTTTTTTATGGTTTTTGCTGTTGCACATTTTTATTTAGCATCTGTGTCGCAGCAGGAGACTCGTCACTTAGTTTGCTTGTGCGTGTGTGTGTGTGCGTGTGTGTGTGCGTGTGTGTGTGTGTAAGCAACTCTGTTGCAAGTGTTTACTAAACTATGCACAGGGCGAGGCAACAACAACTGCAGCAGCAGCAAAAGCCGCCAAAAGCACATCAACTAAGCGCTTGCACACACACATGCATATGTATGTACATAAGTGTGTGTGTGTGTGTGTGTGTACGTGTGTGCGTGTGTGTGTGTGCATCGCTTCTTGTTTCCATCGCACTCGAATTGAAGTAAACTTGAAAATAAGCAGATGCTGAAAGTAAAAGGTAAAGGTAGCAGCTAAAAGGCTTTTTGCAGCACGTTCTCGCTCCGAGTCTGGGTCTTGGCAGCGCTTTGCTTACTTTTGGCTAGCTTCGCTTCTTGCTTTCATATTTTTTTATGTTATAGTTGCTCTTTATGCTGTTGTTGCTGCTGTTTTCGTCACTTTTTATGCATTTGCATTGCTTACATGCATTCTGTTGTTGTTTGTCTTTCCCTTATACGATTGGTCGCTTGTCCTTCATCTGCCTGCATCTCTCCCCTAACCAAAAGTGTTGGCCAAGAAGCATAAGCAGCAGGCACAGACAGCAACAATATGGCCAACAATTTGTGTGTCAACTGTGCCAGTCAGAGAACTGGGCGCCCGCTGGATGGTTACTAAATTACTGCAGAAAAACTATTAAAAAACCATTGCGAAATAACAATAAAATTGCTGCATGAAAAATAAGCCAAGAGCTTAAATTCTGTGGCACTCTCGCTCGCTTTCTCTCCTTCAAGCTCTCTTTCTCTTTCTATAAATGAGTAATCAAAAAATGTAAATGTATAAAATAAATACAGATGTAAGAGTACAAAGAACTATATAAATATATAACAAGGCATACCCTTACAGACCGGACTCCAGGATATGCAAACATAAAAAAGGTTTGCATTTAAAATTAAGGCGTGAACAAACTTTATTTCAGCCCAAAAAATTTCAACGAGTTCATGAAAATAATACGAGTAACAGCTCATATATAAAATATATATATATATAAAAATATATATATATATAGCAAAAGGTGAACTTAGAGTTTGAGATACCATTTCTCAAAACTACTTTTCAATAAATCTGAAGTGCTTTCTCATTGGTCAGTTTTACAATTTGCTATAGCAATTTTTAGCAACGACACAAAATATATTTCGGTTCACTGCTTGCTTTGTTCTATATAATTATAAATATAGATGTAAATACTTATTGCGCTCCCACCTGGCAACGCCCACTTCCCATTGACGCCCACATATCATTAACGAATAGTTTCTTTTCTTGATGTCCTGATGCTTGGCAACACTACACGGAAAAAAACCAAACATAAAACGCAACTTTAGCGCAAACAACAAAACTAACAATAGCAAGAAGAAGAACAAGAAGAGGTAAAAGAAAAAGCAGCCAAAGAAGTCACATTGTAAGCTGCGATGAAAAAAAAACAAAATATAAGTAATTTGTATGGGAACAATGAGCGGCAGAAGCACATAAAAACAATGCCGCAAAAAAATTTTTTTTTTGCTTACTAATGCTTCTTGGTGTGTTTTGCATTTTTTTTATTTATTTATATTTTTTTCTTTGTGTTTTTGTTGACGCTTGAGAAGAGAAATAGAAAAGCGACAGCAAAGCCCGGACCACAAGCCAAGCCAAGTTAAGACGACGCCACGCACGTTTTGCCTTTTCAGATGGTGTTTTCTGTTTTTGTGTGCTGCCACCAGTTGTGAACATGCAACGCCCATCGGGCACGCCCATTTGCTGCTTGTTTTGTAGGTAGTAACTACACGCACACCACAACACAACTGTATACAATAAACGGTGGCACTCGAGGACGGCTTTGTTGCCATAAAAGTGTCTTTGTTGCAACTTGCAAGTGAATGCGCCACATTTAAGACGCACGCCGCGGCTCCAGTGCGTCGCATTCGCGATTTCTAGCATCATTTCCTTCGCCCGGGCAAAAAAAAAAAATAAACAAAATAATAATAATAAGTTGGTACACATTTTGGCAAATTTTATGCTTATGGAAGTATGAACACTACTAACTGCAAGTACATGCAACAGCACTTGCAGCGGCGGCGGCAGCAGTAGCAGCGGCGGCAGAGGCAGTGGCATTAGTTACACTTGTGCTTGCAGCTTGTCGCATATAATCGTGAGTAATAGTTCCGGTTGCCCACTTCTTTTTTGGCTCACCTGCTTACAGAATCTGCTAACCGCAGTTTATTGCCAAAAACGCCAGATGGCGCCACAACGCCATAAATGATCGCCAGTTGGTTTTCTTTTTTTTTGTTTTCAGTTTGTTTCTTTTATGCCATTAAAACTTTAACTCCTTTCATATTATAGTTTGCTTTATGGCAAATATAGTTTAAGCTGTCGTTGACAACTATCATTATTGCTATTAATATGAACAATCAAACCACGTCTAAAATCTAATATCCATATCTATTGAAAGGAAAACTCTCGCAAGGATCTGTTCTTTCTGGCATTCAAATTAGGCATGACAAGCTCATTGTTATCATTTTATTATCGACATAGAATTGTCTGCTTACAAATTCAAAATTTGATTAGATTCTTCATTACACTCTAATTTCAAATTAGATTTCAGAATAAGCCCTATTTAATTACAAATATATATATATATTCTTGATTAGGATTAGATCAAAAGCCGAGTACATATAGGTATGTCCGTTTGTATGAGCAATAGTTAGAGACTTCAAATTTTGGCATAGAAGTGTGCCGACCCTAAGATATGACAGCAATTGCAATCCAGCTTACATTTGGGTGTGCAAAACAAAAAAAAAATAAAATATATTTAACAGCCGGGTTCAGGATACATCGAAACAAAATAAAGTATACGCATAGTCGACAAAAACAGCAGCCATCAAAATTGTTACAGCATATTTTATCAGCCTATTTTGCATGCCACAAAACGCACAATTTGTTAACCGCTAAAAGAAGAAAAACAACAACAAAAGATAACAACGCAAGCAGAAAATGAGGGAAACGGAAAGGGGCAGTAGCAAATGGATAACAATGTGTCTGTATGCAGCATCCGCATCTGCATCCGTATGCATCAATGTGCGTGTGTGTATCTATGTGTGTGTTAACAGTTATAAGCGTTAAAGTGACTGAATGGCTGAATGCTGCCACCGATGCCACTAAAAGCGCTTGTCGCGGCATGTGCGACATCAGCAAACAAAAACAACGAGCAACTAAAAAGATTTGCATATTTTGTGTTTCGCTTTCGGTTTTGTTTCTATTTCTATTTCTGCTTCAGTTTTTGCTGTTTGTATTTTGTCTCTTTTGGCTGCCACATTTTTGCATATGCCCATTTTGTAGATTGGGCCAAGTGAATGCCAGCCCTTTGTGGCCTTTACATATGCACATTTAATAAACAAATGCGAATTTCTGACAAAGCTCCCAAATGCGGCACGTTATTGCTATTTGAAACATTTTTTTTTGCTATCCAAAGACTGTTTTTGGGATGCAATTTATTGTGTTGCAAAAATATCCAAATAGTTCCTAAATGAAGAACTTTACTACTTCGAGTTAGATATTTGGATATTTGGTTAGATATAATATAATCCTTTCTGATATACAAAATGCTTGCTACAAGTGTTTTACGCTTGATTTAAGAAGAACTATACATTTTCTTAAGCAATCGAGAATGATTTAAAGGCGCCTAATTTTATTGGGGAACGGATTGAAAATTAAAGAACAAAACGCTTGTTGATGTGTGATGTGATGTCCGTGTGTGTGCGTGTCGAGTATCTATGCAGATAGGCAGTTGAAAGTGCCCAAATAGCCAAGTCATCGAATGACAATCAATTTGGCTTATAGACACGCAGTTCGCTTGTTGAATCATCCCCGGCACATGTTGAATGATCTCTGGCTAAGTCCCATCGGTTTGATGTTGCATGCCGCAGTCGTGCAATCGCAACCGAAATGTCTGCTTGAAGGTGCAAATACAATTTCCGTAACGAACAAATGTATCTTCTGTTATATGCAACACGAATTTATATTTTGTTAAATATTTGTAGTATATGCACAGGCTGACAATAAAAGAAAAATATACATTTCAGAGACACACATATTCTCTTGCTCCTTAAACTAAATATGTGGCATGTAAAAGTATCCATTGCAGTCACGAAACATTTTTTTTGTGAAATCAAAATAAACTTGTTCTGGATAGTTGTTCTTAACTTGTAAAACTGCTTTTAGCTTATTTTTTTTGGCTGATAGGATATAATTGAATTTTGTCAACGCTACACATACACATAATTCACACAAGTCCTGTTGGCTCATAAATGAACCAATATGCATTCGTTTTTCAATATTTCACGGCTAATTGTGAAAATCCTGCGGCCAAAGAACATAAAGCTAATATTGAACACACACAACACACACACACGACTACACATACACACACACACAGATACAAAGATAGAGCTTTGTCTTGAGTACCCTTAAGGCAACCTGGCATGAACACAGGCAAATAACAAACAACAAGTAGTAAAAGCTGACGGCAAGGATGAGCTCAATGGCAGGTTATAAGAGGGGATGGTAGATTAGAGGAGGAGTGGCATGCGAAGCAAAGTCCAACTTTGCCAGCAGGCAACTCATAATATTTTTTGGGACAACACAATATTGTAACCGATACTTGGGAATGTCAGACACAGAAGACTTAACCCAACATCCAATAAAACACCTGTCTTTCGCTTACTCTATGCGTGTGGGTGTGTGTGTGTGTGTGTGTGTGCGAGTGTGTGTGTGTGTGTGTGCGAGTGTGTGTGTGTGTGTGTGGTGTGTGTGAGTGTGTGTGAGAAAGTGTGCTGGGCATGGCCTGACAACAAAACGGCTCAAGGGATTATGGCGCTCTCTTTCACGTGGGCTTCCCAAAGCACACTGGAAACCTCATAAAAGTTATTGTTTTTCTGCTTGGTTATCCTTTAAAAGCGAAAGGCGAAGCGAACCACCCAAAAACATCACCTAACCAACAAAATTTAGAGACAACAAAAAAATGTGGTATTTTCGTTAATGGTTTAATTTTACATGGCGGTTGCCACTTGCCACTTTACAGTTGCCAGTTGCCAAAATGCGTCCCTTATGTTTCCCATTTCCCATTTGCCCATTTTCCATTTCCCTTTTAGAGGCTTAAGCTGCGCTGTCAGGCGAGCGGCATACTTAGACGACTCCCAGTTCGATGAGTTGCACTTGACACAACTTGTATACCCCACCCCCCAACCCCCTCTCCCTCACCATAAATAGTTGGCTTCAACTTACCCAGTGCATGACACTGCAAAATCTTCGTGCGTCCTTCGCTAACAATCGAGCCCGATGACGATGGATGCGTTGTAAAACGCGGTGCCTGTTGCTGCTGCGGTTGTTGTTGTTGTGCTGGCAATGGTCCTTGTTGTTGTTGTTGCTGTTGCTGGTTTTGGGATTGGGGCACAGCATCTGTAAAGCAGAAAGTAAATGGTTGATAATAAGGCTTAGTTAAGAAATGAAGAAAGACAGAGCCAACAACAGAGCTAATCAAAGACACCAGGTCTCCGACAAGCCAGATGTCTTTTGTGTGGCTATAATCTCAACCGATTTAGCCAAGTAATAACCACGGCGAAGAATGGGCTTTGTGAACTAAGAAAGATCCCCAAGGCACATCCTAGCAGAGCAGAGTGTGCCGCCTTAACTATAACAATAATATTATTAAACAATAAATAAAGACTTGGTTTTCTTTTTAATTTTTTATTGGTTCTAGCTATGAACTTTGCCCGTCCTACTCAACCAGGCTAATATGCATTATTAACTATATATTAAGTATAAAATAATTCCACAACAATACAAAATAGATTTAAACTAATTGCAAGTGCTATTGCTAAATTGAACTTGGTCAAATATATATTTACTTTATGGAATCTTAACTACTTTCTTCTGCCTGTTAAGTACTTTTGCCAGACGCCATTTGATGCCTTTGCTTTAAATGAACAGATAATTTAAGTATTATTCAAAGTATTATTATTTTAGTCTGCTCAACTGCTGTGGCAAACATATTTAGAAAATGTTCTCCCTTCAACTATTTTTATTTGCACTTGTCTTGTTGCTGTTGTTGTTGTTGTTGGGGATGTGAGCTTGAATAGACAAAGGAGGATTCGTGTTGAACACACAATATGTCTGTGAAAGATTAAATTGCAGTTTCAATAAATAAAATCCCTTGCATATTCAATTATTGCCAGCAATAATACAACAAACGACAAACCCACAAAAAATTGATATATATTTTCGAGTTTTATTTAATTTCCACCCCCAGTCTGGCTCTCCATGTTGCTGTCATCCACAAAACTATGGCCAGAAACCAATAAATTAAGGTGATAACGCCTGCGGCAACAATAGCAAAAGTCCAAGCGAAGAATGCTTCTCAGGTCTGCTCTTTTACGAATAGCATTTGTTTTTTTGGCTGGGTTGACCTCTTTTGGATTTTGCGGATTATAAATTCATGTTCAATGCAAAACATGCAAATCTATTTTTCACTTTTCGTTACGCAACAAACAAAAGCAACAAACAAGAACTGCAGCAGCAACTACAAAGGAACCCAAAGCCCTGTTCAGTTGTGGATATTATTCATACAAATGTATATATTTTTCTTTTATTTTAGGCTCAAAAACAAACACAAAAACATCAAAATATGCATTTAAAATTGTAGTTGTACAGCACATATTGCTAAGCTGGAAATGAGACGATCAATTTGTTCATTGAATAATATCGATTGAAGTGCAAATGAGCAGAAAGTTGAATTTATTTCTCATCATGCAACATTTGGGATTATGTGCCTCAATAATTGTCAGCAAATAGGAACTGAGTCCGTAAAAGTTTTGCAAGCATCAGTTGCGAACCAATATTCGATTCGATTACAGCAATCTTTGTAAGATACAAAACTATCAATAAGGTACAAAGCTCTCACTGCGCTACAAGAGAACTATTGAGCTGCATAGATGCAAGATATATAATTATCTTTAATGCAAAAGGCATGTAAATTTTAGCTGCAAACATTCGAGTCAAGTGAACTGATTGCTTATGTTTCCACTATAAATAACAAGTTTAAATGTTTTCAGCAATCAATTTTTGTACACAGCCAGCAGTTCAAATGTGAAAATAACAAAAATGTGTATCATGGAATTTTATATGAATTTCTTACGACCATGTTGAGCAATATTGCAGAATAGCAAAACAAATCCAAAAATATAACTAGAAATAAGAATTCGAATATTGCATACCCTGGCTCAGCTCGAAGGTAGCATGCTGACATTCAATATAGAAAATTAAAAAAAAAAAGAACGAACAAGCTGCGTTGCGATGCTGATTCTGAATATATATATATATATATAGACGCTTGCTGGCCAGCTGAGCTGCGGCCTATAATCAACAATTCAGCTGCTGCTGATGATTCCTGTTCGTTGTCGCAGTGGCAATTGCCATTGCAATTGTGGTTGCAGCTTCTGTTTGGATTTCGATTTGTTGATGTTTGCCATTTGCAATTTAGTTATTGAAATGCAGTTGTGGTTTTGGCTTTGCACTACAAGAGCAGCTCTCAGCACGCGTCCTGAAATACAGCTGACAACTTGAATATGCCAAGGACTTCAGTTTTATATGCACACACACACGGACACACACCGACATACACCCACACACACAGAAATACTTAACGTAAGCGCTAAGCGAGACAGCCGTTAAATTGCCAATGTGTCACGCTTCACAACAATTCTGCTTGCGGGTGCCAACACTCCTCATGACAAGGTCTAATCAGCCACCCCCTCCTGCTCCTCCACACACCTTATAGCCGTCTGTATACACTCAGAAAAACGAATCGATTAAAAATCAGAAAAATACTTTATCAGAAAATTACTTTTGAAAAACCAGAAGATCTTACGAGATTTCAGGATTATTGAAACCATGTAGAGGGGTACTCTATTTTGGTCATTGAAAACGTCTGTAGCCCCACAAAAGTATATATATATATATATATGTATATATATTCTTAATCACCATCATTATAGTGTTCGGTTCGATAAAGACATGTCCGATTTATTTAGTCTTATATGTGCAGAACTCGGTCAGCTTAGAAGATATTCGAATGAAACTTGGTATATATAAAGATTTTTTTAGTTCAGAGGCTACCAAATTAGACTACTATATCGAAAGATATGTTTTGAGTTGTGATGTCGAGGAGATAGCCATTGCCATACACGTTCCTTCTTTTTTACGACATTACTACACACATTTGGCATATTTAATTCTCAGCCAGTCGCAAAACAATAGAAATGGAAATACAAATTGCTTGAACTAAAACTGAAATGTCAGCAGCAGCTGCACAAGGATATACAACCGATATCTGTTCTTACTTCTTACTGTTTACATTCTTAGTGCGATATTTTTTGTTGCAGTGTACACTATTTGTCTTCGTTTATTTGAGGTTGTGGTTTTGCGCATGCGCAGCGGCCACACACAATGTTGAACGGCTTCTCTGCCACAGAACGACATTTGATATGTGATGTGTGCCTGTTGCAAGCATCTAAGACACGCACACACACACACACACACACACACATATGCATAGACACATGTGCACATGTGGAGTAGGTAGTTGTTGTTGCTGCAAAGTTCCCCTATGGAAATTGTTGCTATTTTTGGTGATACGCTCAATTTACAGCACTTAGCCTGCCAAAGGACTTGTTGTGCACAGGAAACTATGTCAGGCATTATCAAACGCCCGCACACACCACACACACACTACACACAACACACACACTACACACAACACACACATACCACACGCACACACTTGCACGCTCGATTGCCGTTGTCCTGTTGAGCTTTTGTTGGAAATGTGTTTGTTTAATGTAAACGATGCCTGCCTCATCTCGCATTGCCACTTACAAGTGGCATAGAAAGAATGGCAGCCACAAGGCTTAAGTGGGGCAAGACTGTAACTTCCTTGTGGCAGGCGTCGATGTCTGCTGGTAATGATAAAACATTCACACACACACACACACACACATGTGAGCTGTATCTGCAATGAAATGCGATACGAATATCTTTTTATTTCTCACACAAAGTCTTTTTCCCTTCAATATTCTTTTGTTTTTCCTTTTTTCTTGGTTTTAAAGTGGTTTTGGAAACAGAAAGTGTTTTTTTTTATTTGTCGTTGCCCCAAATGCATTTGGTTGCAGTTGGCTACAGTTGGTCACACAATTGCTTTTGTGGCAAAGAAAGTAAACTCGCAGTGCAACTTCAAAGCGTTTAGACTCACTTCGGGTTTCTTCTTTCTATATTTCAATATTCATTTTGAACAGTTCATTCAATATTGTTGTGTCTGCCTCTGCCACATTTGGCACATTAAATTTAGGCAAAACCAATTTAAAATTAAAGCATAATGTGTAGTAATTTGTGGCAAAAAACCGCAAGCTTTAAATGTGAAACAAGCTTAAGCCATTTCTGTTGAGCCAGTTTTAAGTCTTTACTCAAACAGATTCGGACTTTTTTAATATACATATGTATTTATGTGAGTGTACGTGTGTGTGTATGTTATGTGTGCATTTATGTATTTATATTTAATAGCAGTCGATTAGTGGCCATTTAAAATGCCGCAAGCTGAATGAAATCTAAAATGATTTATTATAATGTCAAACAGCTCGGTTTTTCTTTTTTCTTTCTTGTGTTTTTGTTTTTGTGTGCTTTAAATATAAAATGATATTTATTATTATGAAGCACGTTCGTAGAATAATTCATTCATACGTTTTTGACTCTCTCTCTCTCTGACTGTCATCAGTTTGACGGCACACAGTAAACCACAGCGCAACCACCAATAATAACAACGACCACAACAACAGCAAGAATACCAACGACACCCGCACATTGCAGCACACAGCTTGAAATACTTTCCAACTAATTTTCATAGTGTCTGTCGGCAGCTTGCGGGCACATCACTCAAATTTAACTCTTTTAACACACACACCCAACCAGATAAAGACTTACATCGACATGAGTTTTGAGGTTGCTAGAAATTACTTTTAAAACTTCTTCTATTTTTTGATTTGATTAACAATTGTGTGTTGTTTGTGTGTGTTGTGTGTGTAAAAACAGTCAAATGTGTGCTGATTGATGATTGAATTGTGGCAGTTTTACAGAATGTATTTGTTCCTTTCAAAAGGCACAGAAAAGTAGTCAAAGTCTGCGCCCATATCTAACGGCCCCTTGCATATTAATTTGCTCATTAAAATTAGAAAAATAGATGAAAACTCAGTTTTTACCCCCAAGAATGCAGTGGCAAGAAAATGACTTCAGCATTTTATCATTCTAACCATATTTCTCTTATTTTTATTGTTTTGATAACTAACAGTTAACACTCAGTAAGCGGATTATATACGTGGGGTGGGTAGCCACATGTTTGACACTGCTGACTTTAAATGCCACTATTTGTGTTGCAGAGACTTGGGGTAGGTAGAGATACCAATCCCACCCTCTCTCTATCTCTATCTCTATCTCTCTCTCTCTTTTGTTTACTCTCCTCGACGATCCCATTTCCATCTCCATTCCCATTTCCATTTCGAACCGCATTTCGCTCCCCGCTTTTCGATGCACAGCTGACGCTGTCACTATTGTCGTTTGTCACGGCGAGCTGCACACGTTTCTTATAACACCCCCTCTGAATTCGTCTCCGCCTTCCCTGCTGCACCTCTTTAGCACTACCCCAAAAGCAATCCCAGTTGAAATTCCTTTCGTTCTTCTGCCTTTGCTCACGTCTCGTAAATTTCTGGTCTGTCGCTTTGTCCGTCGCTTAATCCGTGCGCTCTTGCTGCTGCCACGTGAGAAATTGCATCCCATATTTCTTGTGCGTGCCTCACTCCCCCCATTCCCACTCCCCATTTGGCTCCCTCCCTCCTCAACCCTTTCTCACACACATTTCATCTGGTTTACTCCAGTGCATTTGTTGCGCTGTTTCGCTCACGTGCCATCTGCAAACTCTTAATATGGTTTAGGGTTATTCACAGATTTTGCTACATTGTTTTCGATTGTTGCGTTGAGTCGAGGTTTGCAATTGGTTGATTTAACTTAATGGTAATTAAATGGCTACCAGCCAGTCATGACAAACATGAACATGTCCAACAGAATTAAACAATAATTCAATCAAATCAACTTGAACATTATAATTTGCAATTGAAGCTCTTCAGAGAGTCACAGGGAGTGCTGCTTTCGATCTATTCATAAAGTGCAACTTATCATGCCTGATAGAGAAACATGGATGGATATATAACTGATATTATGATATTTATTTCTAAAAGAGCAACAAGCTTCTTTTTCTTAAATAATAATTTTGAATATTATTTATAAGTTTTTGGATTGCTTCAAGTATATATATGTATATATAAATATGCTAAGATAGGTTATATAGTATTATCCTTATTTACATTGAAAGTTAGTTGAATTTGTAATGCGCAATAACCGTTAGCCACACACACACACAAACACACACATAGATTAATCGGGTTCACAAATAGATTTGTGTGCTCAGCTCGAATCTGAAATGCCATTAATCTAAGGCAAATAAACAAGTGACGAAAACAAAGTCTTAAATATCAAATCAAGCACAAATTGATGACTTTACAGCAATGTTCTCATCACAAACAACAAATAAAAAATAAAGCAAAGCAAAGTAAAAACAAACATTAAAGCGACAGAAACTGTGTGAGGATTGTGAGTGGCTAGTGGCTACTTAAAGGACAACAGCCATTGGCAGACCACCCACAGCATGCACATATGCTACATATATGCATATATATTTGAATATCTTGTGAGCAGTCAAATGAAGTGAGAAAGCAGAAGAGAAGCGTAGCGAGTGCGAGGACTAAAAATAAAAATGGGGCCAGCACTGAGAGAGAGAAAGAGGGAGGGAAAGAGAAGGAGAGAGATGAAAGTCTTATTCCCCCAGTAAGCAAAACTATTAAAATGCCATTTGAAATGCTTGCGACTTGGCAAAGCGACCAGACACTAAGCCAAGTCAAGGCGCCATAAAGCCAGCTAGCTCCACATCTGCACTTGAGAGCATTACTATCTATATATATATATATATATATATATGTCTCTCTCTCTCTCACTTACTCTCTTTTCGATGTGAGTTGCCAAAAAAGCAAAGACTACAACAAATGCAGCAGATACAACTGCGACTTGCAATTGCTCTTTGTATATTTCTCATAATTAATCATGAAAAACATAATTTCAATAAACAACAATTTCTGTTTATTTTCGATTCATGTAAAATCAAGTATTTTTTAAATTGTTCGAAACATTTCAATATTGAAATTTGCATAGCAGCGTCGTTGTAAAATTAACTTGAAATCATCAGCTTAAATACACTGTCAAACCATAATTTGTTTTGAATGTAACGATATTTATTAATTAATTAGCTATGCCCAGATGAAGTCTGCATGTCTGTTAAATGACTATAGGGTATGGAAGCAAAAAAAAAAAAAAAACAACTGCAAAACAAGAATAAAGTTAAAAAAACTTGAAGTTGAACATTTATTGATTTTCGTGAAGTTTTCTAGACTATTGTAAATAATTTTTTTTTTTTGCTGTGACGTTGCCGCCAGCTGAGAAACATTTAGTTTTCGGGGCACCACTAACTAAAAAAAAAAATATATATATATATATATATATATATGCGACTGCATAAGTATGACTAAATAGACAATTTATGTTGGCTGCGTCGCGACGCTGTTGGCCATTTCTTTCGGATTTTTTTTGCAGCAGCAACAACGAGACGTGGCATGAAACGTGCGCTTGACTCATGTTTATTAAATTAATAAAAACAATTTAAAATATAAGACGAAGATCGAGACGAAGGTGGCAGCGATGCCAACCGTGCCTCACTCGCTTCTCTGACCTTGGCTGAAGTAAATTATAATTTATTATTGTGCCTGTGGTTGTGTTTGTTTTGTGTGTATGTGTGTGTGTGTGTGTGTGCTGCTGCTTTGTTTAAGCCAAGTGCTTAAGAAATCGAAAAGCAGGCAGCTCCTCTCAGCTGGAGCCTTTGGGGCACTCATCTCTCTCTCTCTCTCTCTCTCTCTTCGCATCTCAATGCCAGATTTAGACACATTATGCATATTGGCGGCCAGAGAGCATAAAACTGAAGCTCTTAACCGGTTTTAGAGTTTCTCATTTAAAGACAGACTTCACACGCAGCTGTTATTAGCCGTTGTTGTTCTTGTTGTTGCCCCTGCTGTTGCATGGCATGCAATTTTCTTTTGTTACGGTCTTGCCATTGAAGCACTCTGAGCAACATATTTGCCAACTTTATCATAATCACTAACGTGGACAACATCATAATGTGCATTTATTAGACGGCACTGACTATCTCACGCCCATTAAGCTCAAACTTGGACTAAACTAATCTAAAACAGAAAAAAAAACAGGAATGCCGTAGGCGAGTGAGCCTGACTAGGATTTACCTACGCTGATCCAAGCAGTTTCATGATTTTTTATTTTTATTTTATTGTTTTATTGCCGATTTCAACTTAAAACGTGTTGCACACTCAAATGTATGCATGCTCTCCTTCCTTACTGGACATGGCATATGGCTCCTGCTGATAGTAATCAACATGATCAACGTGAAAATCAATTGACTTTAACTTAATAATAGTCTTAAATAAAGGAGGCAGTTATCAGTGATATACGAGAACCTATATTCAAAAATAAATATTCAGATCAAGAATATATATATATATATTAAATGGGATCGGAGATGCCTTCGTCTGCCTTCTTTTTATATATTTGTGTACAAAGCCATTATACACATTTTTAATGAATTCAGAGTTTAAATAAAAGAGCCAGAACAACAACAACAACAATGAAATGCGGCATGCCGCATCAACCTGAACATCAAAGCGTTTGGCGCTGGCATCCGTGAGATTTATGAAAGGAATAACACTGAAAGGGGCAAAACTTTTGCTTGGCAACCAGTTAATTGAATTAGTTTTAATATTTAAATATTCGCGTTGCTAACTAAGTGAAAACTGCAGATGTAAATCTAAAAGTTCGGAAATGCAAATGAAAATGCAGCTGCAACTTAAAGACAATAAGTTGGAAAATTCACACACACACATATATATATATATATATACATCTATATTTATTCTTAAATATAAGTTTGTGTGTGTTTATTTAAGAAGCTTGAGTTGAGTAGCTGTAAATATTAAAAACATGTAAAAAACGCTTCAGAAGACGTTTTTCAAATTCTTGAATAATTTACGTATCATTTTTGTATGCGCTGCAGGTAGCATGTAGCAGGTAGCATGGATATATATATATATATATATATATGCATATATATATGTATTTGTGTGTGGGTGGCAGGTGGGTGTATTTTATGCGTTGGTCTTCCACTGCTAATTCCTGTGCTCTGATTTTAATGTGATTCCCAACAATTGTCTGCCCGATGGCTATTTGATGTTAGGCCTGCTCGCAGCTCTCCTTGTGCCACATTTTGTGTTATTTATGTATTGGTTGCATTTCAATGTTGCTTGCTCGTTGTGACTGACTGGGCGACAAACAGACAGACAGACAGACAAATAGACAGACAGATAGTGAGGCAGACAGCAGACAAACCACATCATGCACTTGAGTGCGATTTTCCACTTTGGGTTTTATATTTCAATATTTTGTTGACTTTTTTTTATGCTTTTTGTTTCTTGATCCAGTTGTGCTGAGTTGAAGTTTCTTGGAATTATATGCTACATGTAGACATAATTTGTATTTTATGAGCTCTCGCGGTTGTTGTTACTGTTTGTAGTTTAGCTAGTCGACCCCTCTTTGCCATTGTTTGCAGGTTGCTCACAGTTTATAGGGCCCACTGCCCTTTATTGCTCATTGTTATTGTTAATTTTGTTGTTGCTAGTAAAGTGGGTTTGTTGCTTTTGTGTCTGCTGTTACTTCTTGGGAATCAACCAGCCATGAGCGAGGGACATTAGTCAAATTAGCCTGAAGAATGAGCTTTTATGTCTGCTATATACAAAAGCTAAACACAAAAAGCACCCCAATAATCCGACTAGACCAAGTATAAACTTCTACCAGTTTGACAAAGGTGTGGCAATAAGTTATCAGCAGCGATTTGTTTATTTGCAATTTGTGGCAAAGTTAAGTCAAAGTTAACTTTACATTAGCAAAGTCTGCAATAAGTCAATGAGGCATATCCCAGCAGAGTGTGTAGTCTCAACTAGGAAAAGATACAGCATGTATAGGGATGTATGTTATGAGCTCCAAAGACATAGAAGCTCCTCAACCCAACAAAGATCTTCGCATTAGTGCAATGGAGGAGCAATATGCTCAGAAGGGCGCACAATAGATCTAGCAGGTCACAGAGCAAGTATCCCAATAATAATAATAAAGCACATCCAGTTACTCGACAAGTCCAAGTATTCAATCCCCAAATTTAAGATCTTTGTGTGCCACAATCATATATATATATATATATGTATATATAATTTCATACCTTTGGTGTACGCCACACAAGCAGCTACTTGTGTGATACTTGTTTCCCTGCAAATTATGTGGCACGCATTATATTCTTCAAGTGTCGAGACAACCTCTGCTGCAAACTCACACAAACACACACTCACTCACACATACGTTAAAGATCTTCCGGTTCTGCGACGCACACCAAACAAGGTCACAACAATGGCAAGAAGAAGCAGCGACAAAAGTTGGCAACATAATTAGCGCATTTTTCCCAGCGACAGGCAGCAGCAACTTCAACGTTCGTGCTCGAGTGTGGCAAGCAGCAGTACTTGCTGCAACTAGCGAATAGCTGTTGCAGCTGTGTGTAACGACGACACCCACACACAGACACACACACAGAAATTGTTGGCACTTCAACTTACAACTTGCAACTGGCGACTTGCAACACACACACACACAGAGCAATTGCATATCCGGCTGCTGTTGTTTTTGCAACATGACATTGAAACAATACTCAGCCAGCCAGACACTCAGTCAGTCAGACTCCAGGCTCCCAGCTGTTGAAGCAGACAATTGACAACACGCCGCACGCCTCACGCTCCACTCAACACGCTGCTTGCTGCTTGTTGCTTGTTGCCCGAAGGAAAACTTATACATGGTCATATTCTCCTTATTCCATTCTAATTAAGTTTTGTTTTCTTGCAGCTGCTGCTGCTGCTGCTGCAATCGCTGTTAGAGCGGAACCGTGTGCAGCACCCCCCTCCCCCTTTGCTCCGCCCTGCAATTTACAGCTCGATTAACTGTCACAATTGACGCTGGTTGTATGATAACCGAAATATTAATTAACGCCATGCGCCAATCGCCTTGTGAGGAAGGCGAAGCTTCCAAAAGCCAAAGTTACAAGGATAATTCACACAACAAGCGAGTGAGTGCGACAGAGAGAAACAGAAAGAGAGAGAGAGAGAGAGAGAGAATGTTGTAATTAAACCAAGCGTGAACAGAATGCGTAGCCATCAAACATGATTTCTATTTCAACAACTTTTCGCTAAAACAACTAAGAGTGCAGTAGTCGAGTGAGCTCGACTACGACTTACCCTACACCCAGCTGTTAAATACATTATAGTTTCGTTGGCAAACTTCCCATTCAAAAGTTTTGCACCGAAATGTGAGCCAGTCTGTATACAGAAAAAATATTTTCGAGCATAACTTGGGTGTTTCATATCCGATCTTGATGAACTTGGGCAAATGCATATTATATATTAATAAGTATAATACCAAATAAAGCAAACTTGAGAATATATATTCCAAATTTAAAGTCTCTAGCTCTTATCGTCTCTGAGATTGACGTGATTATCGATCATACAGACGAACATAGCTATATCTCGGCTGTTTATATGTGTATACTTTATGGGATCGGAGATGCTTCCTTCTGCCTGCTACATACAGCATATAAAAACAAAACAAGATCAGCTGGATTATTGAATTCATCTTCAATAATCTACAATGAAGGAGCTGAATGTGATTTAAATTGCATTAATTTATGCTGGGAATATTGAAGAACGAACTCTGATTGAATTTTAAAGTATAGTTGAACAACGCTTTTGGCTAAGTGCATCCAGCATTCAGAATGGGCCACAAATTCATCCAATCTAAACTGGGAGGCAGCCAATCTGGGCAAGCTTAAAGTGAATGCAGGCAATGGGGAAATGCAGCCAGCACAGCATAAAAAACCGCTAATTGAGTAAAGTAATTTATTTTGCTGGCCTCTGCGCTGCTTTGGGTTTCTGGCCAGCATTCCGCTATGGGTCACAACAGCGATTGGGACTCGCAGTGGGTGTGGGTGTGGGTGAGCGGGACAGTGAGAAAAAGCTTGTGGCTCTCTGGCTGGAGCGGGTTGAAGTTGATACCAATATTGAAAGAAGAAATTAATTTAAACAATATTGTTGAAGCAGTCAGCGGACAATTGAGAGCGGAAAATGCAGTTAGTGAACCAGCCGATGAGTGAATGTTAATCAGGCATAGATGCAGTGCCCCCATCAAGCACTAATTGATACACACACAAAAGTGAAGCAGATTGTTGGAGTGCAAGTTTAAAGTTTTAATCATGAATTTGGTCGAGATTTTGCAGGAGAAGTGCAAATAAAAACAGAAATACAAACGGCTTAAACAGGTTTTGGTTTGAAATGAATCAACCACAAAATGACCACCTTTCTGTACAAAACAGCTGCTTTGCTTGAGATAATATTCCCCAGCATTCTTCAGCATATCGATAAAGTGAAAGAATGCATTTGAAAGATCATTTATGGCAAATATGGCGTTCGTCAACCATATGAGAAAAATGGAATTGGTAATTAACCCAATTGCAGGCATCAACTGATTTCACTGCCCTTACAAGTTTATTTGCCACTACATGTAGCAGGCAGGCAGCATTTGCAACTGCAGGCAAAACCAAAAATAGTTCAAATGGAAGAGAAAAAATCATGGAATTGAAGCAAGGCAAGCAATAGATTAGTCAATGCCTAAACAATCAGACAAACAGAGATAGGAATGAGCAAGGGAGAGAGAGAGAGAGAGAGAGAGAGAGAGAGAGAGAGAGAGAGAGAGAGAGAGAGAAAGGAGAAAGATGTTGGTTATGATGAAATCGGCTAAAAATATATATTATTTGTTTATCTTGAAGATGCTGCGAATGAAGTTCCCTATTTTTCTTCGTTTTTTTGTTGTAATGTAATGAACTGCTGCAAGCACACACCATACACACACCGACACACACTATACACACACACACAACAAACAGCGCACTTGACTTGAGTGTGCATGTGCACAACATGTGTGTGCCTGAGAGGTGGGTGTACGGTGGCAGTCAGGCTTAAATAAATGCTGTTGAAATTTATGTTGCAGATCAGCGCCAGTGTTGCAGTCAGTCAGCCAGTCAAATTAAACAAAGGCAATCAGAGTCGCCCGGCCGGGCAAATGTGGCAGCCACAGCAGCAAAAGCAGCAGCAACAGCAGCAGTAGCAAGTAGCAGCAAAAGGAGCTAAAGAAACAGAACAAGTAAATCAGGTTTTGGCCAACGTCAACGTTTTAACCTTTGTGAGCTGCCTTCGTTACCAGCTTCTCCCTGCTGCTGCTGAATTATTTTAAAAATTTCATTTCGTATATAATAAAAGTGGAGGCAAGTCGAGAGGAGTCACAAGTTGTTCTACTGTTGTTGCTGTTGTTGCTGCTGTTGTGGTTGTACCTGAACTGTGCCAGTCCGAAGAGAGACAGAGATAGAGAGTGGCGGCTGCCTGGGGAGCTGCAAACATTCTATACACACACACACACACACACACACATACTCATATGGAGCAGTTGGCAGCTGTGGCAAGCTTAGTGCAGGCTTTGGACTCTGGCTACGCTTGTGGTCGGGTCGCTTGTGGCAAGTGGCGCGCACGATTACTCACTCACAGGCTGCCCCTTTATATTTAAATTTATTTTTTTTATTTATTTATTTTATTATTTTTTTTTTTTGAGGTCGCCTCAAGTGGCTTATTTCCGCTTTTTGCTGCCTGCTGCCTGCTTGCCACAATGCTGTGAGCGTCACAGGGTCAGTTTCAACATATGCGCAACGGAAAATGCAACAAAGCTGAAAAGTGGCACAAAACCAAAGGCAAACTGAACGATCGCTGGACGCTTGCCGCGCGCTGCTGCTGCAACAAAGAGCCAATTTTCGATAGCAGCACAAAACAACATGCAACGCCGTAACAAACAGCGAGAAATGAGCAATGGTTGCAAGCGAAAAACTGCAATTTGCCTGTTTTTATTGTCTCTTGTTGTTGTTGTTGTCGTCGTTGTTTTTGTTTTGCTCTTGTTCTTCCTTTGTTGTCCGCCTCTCTCTATTGGCGTTGCTTTTATGTTGCTGCTGTCGCTGTTGCTTTGTGTGGCACAACTATTTTAACCCAAATTGTTATTGTTGCATACATATATCATTTTTGTTTGTTACCACATGAAATATGTGTCGTTTGGCAGCTAGAGAATTGCAAGAAAGAAGAGCAACCGATAGGAGCAAACAAGTTTTGCAACACTTCACATTTCGCTCATAACAACCCAAACCCATAAAATCTCAGTTTATTTTTTATTTAGTTAAAACAGGCAACAACAAAATAACAATAACATTCTTGTTTCTTTTTTGCAATTAATTTTTCAACTATCCACTTAAGCACGTCAATCAATTATTTAAATATTATTCTGCGTAATATATAATTTAGCTGCCACAGGAATGGCTGAGAACTATTCTTTAGAATCTTACTCGAATTTGCATCAATAAAAACATTTCAAAACTGAAACCAAAACCACAACAATTATTTATATAAAATACCGTATCGAAACGTGAACAATTTCATCAACTTTAGGTGAATAAATAAGACTGAAGCCGAGATTAGCCTTTTCGCAAGCCTCTTCAAAACTGAACCGATTTTCAAAAGGGATACATTGCTAAGGCCAAATCATGATTTGGCCCCTTAGCTCCGATCTATTGAGATATACACATATGTACATTTTCTACTTAGCTGCTTAGTTTCCCACTTAAAAACATTATGTGTTGTCAACTGTTGTTGACAATCGGGTAAAATGCGATGCAAAAACAAATGAATTCGAGTCACAAACAACAACTGACGACGAAATGCCCCTTGCCCTATTTTTTATCGAACTGCTATCAAAATTCAATACTTGAAAAAAATATATACAAAAATAAATTAATCGTTGTGGCGCCATGAAAATGGAAATGCCTTGCGAGACATTTACTGTTCGCTGCGCTGCGTTGAGCTGAGCTGAGATAAGAGCACGGAGACAAACTGGGGCAACTATGACTACCAATACCAATACAAATAGTAATAATAATAATGAGCGTGTATCATCAACTGCAGCAAAGTGTACCCCGTCCGTTGGGGGAACATCATCAAGTGCTTTGCTCAATCAATAATTTAACGTTAACAGACAAGTGAGAATCAAGAGGCGACCAAGCTCAACTAGGAGACAACCTTGTGATATATCCTTCAAGCCTTGCTTATCTTTCTGATCGTAGAATCATGCTTGGCTTAATCCTTATACACAAACTAATAATCCATTTTGGATCTTATGCTTCGAATACCTTTTGTTCTATTAAAACTTTAATCTTAATCTTTGATAGAAATAAAAACACGTTTTGCATTCATGTTTCTCAAGCGAATTTGATACAATTCTTACGGATGATCAATATTATGTCAAGTTAAATGCATTCTCTATTAGAAATATATATCTATAAAATGGATGTATTTAATACTAACGTGGATCGATATGTATCGAAACGGAGCCAGTTATCGATTAAATGTTATAAATGCCAAACTCAAAGACTACAGCTCCTGCACACTGGCAGATCGGCTTCAGGCAGACAGACGGACATTGCTATCAGGAATATATATTTTGTTCAGTGGAACAGACACGTACGCGGCACCCATCGTGACCGTAATAAAACCATCCGCGATAAGAGTTCTCCGAACTGATAGGATCATGAGTCGAGACGCGTTTGCAGAAGTAACTATGCACCAAGATAACATGTTCCAAGTGGGATTAGAATAATTGTAGATGGCTTTCAGATAATTTAGAAGTTTTCAGTCTATGTTCGATGCTTAAGCAACGTCGTCGTGTTAAATTCTTGCTCTTGGGATTACTTGATTATTATTATACAGCAGTTTGTGATTTACACATACACCTTTTGGTGTCCCTCTGCCTGCTATATACCTTTGCAGAACTTCATTCTATCACTTTTATCGATTTTTAATGAATTTGTCTCTTTTTTTGTATTGAAAACAAAATTTTGGGGGAAATTCTTAAGCCGATGTTCCGCTTCTGACGACAAGATGGACCATTGAAGGGTCTTGAATATATTTTCAACGATGATTTTCATTTATCAAAGCCAATGATGATGATGATGAAGATGATGATGACGACGGCCAAACGGACGGACATTGGATGTCTGGCGACGGCAATCAGGGCAATCAGACAATTCAATCAGCCCCACGGCAGACAGGGCTCAAACACGGCAAAAAAGGCAGCAGCAGCAGCAGCTCCTCTTGCTACAAAACCGAGCTGCAGCCACCCGCTGTCATCGGGCAGGCGCTGTCACAAACACACACACACACATATTCTCACACACACACACATACCTACACACACACATGCCTATATCTGTATGCAAGTGCATATGTCTTTGCGAAGGATTTACTTGTATTTCCTACTCCTTGTGTGGATTCGAGGGCTGCTCGAAAGCTTTTGGCAAAGTTGCTGCAACAACTTGTTGGCAATAACAAAAACAACAGCACCAAAGTGTGCAAATGCTTGAAAAGGACGATGTGCAACGTTGCACGTTGCATTATTATTGTTATTTTTCCATTTAGTATTGTTGCTGTTGTCGTTGGCGTTGTAGCAAAGTTGCGCCTCGGCTCATAATTTATAACTTAGTGCACTCCGGCACAGCCCTGCAGCCCGTCCCGCCCTGCCCCGCCTTGCCTCGCCTAGCACCGAGTGGAGTGCAGTCAACTTATGTTGTTATCGCTTGCCAGCCTGGCTGCCAAAAGTTTTGCCACCAACCCCCCGCCTCCTCCCCATTTACACTTGAAAAAAAGAGCATTCTACAATTGAATTACTCCATTTGTAATAAGATATTTAATAATCAAATGCAATTAAAATAAGTCGGACTCCTGATTCCTTAAAAATGGTAAGCATGTTAGTTAATAATATACAAAACGATGTTGTTTAATCATTTTTTATTGGCATGTGTAGGCCTCTGTCTAGGGCGTCTTTCTACCAGCTTCCTCCCTAAAAATATATTCTGTGAAACAGCAACTACGACAACAAGTTGAAGTCGGCAATCTGCTTGGGTCTGGGGGCGATAAGCAGCTGTGTTTTTATTTTAATTAAAGCATCCAAGTGCAGAAACAGCAGCAGCATCCATACACACTCACACATAGAGGCGTTCAAGTATTGGGGTGGATGTGTAGATAGGAGATGGGGGAATGGGGAGTGGGCACATTTATGAGGCATGTTATCTAATTATAAAAACAATGCCAGACAAAGTCACTGGGAAGCACATGCATCACGTGTGCGTTTGACTTGCCACAGACACCAAATATGCGGCTAGCTATTTCTTTCCCCTCGTTTTTCTTCCTACTTTGCCACTTGAGTTCACAATTTTGTACAGGCTCGTTCTTTGCCAAGGCAAACTAGAGTTAAGTTTTGCCAAAAGAAAAAAACAAATAAAAACAAAAATAAGACGGAGAGTTCGACTAGTAGATACCATAAGGCCGGCTGTTATATATATATTATATGGTATTGTATATTTTATTGCTATCAGTTATCGATTAATATCGATATTGAGAAACGGGAGCAGTCTTCAATATAATAAAATAAACAGATCTAGCTCTTGTAGGGTAGACAAACAGACAGACGGACATCGATGCTGATCAAAAATATATATGTACTTTAGGGGATCGGCGATGCCTTTATCCATTGTGAATTGGTTCAGGGTATGCCATGATAAAATGTTGCTGACTAATTGCACCAATAACAAGATCAACAACAAGGAAAGCCACAAAAGCCATGAGATGAAAGCCAACAGACTAAAGTTAAGGCCAACAACACCACAACAACAATGAACGTTTTCATTCATGAATGAATCATTATGCAAAAAGTTGTTGCTTTTGTTATTGCTGTTGGTTGTTGCTGTTCTCAAAAGATTAAAAACGAAACTTGAGCGTAATACACAAAGCCAATTGTCCAAGCAGTTGCCACTCCTCACAACAGTCCACTCCACTCCCAACTGCCCAGTTACCAGCAGCTATACTCCTTGCTGACACAAAAGTAATAAATTGGATTAATTTTTATAAGCCAAAAAATATAGAGAAAAAATTCGCACGTCTGCTTTGCATGTTAATTGAATTAATTGCAGTTTGCCTGATTGTTGAAGTGTTTAAACTCACATTGATGGAATTGGACAATAAACCTGGCTAGTTTCCAGTTCATATTAGTTAAATTGCAATCGCAAATAATAATAATATATGTATATATATATATCAAATCAATTTGACAATGGACCTGAGCAGGTATCGGTTCAAAGCGGAAGCCTTAGTTATGGCTGATTTTAACCTGCAACCCCAATGGGGTTCTTTGACCATAAGGACACACTGCCTTCCATTACATTTATTTGAAGAAATTGCTCTAGCAGACAAAGACACACAGTCTCACACACACATACACATACATAGACACCCAGTTGCTCCTTGATTCGATCCACTTCAACTTGATTACTTGGACAAATTGATGCACTCGAGCCATATTTAATATGTTCTAAGTACAAAACAAAACAAAAATTTAGAAGCAGGCAATGTATACCCCGTAAATCAAACTTCTTACTCTTTATTAATTTTTAATCAATTAATTGTTTATATCCTCAAAGGATTGACATAAAAAATGTATAGATTTTTAATTGTTTCAAATTATTTAAAGTTCTTTTATTATTAATAACTTTGACACATTTTCTCTCTGTGCCTTTAAATTGAAATTTAAAACTTGAATATTAATGTAAAATGGGTAACGATATTTCAATTATTAAAGAAATATAACTTTTGTGCTATGCGAAACCTTGTCAACATTTTTACAGGGTATGAAAACTAATTAATCAAGCCACAGAAGTTATGCAAAGGGCTGCTGAAATGTCTGTGAACAATAGATGAATATAGAATATGACCAACTATGTGGAATATGTGGAATATTTGGAATATGTTAATTATGTGGATGGCTGCAGTGAAGAGTTTTGAATGAATGTTGCAATTAAATGCAGAGAAAATGGCAACAAGTAGGAGAGCCCCTCAGCAAGCAAACGAAATAAGATTATACATTTTAAATAAAATTAATTTAATACACGCAGACGCACACACACACACACACACTTATACACTCATCAAAAATTACCATTGCCAATGGAAATTTGAATTAGAAAACTTTTTGAGTAAAAGAAGGAAAATGAAAATAATTTTCACAGCAGCAAAGAGTACTTAAAGAAAAAATATGAAACATTTTGAGCACAACACGTTTTTATTGGCTTCTGCGTGCCTGTGTGTGTGTGTGTGTTCAGTGTGTGTTCAGTGTGTGTATAGCTGATTGTTGTTGTTACTGCTGATTGACGTGCAACGAGCTTCAATCGCCATATCCCACAAACCATGCTTGCGTGTTGTGAATCATGTTAATTGGCGTGTGTGCGAGTGTGTGTGCGAGTGTGTGTGCGAGTGTGTGTGCGAGTGTGTGTGCGAGTGTGTGTGCGAGTGTGTGTACGAGTGTGTGTCTAGCATGAATATTTAAAACTTTACACGCCAAGCAATTTCGGCAAAAAGCGCCCGCGTAGAAAACCAGCCAGCCGAATGGTAAATGCCCAAAAGTTAGCGACATTGAGTGCGAAATGAGTTTTGCGAGCATGCAACCAGCAACCAGCAACCAGCAATCCCCAAACCGCAACTCTAACCAGCACACATACCACACTCACACATACACACACACATCCATTCAACCCAATCCCTTTGCTGGCCAAAAATTGGTTTTATTAATTAGCTGGCGAGCGAAGTCTAATCGAAACTGTGACTTACACTGTGCTTGATTGCAAGCAACGAAGAGTCTTATAGAAAATATATGTGGAATATATAGGAAATAATAATCAGGATAGCCTGAAGAATCATATGAAGAAAAGAGACTGAATATATATAGAACATATTTTTATTTGTAAGTTATAAGCAGTCCAAATAAGGAAGCTGCTTAGGCTAAGACATCAGAATAAAAAAGGTAAGTTATGCTTAATATAAATTTGAGTTTAAGCTTTATGCGATATTCTTATTAAGTAGACAAGAAAGAGCTGCAGAAACTTAAGAAACTCAAATTGGAATAGCAAAATACTTTTGCAGCAAATTGGTAGAAAGCATTTGTTGAGATAGGGTCAATAACTCGTCTTTAACTGTGTGTCTGTATAACTATCACGTTAATATAATAAATAATTCAAAAATGAGATTTTTCTTCCTTTTTGGTGGCACATTTTGCAGGCAATAAAAAGCTGTGAATTATTGCGCAGCACTGTTGCCAATTAGTGTGCCTCAAATACAATGTCAGAACGCTTTTAAGTGACTTTGCTCCTGCACAGTAGGCAACGCCTTTGTGTGTATGTGTGTGTGTGTGTGTTGTGTGTGTGTGTGTGTGTGTGTGTGTGTGTGTGTGTGTGTGTGTGTGTGTGTGTGTGTGTGTGTGTGTGTGTGTGTGTGTGTGTATGTGTGTGTGTGTGTTGTGTGTGTGTGTGTGTGTGTGTGATGTGTGTATGTGTGTGTGTGTGTGTGTGAAAAATGTTTCGATTATCAAAAGGCGGCAGAAACAAAACGGTTAAAGTCCATTTGGAATGGTGACCCTAAGCTGACATTTTGACATTGACTTGGGGCTTAGCTGACTTAGAAATAAATATCATATATATATATATACATATATAGCGTATATAAAAAGCTATATATCTTGTCTTTATATTTATGTTGTTGTTTTTGTTGTCCAATACATAAAACTTGATGAGTTGCTGGCGCTTTGAACTGAAGTGAAACACAAATTAATTAACTGCCATCGATTCGGCGTGGCCAATTTTTTAGGGGCAACATTTAAAGGACAATCAATTACTTAATTGAAAATATGAATGGGCTTTTTGTGATGTAAGGCAAAGGGCCTGGATGTGTGTTGGGTGGATGAAGGGGGCGGGGCTTATGCCTTGAAAAGGGGCCACAAAACAAACGAAGGTTTACAAAGCATTATGGGTTTTGTGGCATACGAAAGCACAGAAATTGCAAATAAATTATGGAAAACGAGTTTCAGACAAATATTTACACACACACACGCACACGAGGAAATATATATACAGACACACAACAGCAGAAAATACGCGCAAAAGGCGTATAAAAAATAAAAATACAAAATCAACCTAATTTATATGCATTTTTATTATGCGGCAAGCGAGAACTGAGTTCAGCCTCAATTGGAGATGCAAACTGATGGTTGGCCAATAAAAACGAAAATGAAACATATTTAAATATGTTATCAAGACAATTTAACGTTCGCGATTTTCAGCTCTTCAACTTTCAATTATGATTCAAATTCGAGATGTTCGAGAAGATCACAAAATCAGCTGTATAAGCTTTGTTTTCGATTGTTTTCTCAGTCAAACTCAAACACACTTTGAAGTTATTTACAGAAAGGGAACCAGACACTGTAAATGAACATTCACAACAGCACTAACCCATAACTAAGGTGATAGGGAACCAATGTCAATTGCTCTGCTAGCTGATAACCTCCCTCAAGTGTCCAGAGGCTATTGTGACGACAATCTCATATATAAATGTGGAATATGATAAAAAAAAAATTAAGTTAAATGACAGACAAAATGTAATATCATTATTACTATGATGGAGCTAGTAATGTAGAGTATTATATTTGTATATATATCTAACCGCTTGTGAGACTTATGCCCAAGTTCTCACATACTTCAGGTATTAACAGGTACATCTAAGAATTCCCAAGAGCCGTAAGACTTACCTAAAACGATAATGAACAAAGAAATGATTTTAATTAGTTAAAAATATTCAATAGATATATTGTCAATGGTTGGCGCAAAATTGCAACAAGCCGCGTTAGAAATGTTTAAGCAGAAAGCAGTAATGGCAAACAAGATCAAAGTAAGTCTAAATATGATTTAAATTAACTCAAATATGCGCAATATGAGTCTTGTCATTTCTTGTTTTCAGCTCGTTGCCAGGGCAACAAATTGAGTAAACAACGCTGAAGCGATCACAACCAAGTAGGAAATAAAAATGGGGAACCTTTGTTCTACATACAACATTTTTATTTATAGCTGCTACAGTTTTTTTTCTACTTATATTATATTTCATTATTACGATTATTAATAAATTGTTGTTGTCGGCCTGTGACATTTTTGTTGTTGTTGCTGTTGCTGAGTTTTATGCATGTCATCATAAACAATAACAATTCCCTCATTGGGGATGATGATGATTGGTGATGAACTGTCTCAGTATATGTGCATATAAATTGTTTTTGTTGTTGTTGTCGCGCGTTATCTGGCTAATTAAATGCGGCAAAATACACATACAACACAAACATGCACACACACACACACACACACATCGGAATATCGGAGGCACGCTGTCAAACATTTAGCGCCTGAAATTGGCCTAAAAACAAAACAGATTTTTCATCTGACAAATAAACATTGAAACAGCGGGGGCATTCTTTAAACAGTGGGGCGAGCGGCTGGGCTATGTATAGGTATAAATATATATAATATATATATAGATGTATATGTGTGTGTGTGTGTGTGGGGGGGGGGGGGGGGGGTGTATGGGTATGTGGGTGGCTCAAGGAATTGAGAAATTTGTGAGCAGCAAATTGGTTCGTTGTTGTGTGACTTGTTGCTGCTTGTCTCCTGTTGTTGTTGCCATTGTTTATTCAGCAAGGGTGTCAAAAGCTAAAACACACACACTAACAAGAAGAAGAAGCAGCAGCAGCCCAAGCAAAACTGCGTGAATTATGTACGAGAGTGCAGTATTGAGAGAGTCATCGTGAGGGATTCCAATTGAGATTGAGATTGTATGTGTGGGTGGGTGTGTGTGTGTGTGGGAGGGTGGGTGGTAGGGCGGTAGTGAGTTGAGGGGTAGACATGAAATGAAAATAAAATCAAATAAAATGTGACAAGCAACACACGCGACGGCGTCAATGTCTTCTTGTGTGAAGTGGATTGTGATTTGATTGTCTGACTGGGAATTGTGGTGTGGGGAGGGGAAGGGGGCGAAGGCTGGTGGAAAACGAGACTGACACATCACATAAAACTTTTAGCTGTTTGCTGATCAATTTTGAAAGTAAATAATGTATTCCTTTCCTTTCCTTTCCTTACATCCTTTTTATTTGATTTTTTATTAATACAAAGCAAATACCTGTCATAAGCAGTAAGGCTTTAAGCCTAAACTAGTAGCAATGTTTTGGCCTGGTTGTATACATGTAGCACTGAGTATGTCGTATTTATTATTAATATAATAGTTACAAGTATATTACAGTGAAAGCTGAGTATTGTTGTGGAAGCTGAGTATTATGTTCGACTCTATAAAACAACGACTTATGTCATTGATGCACCGACAACTTTAGGTACTCGTGGGGACTTTGACGACTTCTTCTCGAGCTCTGCTTTTCTTCTACGACTCTTCTTCTTACATTCATGCTCATGCCGCTGTTAGATCTGTTAACCAGTGTTGCCACCCAACAGCACTGTAACCACACTCGTTACATGCTGAATTTGTTAAACAGTTGATAAATAGTATGCAAATTTTCTATTTACTTTGTGTCTTTTATTGCGAAACGGGGATATAAATTTCACTTGATCTGTCTACGGCAATCGAGTTATTGGTTGTTATCAAAGCAATAGTTATATTATTAATGGAAAACAAATAGAAAAGTTTAAACTTGTCGGAAATAGCTCTGAGATATTCAATGAATATCGAGCTCATCAATTAAGGTTTTATATATGTATGTTAAGAGGTGCTCAATAATTCACAGTGGTGCCAGCCAATGAGTATTATTATTAATGCATATCAAGCAATTATTTCCACTCTCTTTCAAGAGAACTTTAAATGGAGCTGAATACAATAATTGAAATGCAAAACTTTTAAGGGATATTCAAATTTCGTTTGCCACTTTTAAAGAGGGCGCTGTTCAGCAATTTCCGCCACACCCCTGCGCCTCTTAACCCGCCCACTTCCATGTCCTGACTGACTGACTGACTGATTTGATTGAAGTCTGGGCCAGTGTATGGCAAGCTTGTGACGGATATTGCGTGTTAAGTGCCACAACGGCAACAACAACTGTGTGGCATGCCCCCATCAACTAGGTTAGCCATAAATGAGATATGCAAAAATTTGCACGCTGTTTATGTGAAAATTATAAAGTGTACGAATATTTCGCTGATTCTTTCGCTTTAACATTTTTACTTTTATTTTTTAAAGTGTGTGTGTGTGTGCACTTTGCGTGCAACGCGCAAATTTATATTTTGCAGTTGTGCCAAACATGTTGAGACGATTCATTCCAATAGCCTGCAACTGAGCGATAGTTGCGCTAATGAACCTAATTATGCACTCGGAGCAAGCGAAACGGCGTCGCCCAGTAGCGAGGGGGATGATAAGGCAGCAGCAAAAGAAATGCGGAATAATTCAAGGACGGTTGCACTTACTAAACACATACAGCAACGGCCACAATGATAGTGCCACTGCCCGATAAAATACTCAAAGCGTAGTGGGTTAAAAATTAACTCAGAAATAAAAAATGGATTGTATTCTGTTTTGCAATACAATCTGATAATTATTTTATTTTATTTATGTTCGCATAAAATAATTATTTTACAAAAAGTGCAAACAAAAAATGGAAATGGCTCGCAGTTGGAAATACATTTTATTGCCGTGTTGCTTGCCAGTTTTGAAAGCAAGACAAGGTTTTGACAAATATTTTGGAGGCCTTTTAGGCGCTAATATAAACTTGGGCATTGTAGGGTTAAAATGCCAAGCTTTTCTTTGATAAATACAAAATAAATCAAATCACGATTCAAACGATCAAATAACACTTTCCAACACAACCATTTCTTTTTAGTTTTTTAGTTTACCTATTCCAGATTCATATCAGATTTGGTTTGCTTGAAAGGCTGACCAAATATAAAATTAAATGCATGTTTCAAGATCGAAGTATCTATTATATTTACCGCAACTGTATGCGTATATATGTAGAGAGCATAGTCAAACTAAACGACAATTAATGACAGTGCATGCTGGCGTTAATGGTCAAATGGGCGTCAAACTCGAGAGCAAACCGATCGAAGTCGAAGAAAAGTTTAAGAAGGAGACAGAGAAAGAGAGAAAATAAAGAAGCTGCCACTGCGCAGCCAAAGACCTGCGACTAATGGCTTTTGAATGCATTAAAAGCGTTAACAGAACATGGCCAAGAACGAACAAACACAAACAACAAAATAAACAAAAACAAACAAAAGTTGATCGGCAATCACATAACTAACTGGTATTTATGACAATAGTTGTAAGCCAATAATTGAATAAAACGAAATATTTTCTTAGTTAAAAAATATGATAAACTTTGCATTTTAGAATTGAAAATCTTTAATGAGATAAAATCGAATTAAATATTGAATTTGTATTTCACAATGGTTTTTGTGCGTTCTTAAGAAATGCTTAATATAATGGTAGATTTTAAGTCATAAGTCAATACAAAAAATGTATATTCAATGTATACTTTTCGACAATGATAGCACTGATTTTGATGAGATTTATATATTTAATTACGTCAAGTAGGTTTGCCGTAAAAATTGAAATGTTAAAAAAAAAATCACGAGAGACTTTGAGTATCAACTTTCTTAATAATACTCTCAATTCCCAAAGGAATATAAAAAAAATCAGAAACAATTTCCACTTTTTTAGTTAGACAGAAGCAAAACTTGAATTCGAGCAAAACAATTTGCTTTGATCGGCAAATCAGTGGGCGCGACTTAGTGTTAGTTGGCTAGGTGTGTTGGGCATAAATGTGTTTGTTGAGCCACCAAAAGCAATCAATCGCTAGCGTAGACTTGCCATGGGGGGCATGAGGCGTGAGGCATGTGGCATGTGGCAGCTACTCAGTCAGCCACTGATGAGTAGCTGCAGCGACGTCATCGCCAACGCTGACGGGCGGCTACAAGTCAAAGGGCCTTAAACGCTAATTGGTTGTTAGCTCTGTGCGCCGTCCACCCTCAGCCCCTCTCTCTCTCTCTTTCTCTCAAGCTCTCTCTCGCTCTCTCTCTCTCTCTTTGGGACTCGGTGCGTGCCTCAACAGCGTATTCTTATTTTAAATATGAACTTCCTGTTTGCATTTCAACGTGACTCGGGCAGCAAACAGACGAAACCGTTTGTGCCTATTGCTCCTCTCTCTCCTCATTTAATTTGAACGTTTTCGTTGCTGTTTCTGTTTCTGTTTCTCTTTCGGATTCGGTTTTTGTGTCTGTTTTCGTTGTTTCTCTTTCTTGCCGCATTTCGCTGCGGTGCTCAGTTCAACGAAGGGTCAGCGACTATATTCAGTGAATTTTTAATCACGCATCTTCACATCAATTAAATGGGCTACGCTCCAATCGTTCACTGCATTAATTCCCTCTCTCTCTCTCTCTCCCTCTCTCTCGCGCTGTCGCTCCCTCGAAAGAAACAGAGCATTGCGTTTATCGATTGTGAATGCCAGCCGTTGGTTTGTTATCGATTTATCCTCTAGATTAACTTTCAGTTCAAAAATGTGTTGTAAAATATTGCATTTTTATACCCTGGATAAAAAGGGTATATTGGTTATGTGCAGTGTGTGTATGTGTACAGGCAGCAGGATGCAGCTCGTCTGTCCGATCTCAGAGACTATAAGAGCTAGAGACTTCAAATTTGTATTATAGGTTCTCATATACCCGGCGCAGATCAAGCATGCTTGATTTATCGATAGCTGTCTCTGTTTCTCATATGTCGATATATTCAATTTCGAAGACAGAATCTTCTAATTAATACATATTAAGCATATGCAGATTATTGATCAACTGCATAAGTTGCACCCAGATGGGATAAAGAACATCCAAGTTGTGATCGAAAATATACTGCCTTAAGAACAGAATGCACTTGCAGACCTGCTCACATTTGGGTGCAAAACTTCTTATAGGCAAATTTGCCAATAATTGTAGAATATATTTAACAGCTGGTGTAGGGTGTATCGTAGTCGAGCTCAGGTAAATTCATGTTGAAGAGTCTATGTAGTATTTAGTGTCATTAAATATTGCAACAGCAGCTGTGGTAAACGAACTTAAATAACAAACTATCACAAGGCAAACAGAAAAGCTCGTCAGAATCACCCATCTCACAGAGGGTGCAGATACTGGATACTGGGGAAGAAGATGGGATGAAGTGGAAGATGAAGCAATCAAAATATAATTAATTCAATTGCTAGATATATGATTCATCCTATATGTTGGCTATTCTAGGAAATTTCGGTCGAAAGGTATTCAATCTTCGGTTGCACAAATATAACAATTTGAGACTTATTTTTTTGGTAAATAGTTATTTCGATTATTTAGTTTCGATCTTTTGTTTCAACTAATTTCTCTCAGTGCACCAGTCGGTTTATGAGTTGAAGTTGCTGCATTATTTCATAGACAGCATCTACACATGTTTTATACGCTCTCTATCTCTATCTTTATCTCCCGTGTCCTTTTCTGGATTATCTAAATTCTAGCGATCGTTTTGTATCTCTTTTTGTTGCTGCTGTTGCTGTTGTTGTTAACTAGAAAAATGTAGCGAGTATTTTGCCGAGTTGCAAGCTGCAACATTGAAAATGGAGTTTGACTTTGACATGGACTTGATCAGTTGTTAGTTGCTGGTTGTTGGTTGCCAGTTATGGTCATGTGGCAACTTTGTTGTAAGAGCGCTAAGTAACTGCTTGCCGCATATGGGGTGAATAATTTCGTCAACTGCCGCAAGTATGTTGCAAATAGTTGTGCGTCTTTCAATTCAGTTTACGCTTCTTCTTCTGCTCTGGCTGTGTCAGACGTGTCCATGCCGACCAAGCCATCTATCATCTACCTAAGCGAGCAAGCAAACAGAAACTCACAGAAAACATCAACTCAACGCTCGCAACGCGACAAGCTGGTTCCGTGTTATTTCCAGGTTCGGGTTTACTTCTTCTTTCTCTCGTTCATAAATGTATACAAACTGTACACAGAGGGGCGCATATATGTTCTTGCTGCTGCTGCTGTTGTTGTTGTTGTTGGTGGTGTTGGTGGTGTTGGTGTTGTGTTTTTTATTCATTTACAAACAGGAGCAACTAAAACTCCCCCACAACCAGGAAGTACGCTACAATGCACAACACACATACACACACACATCCCTCTAGTAAATGAAGAGAGTTGAGAGAGAGAGAGAGAGAGAGAGAGAGAGAGAGAGATGGGCAGACTGTGCAGAGGAGCAGCAGTAGTTGTGGCGAAGCAGGCAGCAAAGTCAAAGAAGCCTCCAGCCAAACAACGATTTGAGGCAGTCGCAAGAAAGAAAAAAAAAAAACATAGAAACAGAAAATAATAAATAAAATCAACAAGAAACACACTGCATACGTGCAGCACTTCTTCTTGTGGCAACATGAAGCGGCATTCGCTTGACGTACGCGCTCCTCATACACTGCACGGCAGTGGTTAAGCGGCTATACGCATTTCCATACTAAGCAGCATGTATTTATTAAATAAATATTATAACTGATAATTACTACAATTAACAGCATATGCAAATAAAAAAGCTACACATTTAAACAAAAATAAATAATAAATTCAGCATCAACAGAGAAGCGTATTTCAGTTGCGGTATTCAAATATAAAAACACTGCTTTTGTTTATGTTGAGTTTTTGGTTGCTTTTCATTTTTTGACTAACGCGGGAAGAGTTTGTGCATTTGCCCCACCCGCCCCGCTCCCACCACGCACAAAGCAACTCTTCAGATCATTTTTTGCAAGAATACACATAAATAAATGTGTAATTTGTTGTTGTTGTTGTTGTTGCTTTTGCGCCTTTTGACTGCGTAATTTGTGATTTTATTTGACCAAGCTACAAGTTACAAGTACAAGAATTCCTTTTGAAGTTAGACATACACACAGATACACACTCACACACACACATACAACACACACAGAGCATGCGACACATGTTTGGTTTTGTTTTTTACTCAAAAATTACTCAATTCTGGTCGCCAAACATCCGCTGCCCTTTTGATATACTGATGTATGTATGGATGTATGTATGTATATGTGTGTGTGTGTGTTAAATACATACATACCCACAAACACACATACATATATACATAACTTGGCTGCTATTTCTTAACGAGCTGATGTTTTATTTAACTCTCGTCGAGGGGATTCCCATATTGACGTTAAGTGTGCATATATATATATACATATATATTCCTCATCAGCATCACTAGCCGATCTATCTATATCTTAATGAAACTTGCCTTAGAAAATTGAGTTGAGCTATGAACAACTTTTGTGTTTAACAAGTTATCTAAAAACCAAACAGTTGCAGCAGAATTGAACTTCGCATCAACAAAGTAGGAAAGAAAACAATCATCAGTTGAATTAGTATATTATTATTATATTCTATTATCTTGTTATAAATATTTTATAATTATTATATTATATTATTTACAGTGCAGCTTCAATTCCCTCTGCAAGTGTACTTAATCTTCGCCTTTGCCAAGATAATCTTAATTTGTGCTTTTTGCTCTCTTCAACTGACAGTGTGTCAAACATGCTCTGCCTCAATCCCAATCCCAATCCCTACCCCCAACCCCCAACCACCAATCCCCAACAAGCTTAAGCCGCATAGCCTATCCTGCTGCAACCCCCATTCCCTCCATCCACCCTTTGCTTTTAGTCAGTCAACTATCTCTTCTATATACGCTCTTAATTATGACCATTTTTTATTATAAAATAAGTGGAGCAAGGGGGTAGGGATAGGGAGGGAGGTGGGGAGAGTGGTTGGAGCTGTTCAACGCGACATAATCTGATTTATATGCGACTGTTGGTATTTATGTTATGTTGCTTGTAATTACTCGCATTTGCAGTTGGACTCCCAAAGAAACGCAGCAAATGGTGTGAAAAATATGTATTTGTGTGTGTGTGTGTGTGTGTGTGTGTGTGTGTGTGCATGTGTGTATGTAGAATACAGAATACCAGCAGACAGCTGCCTTTGCCCAATGAATGAGTGCACCACTTAAGCAGGCATGCGTCCGTCCCTGTGTCTGCAACTGGGTTGGGTTAAAGATCAGCCCTGCGATCGATTTGAACGTTCCGAGCTGAAGGTGACGCTGGTCACACAATATTTAAGCAAGGCAAATTCAAATGCAGCAGACTCGAATACTGTAAACACTTTACAATCTTCATGCCTCATGCTTCATACTCAACTAAAGCTCTAACTTTAACTTGTTGTCAAACTCAATTTGGATGTCGCTCATGGCTCATGCTCTAGTTTACCACTTTCAGTCTTAATTAAAATCAATTACGCAATATATGCTTATATGCTCTTTGGCCTGATCATTCTGTGCAACACAACACAAGTTACAACTTTGAGAATTATGCATACAAATATGTGATGTGTCTCCGAGATGACTTAATGACTGCTTAAATGACTCTCGCTGTTTTTTCCTGGTTTCTTAGCATAAACACGCCTTCGTCACCCCATCTGCAGACCAACCACCGCCCCCCATCTGTTTGTGCAGCACAAGGCAAATGACTCATCGAGTTGCAGCTCAATTAAAGAGCTACAATATGGTATCATTGGATTGGCAAACGTAAACTGAGACGACGTTTGTCTTCCGAGACTCAAGCCATGCAAATGCTAAATGCAAATATGCATATGTGTGTATCTGTGTGTGTGTGTGTGTGTGTGTCCACATATTTAATGGCTAAGGGGCGGAGGTGGAGTTACAATGGGCTGGCTCTGAGAATGCGATATGGGCTGGGCGAGTAATGCAAGAAGCAGTGCGATTCATCAGCAACAACAACTACAAGAAAATAATGAAGAAAAATAACGCACAGCAGCGGTCAAAATAATAGAAGTGCTGGAAGATGTTCAAAAAGAAATACTTCAAATATAGTTAAGTTTTACTTAAACTCAAGCAACTAATGCTGCAGCTAAGTAAATATAAAAAGTTAATCATTTTTATATCTATTTTATGTATATTTGTATTAAATTATTATTTAAATTGATCATTAGAATAGTAGTGAAATAATAGTAGTGAAGTTTTCAGCTTTCCCTTTCTAAAAACTGGTTAAATTTGACTACGTTTAGTATTAAAAAATAGATTTTGAAGAAGTCTCAATTTAATTTAATTTAATTAAAAAAGCAGCGCTACTATTTTTTTGTAACTGTGCAACTGTATAACCAACAACAACAACAACAACAACAAAAACAACTTTAACTCACTGACCACTGAGCAACTCTAACTGATAAGTGTGTGCAGCATTTTTACAACGAGCAAACCTGCACACAGAATACATATATGTAGACATATATATTATGTATATGAACATATATGTATATAAATATATATATATATATTATTAAAGCGCACATTTAATGAGGCGCAACATTTTTAATTGATGCTCAATTAAGCAACAAAGCCAGCTTCAACTTTGGTATTGTTGTTGCTGCTGCTGCTGCTGTTGTTGTCTGCTCATATTTTTTATTTATAACAAAATAAAAGTATGCCCAAGCCAAATTGCAAAAGAACTTGTGGCTGGCAATTTGGTTAACCTTTAAAAATGCATGCGAAAAAAGGAAACTGCTAAAAAAGTTCTGTTTGCAAAACTTAAATTTAAAATGTAAAAAGGGAAAGATTGTAAAACAAGACGAGGCTGCTCAACTGGAGGATTTTCTGGGGACAACCCGAGCCCAGCTTTAAAATACAACTTTAAATACAATGTGATGAAATTTATACAGTTGATTATATATGTCTACGTATTTTTTATATCGAATGAATCATTAGAATTGTATCCTTAGCTGCTAATGTCTCTGCAATTTTCATACAGATATAAATCATAAACCAACTTGTCGATTGACCTGCATTATATATATATATACTTTATGCAATTTGCATAGTTTTGCCGAACATTATTATTTTTTTCAGCTAAAATACATTTACAAAGATAATGCATTAAATCGTAAAACACTCTGCGAATTATTATGTAATTGGATTTGCTGTTTAAGGCGAATAATCTGAATGAATGTGATCTGAATTGGCAGTTAATTCCAAGAAGATTATGCCAAAAACATGTTGAAGTTGATGGTTAACAAAAATAAAAACCAGAAACCAAAAATACAAATGGTCAACAATTTGAACATGGTCCAAAGCATTTCCTTGGAACTGTAATGCAGATAGCAAAGAACAGCAATTTCCTTGAGTGTGTGTCTGTTTGTGTGTGTGTTTGTGTGTGTGTTTGTGTGTGTGTTTGTGTGTGTGTTTGTGTGTGTGTTTGTGTGTGTGTTTGTGTGTGTGTTGTGTGTGTGTGTGTAAAAATTAAATCTTCGAAACCATCTTGATGTGCATTTCTTTCGAATAACTGTATTAAAAGAGAGCAAAATATGAAAATTAATTGAAAAGGTCATCGAGATGTGAACGACAAAGGGATAGACTGATGGCATTATGAGAGATAGAGACAGACACAGAAAGAGAGAGAGAGAGAGAGAGAGAGAGAGGGAGACAAACAAACAGAAGTCGCGCTGTGTTTGTAGAAGGCAAACCGTTATGCAAAGTAAATATTTGCGCAATGGCGCAAAAAAAAAGCTGAAAATGCACATAAAATGCGTTTGCGGGCAGCAAGCGGAAAAAGCCAAGAAAATAAACTTTGGCGGAATGAAAACGGAAATAGGTACAAGACGAAAAATCAAAAATTATAATTAAAGGCAATCACATTTTGAATAAATACAAATACGCAGTAAGGAAAGCAATAAGAAAGCATAAATAGAAATTAAATAAAAGCCAACTTGTCGAGCACAAAACGATGAAGAAAACGCCGAGCAAAGTGAGCAAACAAAACAAATCAAAACAAAGCAAAGCCAACAAACAAGCCAATTTAATAGGCGCCACAATGAACGCCTTTAGTTAAAAAGGGGCGTGGCAATGGGCGACTACAGTGGGCGGTCAGTGCGTCAGTCCGTCCGTCTCAGTGTCAGTTTCAGGTACTCCAAGCATCAGTAGCTTGAGCAGCTTTAGCCTGCTTCAGGCTCTATTCAAACAAATTACTTGTCAAAGTTAGATTGCCAAGCAACTAGCCACTTTGCCAGTGTTGGACAATTCCACAAAGGGAACAACAATTTCCGGCAGAGTAAATCAAGAATAATTGAAACACAGCTAAGCAATTAAACCAAAAAGTGCAAACGGAACTCAACCAAGAGACTATATCCGATTGCAAGTTAATTCAATTTTTACACTTGCTTAAAGTTAGTATTAAATTTAAAGTTAAACGCATTTGTTTTGTACATATCTTTTTTATACAGATTTATATCGATATTTGGAAAACGCCCGTTGAATACAAATATATTATTTATTTATATATTTCAAATTGATTTCGATGCGATTTTGATGAGTTTTCCTTTCTTCTTATTCAATTTCAGATTTTTCTTCTATTGACACAAAAAACAAACATTTTCAACTTAAACCAATTTAATTCAAATGCAATGAAAAGGAAAAATTATTCAATTCCAAAACAGGCAAAAATAGGCCTTAATTGAAAAACATATAAATAAAGATATAAAAAAAAAACATTACCTTTTATGGCTTGCCACACGTTAAACGCTTATATAATTGCTTTATATTTCCACCCACAAAGCTATTACTTTATCTACCCCTCCCCTCCCCCACCAACTCCCCCTTGCAATCCCCACAATTAAAGCCTCTTTAGTTAGTTACATTTCATTAACTATCGTTTTGAGGAGAGTGAGATAGAGAGAGAGAGAGAGAGAGAGGGAGGGGTGTTAGTAGACATGGTGGGGTGGGGAAGGGAGAGGGGCGGCAATTTTCAATTGTGCTTAATAGGCAAATGTTTACAATTGAGCTTATCAGAGATGAAGAGAGCGGCTCGCTGGCATATTCAATTAACGGTGAAAAGCAAACACACAAAAGCAACGCAAAATAAAAGTAAATAAATAAAAATGAAGTAATAAAGAGAAAAGAAATTAAAATTTGATGATGCTTATTAGAAAGCAAAACGCAAAAATTACAACATTAAAAATTTAATAAATGTGCAAACAAAAAACCAAAATAAAATAAATAAATAAATAATAATAAAAGAAATAAATGAGACGAGGCTTTCACAGAGAAAAACAAACCAACAAAAATCAACGCTAGCTTTAATGATGATAATGATGATGATGATGATGGGCTGCCTGCCACGCCCACGCATGCAGACAACAGTTGGTTCAGTGCACACGACAATAGCAAAGACACCCCTCCCCCTTCGACCAGCTATAAATTGTTTGGTATCAGTGCACAACAGCAACAGCAACAACAACAACCGCAAAGGAAACCGAGTGGAATAGACCAAAAATGCCACTCACAATTCAGGGCAGGTCACATAATTAATAAGCTAGCAGAAAGTTGACGATGAACGTTGCCAACCAAAAAAAAAAAAGTACAAAAAGAAAAAAGAAAGAAAAAACAGCAACGTCCGGTTTGGGATTCGGGTTGCTGCCACAAAGTTCCCACAAGTGCCACAGAATGAGGCGACTCTATTCTATGCGGATAATTATCGGCATACGCATATGCATACACCCACCCACCCATCCACCCATCCTCACACACATACGTTAAAAAAAAATTGCCTTTGCTCATTGTCGACTTTCTAAAACACAACAAAAGACCTGTTAACAGGCCGTACAATCAACCATCAACTATCCAAGTTGAGCACACAGTCAAAGCAAACAGTTAATTGACGAGCTCCACTTCAAATTCAAAGCAAACTGTTACACTGCGCAAAAGTTCTAGAAGCAGTTTTATTAAAGGAAATAACTGGCTGGCAAATCGCAGATAACAACAACAAGCTGACAACAAATATAAAAAGAAGACAACAAATTGCAATTTCGATTATTCATTCAAGAGTTAAAAATATGGTCTTCAATTTGGGGATATTTCTGAGCGCTTCAAGTTTTATTAATAATATAACAAAACTTGCATGATTTCAAATTTCATTTACATTATGTCAAAACTTTCAAGGAACTTGGCAGGAATCGAAATTGAAACACTGCTTGAAGTTGCCACCATAAGCTACATATTTCGATGACAAGCACGAATATTGCAATCACTTTGCTGCTAGCAGCTAGTTGGCAGTTTACACACATTCACACACACACATTTGAGTGCTGTTGAGTGCAAACTTTTGGCATAGACTGTGTTTGCTAGAATGCCAAAAGCCAACTGTGCGAGAGTCTTTTGCCAATGCGGACAGAAGTCATCACAATGCCAATCACTCATCATGAGTGCGTCGTATGTGTTTGTGTGTGTGTGTGATGCTTGCAATTTATGTCAAATTAATTAAGAAGATGTGGAGACAGACTGGCAGACAGACAGACAGACAGAAGCAGCGAAAACTCAAACTCAATAAAGTAAAGCGCAACTGAACAAAACAGAAGAACACAAAACTTTTGTGGGTGTGGGTGTGGCTGCTGGTAGTGTGTGTGTGTGTGTGTAAGTTGGGGGGGATTGCTATTGCTATTGCTTTTGTTATTTGTTATTGTTGTTGTTACTGTTGTAACGGTGCACACACAAAATGGCACAAAAGAGTTGAACAACATAATTATTACAACACACACACACCACATAATGATGTAAGTGCACTCAAGAAATGAAAATGAAGCAAAAAGAAAAAACAAACCACACACTTACAAAATAAGCAGTTATAATAATAATAATGACGTATAACTGCGAGGGAGACAAAAAAAAAAGAATGAAAAGTGTCGTCTCCAAAAAAATTTTGGGCAAAATCCTCAACAACTCTTACTGTTACTAACAGCAAGAAGATGAAGACGAGAGACAAAGATGTTGAAGAACAACAACAAGAGTGTCAAGCCAAATACAAACACACGCACACATGCACAACACACACACACTTATGCAATTCACGCAACGAGCCGAAACCGAAATCAAAACAGAAAACAACGTGGAGATTAAGAAATGTGGAACATGCTGATTATGATGTTGATGTAGAAGGAGGAGGAATTGGGGCTAGTCGACGTGGACCGATGAGGAGGGGGTGGTGGCTACGTGCCATTTGCATTCCACACCAAATGACAAACGTTCCAAAGCTGCGCACGCAAACTACAAAATAACTGAAATAACTCAATAAGAAAAGGGGTCGCAACAACAACAACACAAAAAAGTGTGGGGGTGTGGCTGGGTGTAGAGTGTAGGGTGAAGGTGAGCAGCAGCTCAGAAATGGTCAGAGTTTGTCCAGCAGGCCGGGTTAAATAGTAGCTAGCCTGTGTTCGTCACACGTGTAAGACGAAAGAAAAAGAATGTGAAAAGAGAAGAAGAGAGGCGCGCAGGAGAAGAAATTTAAGTATTTTCACTTGCGTCACGTTGCTCAAACGATCAAGCGGGTTAATCTACACATCAATCATGTAATCTACCCTACTAGTCTACATGTTTTGGAAATCGTCGTCAATCGCAGAAGGTTTCCGCTACAAATGGATTCGATTTCGATATCCTGAGACTTACGAAATGTGCGAAAATGTTGAAAGAGAGAGAGAGAGAGAGGGAGTGGTGTTGTAAACTATATACGAATGTTATAAGAGCCACAATACAAATCCAAGCCAATTCCGCCAACCTCAAAATGTTGCATTTCATAGGTGCCAGCTTATGTCTGTCTGTCAAATACAGGTAAACGAAAGCAGACTGCAACCAGAGAGAGCGAGAGAGAGCAAAACAAAGTGGAGTTGCAGGGTTGTCAACAAATGCCACAAGCGCCACAAGTCTGCTCAACCACAAAACTATAGATAATAATTAATTTGGAATTTCGTGCAAATAAATACGTTGGGCCAATGAAACAAACATATTTGATTCCACTTTTGACATCAACATGGCCAAAATGTATTTATTTTGGTGTGTCTTTTTTCCTAATGCCTGCAGACACACAAAATTGTACACATTTCAAAATCCATATCCGTGAATCGAGATTGTATTCGGTTTCATGAAAAATAAAATTAAATTGAATGCAAAGTCTGTTTGCTGCAAATAAATTGAAAAGCAGCTGAATAATTTCATAAATACACATTTAATTAATGGTCATGGATGACGCATACAAATATGTATTCTATATCGCTATCCGTAAGCCTTTTCCGAGAATACCCGATATAGAGAGAGAAAAACAAGTTGTTTTCCATGCAAACTACTCCGATTTGAGCGAGCTGCGCCCCAATTCTGATAGCATTCCTCAGAAATCGCGAGAACAGCTCAAAGAGTCACATCATCAACAGCAGGCTTATAAATATAGTGCAGACATTAGATATAAATACTTGCACTCCTATCAGAAATATTGCAGCCAATAATATGATTGCCACTCTGAGCTATCGAAATTGGGCTATCACTTTTTGCACAAAGCAAACCAAACAAAAGCAAATAATCAAATCGGCTCACTTTGGATATATTTATTATCAAAAAGGTAATTGAATGCCGAACATATTCAACAAATATGAAATTGATGTAATTATTATGCCAACTATGGACAATAGGTGTCGCCTTGCATAATAAAATGCGCATTTAAATTAAAGAGAGAGCGGGACAGAGTGAGAGAGTGAGAGAGAGAGAGAGAGAAGGAGAGAACAGTCGAACAAATAATTAATAATTCAAAACCAATCGAATTGGTGTTCTTTGTTTTTGTTTTTGTTCTCTTCTTTCTTTTGTCTGTTTCCTTATCGTTTACATTTCCGTTTCTTGCTTAGCAATAAGCTGGCTTAAAGCGAAGGCGCCTGCACTTGGCAACAGCCCATGACTCAGTCAGTCAGTGTGTGGAGAGAGTGAGGGAGAGACTAGAGATCAATAGGCATGATTCATGCGATTGGTATTGCAGAGAGCCCAACGCTGACAGGGCCAACAACAGCGAGCCATTCATTTTGGCCCACATTTTGGGATTTCGAAAGAACAACAAGCAATAATCGCCTGGCAACATTCATGATCGATATGCTACAGTGAAACACTTGACGGCCTTGATGGGGCTAACATGAGCCCAACCTCAACCACAACAACAACGAGAACAACAACAACAACAACGAGAACAGTAGCAAGTCTTTTGGTAAACGATAAGCAGAAGCAAAAATAAAGCCAATGTTCAACATTTTTGTCGCACATGACGCTCATTAACTGTGCAATGCGAACACAACAAAAAGCTACCACAAAGCGGCAGGCAAAAATCCACAGAAAATCAGATTGTTTGCCGGCGAGATATCCTGTAATAAATCGTGCTTATTAGGCGATCGCTGATAGTATTGTCAGACAATATAAGATTATACTTCCGTTTACATTATGCTGTATACAAAATATAATTTGCTACTAACTGAAGAAATCAATTGATGGATATCGATAGTAATCGATAAATGGAATATACAACTAACATATTGATTAATGTGTACATATTTTATTCAATGCAGTTGAATACGAACAAGTCAATTCAAGGATATCGATAATAATCAACAACTAACAGTTGAATAGGAGACACTTATCGGCATACTCAACTCGCTTCAACCACGCTGAAGCTCTTCGAATGAGTGCAGGGTACAACAGAAATTACAGTACCACCCCATTTTGCACCTCACAGGTACAATCAGTGATAAAGTGATAAGCTGCAGTTGCTTTTCGTTGTGTGTTCTTGTCGATTCGGGTCATTATTATTATTATTATGCATGGTGCCAGGTGCCTATCATTATGTGTCTGCAGTGTGTGTGTGTGTGTGTGTGTGTACGTTTTGACATTAGCGGACTCTGGGCACGGATTTCGACTCTGGCCATATGGATGGAGGGAGGCCAGGCCAGGCCAGGCCCAATAGCAACGCTGGCCAACTGATAAGGTCTACCAACCCTTTCCCTCCCTCCGCGACACTCTCTGCCACGCCCCGGCGACCGACTACTAATCGTAATAATAATAAACCAGAGACAACAAACAACAATAAAAAGCAAGAAACGACAAGCGTGCGGCAAACACAATGACACCAATTGTTAGAAATTTTCTCTTTTTTTTTTATTAGTTTGCCAAGTTAACTTAAAAGTGGTATGTGATAAGTGCTTCTTCTTCTTCTGCTTGTAGGCTTTAATTTCTTTTGGTTAATATATGAGCAGGGAATCGCTTGAGGAAACACACATATGATGTTATCTTCAGCAATATTTTTATGCTTTAATTTCAATATTGATTATTTCTCAATCTGTTATTCACCATTTTTATCACTTGTTTTGTTTCCTATTCAAATTTAGCTTATCATTATTTATTGTTAAATACCATATCTAGAATCTACATTGTAGCTAATGATATTTTCAAAATATCGAACAAGAATACTGATTGTGATAGAGTAATACATAATAAAATAAAAAGATAGAAAAGAACAGAGAAAATGTATACAACATATATTATTTACTTGCTGGGAGTAGTTAATAAAAGTTTCTTATCCGATACCAATATGAAGGCAATACTTAGATATTTATGCCTATCGATTTTAATCGATATTTGTGAAAAGATGGCAGTTATTGATTAATTTAAATATGCTTGATCTGCATATGGTCTACGATAACTTCTATTGCATCTAAGCGCTTATTGTCCGACTATATATAGAGTATATATGCTGATTTGTTGCTGCCTATAATACATATATTTATTTGTGAGCAACTGTATCAAACCCACTTTTCTAGTTGTATTGCCACAATGTGTATTAAGTAGTGTAAAACGCGTCAACTTCTGGGACAACTAACTGTAACTGAAACTAACTTGGCCAAGTGCGACTCAAAGCTGTTCGTAAGTTTTCTATGCGGACGACGCCAATTTGAGAACTTTGCGCACCTTTTTTACCCTGTCACTAAACAAATTGATTTCTTTGTTGTTGGTTTTTTGTTTTGCTAGGTGCGCATTACATTTAGCATTGTGCTACATGCCACCAAACGAAATACTATGGAAAATACGTGGAAAAGCAATTAAACGGAAACTCACGAATAAAAAACTGCAATCAAAAAATGTTGCTGTTTTTGTTGTTGTTTTGGTTTTTGTTTTAGCCATAAGTACATGCAACCGATACATATGGGCATGTTTCTTGTGGTTCTTGTTGTTGCTGTTGCTGTTGCAAGTGTTTAGCATTTATTAGGCAACTAATGAGCTTACAACGCACGCCAACAAAATTCCAGCGTGCCACATTCAATATGAATGAGCCACTTGAATGCTTAAAGCAAAGAAAAAGAAAAAGGCGCATACAAAAAAAGTCGACAAATTTGTAGTTTATTAGTTTCTGTGTATTGTACACACTGAGAAAAATCAAACTGTGAATTTCGGGTATTCGACCATTCTGTTAATAATCTTAAAAATAGAACGCTTGTCGATTAATACAACACTTCTCAGATTCCGCTATGAAAATATGCATAAAAGTGCATCGATTTTTCTGAGTGTATACTTGCAACAGTGCCACAAATTTCTGAGCTAAGTTTCATTTTACTTGCGCCTTAATTAATATGCCAGAGAGGTACACAGTACTCAACTGAACTGAGTGATTGAGCGATTGACTAACTGACTGATTGACAAACTGGAATAAGAGAGAGAGAGAGAGAGTCACTGACCAGTGGTCACTGGCTGTGATCAAGGCCATACGAGAATGCAATGCGCCCACTGGGTGCCCCCTGAGCTTACCCCGCTTACCTTTTGTCGCATTTGCATAAGCTGCCACAGCCAACCGACGAATTTCATTCCGAGGCGCGCACGAAAATCCTAACAACTGAAATAACAAGAATGCTTAAGTGGGGAGTGCTCGACTGGGTAATACCCCTAACTCCAATATCAATGCTCAAGTGGGGAGTGCTCGACTGGGGAATACCCTTGACTCTAATATCAATGCTCAAGTGGGGAGAGCTCGACTGGGGAATACCCCTAACTCAAAACTGAATACTATGCCTAGGTAAGCATACATAGTCGATTGATTGATCAAAGATATGGCTTACAAATTGTGTTTATTATTGCAATCGATATTCGAATTTTATCGATTCATTGGGCAAACAGACAAAGTTAGACAAATAAAAATTGTTATTCACGCCGTTCAGGTGCATTACATATACTCAACGCTTTCTTCTCATCTGTTTCATAGCTTCGCACAACTTGAGTATACCCTTTGCATTCATTTTTCAGGAATACAGCGCATACAAAAAGTCAAAAGACTGCTATCCAGGTGCAAATTGACGCAGTCCAAGTAATAACTGTCATGTGTACGTGCAACTGTGTGTGTGTGTGTGTGTGTGTGTGTGTGTATATGCATGCGTGCTGTTGACATTTCCACGGCCTCGACTGCGTAGCTACCATTAGACGTTTCCGGCCATTGGCTGCCCAGTTGAAACTGCCAGTTACCAATAAAAACGCCCAAGCAATTTTTTGTTTTGTTTTTTTTTGTGAAATCTAATTTCGCATATCCGTCACAGAAACAGCAGATGAAAAACGAACTTAAAAAATTCACTTTTGAAGCTTTGCTTAGGCAGAAATTTGTCAACAATTGAAAATATAACAAATTGTTTAAACATATTACTGAAGAAAAAAATGGTTTACAATTATTTTTGAATGTTTTTTACAATAAGCTTTCTTTTGGCTTGGTTTTTCTAATGACCGTTAAATTGTGTAGTGTGCATGCAGTGCATGCCCAACAGCATGAAGGAATTGTGCTTCTGGCAGCAAATCACGCTTCCAACTGGGTGCAACACTAAACAAACGCTGCTTTTAGCCAGCATTTACCTTTTCGAACTAACTAACTCCACGACTCTACCTCTACCTCTTTTAGTTGCATGCCACACACACAGAGCGAGAGAGAGAGAGAGAGAGGCACGTACAACATGGCCTGATATTGCCCTAATGTTACCTCTGACCACTGACAAGTGACCGCCGGTCACTCACATTGCTGCAGCTGCAGCTGCTGCTGTTGTTGTTGCAGCATGTGGCACACTCTGGCCATATTCGTTTAGATAAACGAGCATGCAATGCGCCAAACTTGGCTAACTGTTTGGCACTTGCATTCGCTCTAAATAGTTTAAGCCCGCTGGTTCAAGCCCCTCAGAAAGCGATTATTATTATTCATATTTGAATAATATTTATTTTATTTGATTTGCAACATCACTTGAAACCAGAATCGGAATCAAAAACTAATTAAAAGTCTGGGCTCATTTGTCATTCGTAATCCCAAAAAAGCTACATAAAAAAACAAAGCAAAAAAGATTTTTGCACAATTTGTTAACTTGAGTACAATTAATATTGATGGGAAAAAGAAGTCAAATGCATTTGAATTTCATTTTTGATATTTTTTTATTGAATTAATTATATAAAATGATGCGGTAATTGTATTTTGATTGCGTTCTTGGATGGTTTTTGTCTTTTTTTATTCATTATTGGATTATTTTTTGTAGATTGCAAACAAAGTCGTTAAATTCTATAAATGCTGGCATGTTTGCGACATGGGAGCAAATCAAATTAATTAAATATCAAATTAATTATTACAATTTAATTCTTTAATTCTATTTAACATGCAAAGTAAATTCCAAATTTGAACTGAGCACATTTTAAAGCTGCCATCGACGGAAAGCTTTTCAAATAACTGTGGGCGGCAGCAGGGGAGGGGTTTTCGGTTTGTTATTTATGGTCTGTGACACGCCCACTTTTTGTTGTAGTTGCTGAAGCCATTGGGGGAGGGGTGGGGGAATGTATTTAGCAGGGTCTAGGATTGCTTTGGCACTCATTTTTGCTGAGCACTTGGCCGTCTACATTTATTATGCACATATTTGATATTCTTTTACACGCCTTATCAACTTAACGTGCACTTGAATCTGAGCCTGCCTTTCTACAATTACCTGTACCTGCACACACACTCGAACACACACACATATGTATATACATATATATATATATATAGAGTTGCATTGCCCGCAGCTAGTCGTGGGTCAGTTGCATATTTCAGCAGACTCTGTTAAATATTAAATATGCTCCAGCTAAAATAACAACAACAATACCACTGCCATGCACCTTGGGGCAGGTGGCCAGTTAGCCATTTGAAGTTGCGCACTTTAATGCTCTGTGTGTGTCTGCATTGTGACCCTTGTGTCTGTTTCTCTATTCCTTATTCGCGATTTCTTCCACACGCTTTCCATCTTGCACTGCGCAAAAAAAGGAATTCGTTTCTTTAAAATGATAGCTAACGGTAAATGTGAATATTCTTAAATAAATAAGATGTTCTCGTTTCTCTCAGAAGCTGAAGATGAACAATATTATGCCTAGTTAGATGAGAAGCATACATATTTGATATGGCTATCGATAATTATCGATAAAATAAAATAAGCTTGATATGTGTATGGTAAACGAGAACCTATATGCCCTAAATTTCAAGTATCTAACTCGATTCTTCACACTGACCAGGAATATATATCTTTTGGGGCTGCAGATATTTTCTATATTTATATTTTAGCTACTATTTATTTCTTGCTGTGTATGTCTTAAGTACACGTCGCGAGCCTTGCAGCTTTCTGAGCTGAGCAACTATCACTTGAGTGCTTCAGCTGCCTCGCGCCTCGCGAGTCGCGTCCCAGTGGACCAGCAACAACAGCAACTGTAACTACAACTGCCACCACAACAACAACAACTGCGTTGACAGCGTTGCTTAATGTAGCATTTTATTTCTTTGGCCACAACATTATCCATGTACAGGCTGGCGGGTGGGCGGGCAGGGGACGCAGGCAGGGGAGGCAGTGGTATTTGTGCGACCACTTTTTTAGTCAAGGCTGAGAGATGCAACATTTCGCTGCTGTTTCACGCCTGCATCCTTTCGCCTGACACCCTGCCAAGCGGCCAACCAAAAACGCAAGACCTTGCCACACAAGTCGCTTGTCGCTGGTGTCGCTGTGTTTTATGATATCTGGTTGAGGGCACATGCAACAATTTATGCCCATTTTGTTGCCATTTGCCATCTGCTTTATTAGTTACGGCTGCTGATGCCTGGCGGCACTTTTAATTTGATCGAATATTTATCTCAATCTGCAAGCATGAATGTCACTTTCCCCCAGACACTATTTGGAGGATAAGATCAAGTTTATTTCATTTGCTCGATAACGTAATCCGATAAAAATCGATTAACGATTACAATAAAAGCCACAATTTTGAAGTTATCTATTGTCAATCAAACATAAAATATATATATTGTGTAATGGTTAAAGATTTGGGCACAAGATATTTGCTAGTCGCGCTTTTCCGGCTCGACTCGTTTCTTTCTCATTTTTTTTTTTTTTTGGAAAACATGGTAGAAAAAAATCAGCTGCAATGCGCATAAGTAAAGCGAGAGAAGCAATAAAAAAGAATCATTTGCAGTGTCAACAAGGTCCCATAACAAACAAGGGCGATGATTTGCATGCGACACATGCAAGCCACCACCACAGATGTTTACGTACATGCCCCAACGCGCAGCCCGATGCTTTATTGTAATTGGGCTGACATCGAATTGTTGACCGCCCGCTGATTTTTGTCTATTGTCGGGCCACAACGTGTTTGCATGGGAATACGCTTTGCATATTTTGTCCTGCAAGGATAACTGGGCCAACTCTGGGAATCACATCTCGCAGCGCATAATTGTTAATGTTATTGTTATGGTTCTTATTTATGCCGCTGATATTGCATGAAATGTGCAATGCGATTATACAATAAGACCAAACCGTTAGAATAATGCAACAAGCGCGTCACAGTGCAGCGAATGCATGTGGCAAGAGTTATCCTTATGCTATATGCTGGTTTTAATCGATTTGATGATTGAGCTATGTTTAGTTCATGTTTTGAGTATCTATTATAATTTTTTGTATTTTTTTTTTGAACTGTTGAGCCACTGTGCAACAGAATAGTGGTGCCGCCGTTGCCTTTATTGCATTTTGTTGGCCAATCAGTTTGTGTGTAGCCAATTCAAATATAACAACAATCAGTGCTCTTCACAGTGCACAATGCACCCCTTGAAACTAAAAATATGATTTATCTAATGAGCCAAATAACTGGGCCAAAACACAAACACACCAAGCATAATAATATAATGCGCTTATGGGCATCATTCATTATTCCACTGCATTCCAGTCGATCAACTATACATCAGGATAGCAGCCAAAGCCAAAAAATAAAATACAAAATAAAGCAATTTATAGACAAGCCCAAAGCAAATGAAACTATAATCAAAGAATTGTACATTTCATGTAAACATTGATGTAGTTCACATAATGCCGCTTTAGGGTTTTATCACAATACACAGACAGTAGATGAAATGCAATTGAAAATTCCAAATTGCTGAATTTATGCTCAAATAACAATCAGTTCGGTACACTCCAATTCGTACACAAGGATTGGGATTGGCATTGGCCATAGCCCATGTCCGTCAGGATTCTAATCAAAACACTTGCAAACATCCATCAAGTAAATCATTTTTCTTTTATTAAAATAAGGTCAAAATTCAATTGCAATTGCAATAAAATGTTATATTTACTCAATTTACCTTTCATGAGAAGTGAATAATTCGCAACTAAATCGAAAGGCTTGAAAAATTGATCATTTATGCATTTTCAAGCATTTTCGTCTCATTAAATAATTAAAAAACGAAAAAAGCATTTGCCTCTAATTACATGCAGCAGAGTGCAGAGAGCACTTGTGCACTCTTCAGAAATGGTAATTCAAATCAAGCCAAATACTTTGAAATCATTTTTGATTTAGCTATGGAACACTGCCAGCACAGCAAATATTGAACTCATTCAAAAGATTCCAAAGCAAAGTTCTGCGATTGATAGCTGAAATGCCCAATATCTGATCTCAAGCAAATCCATACACAAACATCTCGGCATCCCTTTTATATCTTGGCAGGTTATCCAATTACCTTCTCTTTACAATCACAATGACAATCACAATCGGAATGGCAACCATAAGAAGACTCAACATCAGCTAATACCTGGCAGTAAGTGCAACCTTGTCTTACATAAAAAGAAAACGCTGTGCAAGCTTAACCAGGAGCGTTATCAGAGGCAGAAGCATTGTTTGTATTTATTTATATTGCATTGGATTATACACGCAGCTGGCTACAGTCTGCAAGAAGTAGTTCAAAGTTAATTTTGAATTCATTTCTTTTTTTTTTAGTTGTCAATGGGAATGTTAATGGGAATTACTTTGTCTACCTATTTACCACGATGAATACAAAATAGATCTTTGAACAAAAAAAATGTAGTAAATTCTTTATTGTCCACATACTTTTGCCCACTAGTGTATTTGAATCGTTTGTTTTGCTTTCGACTGCTCCAATTACAGCAGCAACAAAAGCATCTCGTTGGATAATTGAATTGTGTCTTACAATACGTGCAACGATGTCCTTAAAATTTATTTATATATTTTAATACACAATTGTTTTTAATACTTATTTTTACCATGTAACCGGAGAAGATGTGTGTGTTTTTTGTGTCGGCAAATTCACATGAAACAAAAAACCAGAAAATAAATGACAAACTGCCGGCAACAATAAAAAAGAAAAAACAAAAAACAGCTGCACAAACATATTTTGTGTGGCGCCTTCTTTAGACCGATTTGAGACGCTTGAGTGGCCAAAAAAGAAAAATTGGAACTGTAGATGAAAGCGAACGCAGAAGGAGCACGAGGAAGTGGGACAAGCGGAACAAGTGGGCAAACAAACAGGTGGCCAGGTGTGCAGACAAACTTTGCCTCCATTGGCGAACTTAAGATGCAAAGTAATTGCAGTAATTAGCCAACTAGAGTACGGAACGGACGGAAAATGGGGAAACCGTTTTTATTTATTTATTTAGTATTATTTTTTTGGTTTTTAATCATCAGCAGTTTTCATCCGGAACGCAACAAGGCCAGCAAAGCGTCAACTGACCTTTGTAAATGAGTTTGTTGTGTTTCTTAAATAAATAATTTTAAAAAGAAAATAAATAAACAATAAATATATGCGCAACACAAATACAAATTATTGGAAAAGAATAATTGTTTTTATATATGAAAATGATTGCACACTGGATGGCTATAATGGCAGTTGGGCAAAACTATGTAGACAAAATGAACCACATACGTATCTATATAAGAATACACCTAACTGAAAGACTTCAAATTTGGAGTAGATGTTCGTGTTTATCATACGCATAACAAGCATGCCTTTAGCAATAGTCAACCATCAAAAATGATAATTATAATTATAATCGATCCAATACATTGCTGGGCAACTCGTAGTCACGCACTCTCTCGACAAGAGCACTTGTTTTAATTGGTTTTTGTTGTGCTTAATTTCAAGGTGTTTAAAATGAAAACCATGCAATTAATAAATATTTTTTAATAAACATCGTCGAATATTTACATAGCATATATGAAAATGTCGCCTCGACGATGCCTGTTCTGTTCTGTCAAAGTAATCACAATAAAAAGATCTCTTTCAATAATTCGACAACAGATGCATTTTCAATTATTTATTGAGCAAAAAACTGTCAATTATTCGATATTTCAAAATTAATTACTTTATAATTGAGCAAACTTAACGCCAGATTAGCAAAATGTAGCACAATAGTAATGACGGCTAAATTAATTTCAGTTCAATTGGAAATTTGATATTTGAATATTGCTGATTGAAATTTGGATATTCGAAACTTGCCATACATCAATAACACAATATGCAAAAATCAGTGTATGTTTTTTGGAATGTTACTATATTTGTGTTAATTATTTGGTTGGATTATTTGGTAAGAACGTGTTTTTGGCAGATTAGCCTGCCAGTGTCATATCGATTTGTAAAGGCAAGTCAAATATAACATAACAATAAATAAACAATAATAAGCAGTGAAATGGAATCGAATGGAATCCAATTGAATTTAATTTAATTAATCAGGAATTGACACTGCACAAATAATTGTGATTACCGATTCATTTAAATGCAATTCATTATCAAAAATTGTCTTGCATTAATTATTGCATTGAATGTTGCACACGCATCTGCCGGGGGATTAAAATGTACCACAAAGCTGATTTAAAATGCTAAAGCTCTCTCATCTAAGATTAATTATCTATAATCTAACCAAACGAATTAGTTGGTTGACTTCGCTCTTAATCAAACAAATAAATAAATTAATGTGAATGTGAATCGACAATTTAATTCGTGAAGCTTTTTAATTTGATGCGATTTCAAAAACTAAGGAAGATATCGATTTGGCAGCAATCCAATTGGAATTGAAACATATATACGAAGTTTAAGGATGGAATCTGTATGGACAGACAATTTACCCCCATAGCTTCGGGAACTTCATTATCAGCGTAGACTATGAAAACCAAAACAGAGTTGCCAACACCTAATTAGCCAGGTGCGCTAAGATTTCTTAAGCCTTTAAGCCCGCCAGCTGATTGAACAGCAGCTGCAACATTTTGGGCCAATTATCAATTATCAATTTCAAAGTGGCTTATTTAAAGTTATCTGGCCATGTTTCTTCATTCTATTGTTGTTTTCAATTTATTGATTACTTTTTGTTAAACGTAATTATTAATATTTATATATATTTATATAATATATTTTTAATTTATTATAGTTTCATTCAGCTTTGTACTTTTTTTTCATCTGTATACTTTTGAACTTTTTCTGGACAAACTTTTCAATTAATTTTTTCCATTCCGGTTCAAAGAATGGATAATTTTTGGATATTGAAAATTAATTAATTTAATGACTCGTATTCATTTAATTATAATTTTCTGCAAAATAAATGGATGCATTTTGTTCTTTGTCAAAACAGTTTTTCTGCTGCCTTCCAAATGTGTACGGGCCCTTTCATTTTTATCAGACATAACCCAATTCTACGCCAAGCACCGTTGAGTATAGGATGAACTTTTTGTCGTGCTTCTTCTTATTAGACACTCGCTCTGCTTTTACTTTTGCGTTTGCTTCTACTTCTCCTGTTTCTTTTCTTCCTAGTTCTGTTTTGTTTATTCGGTTGCGCATTTCACATTGGAGATTTTCTCGTGCGTTTGATGTCGGCTCGTCTAACTTTTGTGTTGTCATTGCCGTTATTTACACACACATACACACTGTCGGGCAGACAAAGAGAGACAATTACTTTAAAATTGTCGTTGACTTGGACTTCGTTTGTTTGGATTCTGTGTAAAATATCAGCGACAAGGTGTTGAATTTACATTTTCGTCACTCACAAGTCTTTTGCACACAGTGGAAACTCGATAAGGGCAACTATAATATTTATGATATATGCTCAAAACGAGTGTCAAATACAACAATAAACAACACTCGGGCATTGCACACTCGAAATTATATCAAAATAATCATAATCGAGGAGGAGTTTGGAATAATTCAGCACAATTTGGAAATCCGAAACGCAAATATCTTTTGAATACGCCTTGATAATTCAAGAGAGATATTGTACTGCTGCCGACCAACCAAGCAGATGCATTCTGTTCATCCTTTCAAAATATGTATGTATGTCCTAAAATCTGTTTTCCTGCTATTTCCACATTCGATTCACAACAATTACAAAAGTATTTATAAGGTGTCTTATCTGTACTTGTTTATATGTCTATTTGTAATTGTAGTGTGTAGTACAATCGAAAGTATTTTACTATTCAGTGTCAGTTTGTTTGATTTACTTAGATAAGAACAAACGAACGAACGAACGAACGAAAGAACGATCGAACAACAGCAACAACAACAACAAATCAAACAATTGTTGAATGCGAAGCAGTGTTGACGAGCTAAATGCGCATACTACAAAATGCAGCAGCACAAGAAAATCCAAACAAAAATACTGCTTAAATAGAAAGCAGGCAGCTCCACTCCAACCCCACTCACTGTTACTCCTCCGAATTGTGCAACAGAAACAAAACGCTGCTCTTTGCTTTGGCTAATTTTTCTGCTACGCTTTGCAATCACCCATAAAAATTCCCACGGGCTGTTTGTTTTAAACTTGTACCAAAAAAAAAAAACCAAACGAAACGAAAAACAAAAAAACAAAGCAAAAGCAACAACAAGAGAAGCAGAATAAGTGGAAGAAATGTGAGCATGCAAACGCTAACCAAGAAGAATCTGAAGAAGAAGAAGAGATAGAGAGAGAGAGAGAGAACTTACCCGCGTAACATGAGCAGCTGTGCCAGCCAAATGCGGCAAAGCCAACCAGTAGCAACATCAGCAGCAGCAGAGGCGGCGGCGACGACGACGTTGGCAGCATTCTAAGCTGAGCTGCTGCTGTTTTTGGTCTTCTTTTTGGTGGTGGTGCTGCTAGTTTTTCGTTGACGCGACGCAGCGACGACGACGACGATCGTCGCTGCCCTTGCTTCATTTGCGCCAGTTGTTGTTGTTTTTGTAGTTGTTGCTGTTGTAGTCGTTTGTCTTCTACTTTGAGCTGTTTGTTTTTATTTTTTGATTTTCTTTCAAGTTTGTGTAATTTTCTATTTGAAAAGTTCCTTGGATATGCAATTGGCAGAAGTTGTTTTTATTTTATTTGTTCAATTCTTTCAATTTGTTGAGCATTTTCGTTGCTGCTGCCATTTTAGGTGCCTGTAATGGACAACAAACAAACAACAACAAAATGAGAGGGCGATCGCATGTGAGTGAGTGAGAGAGAGAGGGAGAGAGAGAGAGAGACGGGCAAACAGAAGGCAAAAGCAAAACAACAAATGCTAACGTCACTTTGATCTAACACTGCGCTTTGTGCCGTCATTCGCACTCACGCACACACTCACACACACACACGCATCGCACACCTGCACACAGGTAGCCAGCACAGAGAGAGCGTACAGCGTGTGAATGAAAGAGTGAGAGAGAGAGAGCGGAGTTGATGGCAGATCAGCGCAACGAAAGCCAGCTGCGCAGCCAGCGTTTGTTTAATGGGAATTCTGCCTCGGCTTCGTCTTTGGCTTCGGCTTCCTCTTCTTTATGCCTTGCTGCTTTGGCTGAACCCTTTGCTTTTGGCTCTTCTGTTGTGCGACTGGTTGCAAGAACTCGTTTTTACGTGCAATTTTTCGCTTCAAACTCTGCTCGATCCCACAACCAGTAACACACTCACACATATGCACACAAATATAAATGCATGTAGAGATAATAAATGGTTAAAAATCCAATTCAGTTGAGATTGTTGTTCATAATTTGTTCTCCATCATTTTTCAATTGCAATTTATGCATCAAAAAATTCAAACATGCACAAAAATTTGTGTAAATCTAAAAACACAGAAACAAACACGAAACAACAAAAAAAAACAAAAAAAATATTGGAAGATCATTGCGCGCTGCCGATCGATGCGCAAGCAGCAAGCTAACACACATACACACACACACACAGACACATGAGAGAAACGTTTTTTTTTACCAGCTTCGCTTTGGATCTGCTTTCGCACGAAGTACGACTACGCCAACAACGACGGCGGCAATTATGACGACGACTCTCACAGCAATCACTACCGTTCAGAACGCGCGCACAAAACAAACTGCGAACGAGCCAGAAACGAAAACATAATCAGCAGCGCCAGAGGCCGTCGAGTGACTTTTGCTTAACATAAGACTGTTAAAGTCATTGAAATGTTAACTTCACTTGGCCAATGTTACACTCAAATACTGAGTGTTTGGCCTGCGTGAGACACCACTCAATGTTAATGCTAACTCAAAATGGCACTGTTAACATTCACGAAGCAGCACAGTGGCTCACAATCTATATGCGTTAATTGCAGCAAATCAAACGAAATTCCTATTTAATTTAGTTTGTTGTTGCTAAAAAAATTTTGCTGTCAATAAATCCAATTGATATATTCACTTCAGCTATTTAACATTCCGTAGCTCAATGCTTGATATCCGCATCTGGATGCGCATTGTGTACCACTGTCGTGCAACAGATGCTGAGCTGCGTGACGCACTCAACTCAAAATGTAACTCTGCGCAGCTCCACTCAAAGGCGAACTGAAAGCACTCAACTGATGTTCGAGTAAATTGAAAACTTCTGTTCAAAATCAACAAAAAGTGTGCTAAGTACTTAATGCAAAATGCTCGTAAGCGCAAAAATTAAATGCAAATCTGCATAAATAGAAACAGTTAGTTCATTTTTAGTTGTTAATTAAATAATGCGCTTAGAAATTTTTCAATTTATTTTGCACGGAAAAATGATAATTTGTTTTCATGTTTGTTTTCAATTATATTTAATTTTGTTTACTTATTCAAAAGGTTTAAACTCAGTTTCCAAACAGAGAACTATAAAAAAAATATTCAAACTTTTTAAATAATCCAAAAAAAAACGTTTATTTGTTGTGTATTGTTTTTAATATTTTCAAAAATTAAACAAGATGAATAACATCCTAATTTAATTATAAATTAAAAAAAAAAACTCCTTACAAACTTACATTTATTGTACGTAACTGGTGTATTGGTGTATTCATTCATTTATTATATGTATATAATTATTATATAACTATTATTTCCCAACAGAAGCCCTTGGGAACTCCTACCTAGTCCTGCACCTCAACACCATACAACTTAAAAAACATTTTCAATCAACTAATGTTAATTTCCAATTGTACTTATCAATATATATATATATATATATATATATATATATATATATATATATATATAGATTAGATATCTAATGAGAGCCTCTGCAGTAGTCACTGCTCAATAATTTGAATAATAAGTTATCAGATAGTAGATAATTGGAATATTTTATAGCCTGAACCCACTAAGGCAGTTCTTATATAGTCATTTTAATTTTATACTTAAATTACAAATATTCCGATGGGGCAAGGACACAATACATTAAAAAAAGCACTGCAATGGGATAATTAATTTCTGTTTCGGGATTGCATTTTGTTGCCCCTTGCCATGCCGACTGAGAGCACTTTAATATAATTTGTATACCCTGCATATGATTTGAATAAGATTTAACTGGATCTGTTCTAGTTCAAGTTTGCATCATGTCGATGATCGATAACCTCATTCGTTTCTCCAATATCGATATAAATCGATAATACATATTGCAGAATACAGAATTCCATTTTTCCTATTTGAAAGGAAATATTTTTTAAAATTTTTCTTATTTAAATAAAATTTAAAAGGAACATACTGAATTCATATTATATTAAGAACAGAATATAATATTATATTAATATTTACCAAATTACACACACACACACATATACGCACATGCCAAGACATAGGGTATCTCGTAGCGAGCTCTCTCGACTGGAGCAATCCTGTTTGTTTGTTTAATTTGTGATAGTTCAACGAAAAGTATTTTGAGCGCGACTCAGTATGCAAATACAAAGACAGTGTGAGTTATTTTGTGAGTGTGTGTGAATGAGTGTGTGTGAGTGAGTATGTGTGAGTGTGTGGAGTGTGTGCCGTATTCATATAAAAATGCACTTTAAAATTGTTATAGTGCGTGTGAATGTGTGTGTGTGTGTTTGCCCGCGGCTTTCGCCAGAGGTCAGGTCAACTTCGTCGCCTGCCAATTAAAACTTTTTATACGCTGCGGCGGCTGCACGCACACACACACACGCACACAAACACACGCACACACACACACGCACACACACACACACATGTGTGGGTATGTGCATCGTTTTGTAAAGCGCTCCATGGAACTTTATTAATGCTATTTCAGTTAATTAACTACAAGAAATACGCAGAACAATCCGCAAACGGAGCAAAAACAGCAACAACAAAAAACATAAAAATAAATATAAATGTGTCAATATACATATATTTACACACATATAATTTTTTTTTGTTAAATGCTGAACCGTTAAAAAGAAATTTTACAATATATATGAAAGATATGGATGCTTACATAGCTATTTGCAACTCTGCATTAACACACACATATATAAGGTTGGTGTGAATGGAGTTCGCATAAGCATTAAGTCAAATGCCGTTAACAACAACAACAACAACAAGAACTAAACGGAAAACAAAAACGAGTAAAAGTCAACATGACAAAGCAGTGCGGCTCATCTCTCCAACTCTCCAACTCTCCAAACGCTCCAACATAATACTACTTCTCCACAAAGCTCACGGCCATATAACGGTTCCCACGCAACGCTTTGTTTTGAGTTGGTTTTTGGTGCAAACGCAACAAGTTGAGTGCGTTCGTGTGCGTGTGTGCGTCTGCCGAGATAAGCAAAGTGAAAATACATCAGCCGTGGCGTGACAAAAAGTGTTGCCTACCTTTGGGAGAGTTGCAAAATTAACGAGTTTCACACAATGTCAGTTTTTGCGCGCACAGCTAAAAAAGAAAGAAAACACCAAAAACAAAACCAGAAATAGTTGACAATTCTAAAATTCCGTTGCTGCCAAACACACCGATGCATGCAAAGCACCACACACACACATACACACACAAATATTTATATAAATGCTGAAAGAAAAGAAGGGAAGAATGAGCTCGACTACGAAATACCCTCAATGCAGTAACTAAATATATTTATATAAATATTAATATTGTCAGTTTGAACTTAAAATTAGTGCATTTGTGGGAATTTTCAAACTTTATTGTATATTCTCAAAACGTATTTTTTAACAAACTGTCGACAAGCAAGTCTATTTTGTATTTAGGGTAGTTCCACGTCGAGTTGTCTCCACAAGACAAGATTTCTAACGGTTATTTAACGGATGATAATTAAAAAGTAGTGCATGACAAGCACTGTGCAACACTTTAGGCTTTTAAACGTGTCTAATTCAACACAGTCAAATCTCGGCTCGATCGGATCAACAGCAAATCACACACAAGTGGATAGATGTGTGTGTGGCAAGTATGTGTGGCAGGCGTGTGCTGCAGGTGGTTACAGATTTCGTTTTACGTGAGCTGCATTTCCGCATGGCCGCTTCAGTGTCCAGTCGCACATAAGCGGACACTTGAAACGATGTGTTATTGATACGTCTCAATTGATTCTGACGCACGTTCGTTGCAACGTGGAAACTTGGCAGCATTTACTACATTAACTACATGGCCGTAGCGTTGCACCTTGAAGAGGTGCCACAAGAAAAACAAATGTTTTTTTTAAATCTACAAAATTATAGCAGATATAAAATGTTGCACAAAACTGCATTCCAAATTTGCCAGCTGTAACTTTAAAATGGTCTGTTTTTTGAGGCGTGTTCACAAATGCTATGCTTCAAATAAGTGTTCGCTTGCCTTAGAAAATTCACTTAACAGCTTAACATTTATTTCTCTGAGTGTATGAGCAAATGCGAGCCTTTACACATGAAGGAATATGTCCTTTCAATTTTCCCGCTCGAGCTGTAATCCTTTCTACGCTCATGGTCTTATATGGATGCATGCTCGACTACGAGATACCCTACAAATTACACTATACTTTATATATGTATGCGTGCGTGTGTGTGTGTGTGTTTGTAGTAGTTATATCTGAATCGATCTTCATGCATTTGTAGAGGAGATCAAAGCTATATCCTTATGAATAAGAAAATGTGAATTTCATTGCGATTCTTAATCGATTTGTATCGATGTACCCAGTTATCGATAGCATGAAATGAAGCTCATCTCCAACTTCGGCACATCCTGTTCCATTTCCACTCTCAATGGGTAAAATGGGATCCAGAAATGTACGTGCGGATGGATATAAACAAGGGCATAACTGAAGGTGCAACAGGCACTCAGCACATTGAGCACACTCGGCAAACAGTCGAAGCATATTGCTGGAAGCGGATTGCAACATGCGGCACAAGTTATGCAAAAACAACAAAATAAAAATAAACAAATGAAGATGAAGGAGCTAAACATGGCAATTCTAGGCAATCAAAGTAATCAATTTACACTTCTTATATACACAAATCAAATTGATAAAAACAAAAACGTTCTAATTCAAAAGTGTTAAATTGAATAACATTTGAGATAAAATAATTAAAAAGTTTTCCATGAAAAAGCCAACTTACAAACTTGCCAAATATTGATGGAAAACTGTTCTCTTCCTAGCTATATATGTGTATTATATATGAGCTGATACAGAAATTTGTGTGAACAGCACTTTTTTTTTTAAACATTTCATTCAATAAAAAAAAACTTTGATTGAAGTAAAGAATCAAAATAAAATAGAAATAATAACGAAAACCCATTTCTGGCAAATGAAAAGCAAGCAGACAACAAAATTGATGCAAAGTTTTTTGTTTTAATTTCAGAAACCAATCGGATTAAATCTAAAAACAATGTTCTTTGCTTAACTTTGGCAAATTTGTCTAAATTGCTGCTTTATTTCACTGCTCAAATGTGAATTGCTTCTTTGAATTGATGTTTGCAAAATTCATAAAACTAAATAAACAACAAATAACAACAAAATAACAATTCATTGCTTCACTTTTGATTTTCGGTTGCTTTCGTTATGCAAATCTCAACTGTTGAAGCTTTCATTGTTTGCCTGCTCTGCTCGACCGTATTGATAGAGTATTTGGATGATTTCCAATGCAATCGACAACAACAATCAAAATGTGCAACACAACACAACACAACACGCACATTGAAAAACGTCACTTGCCACATTTATTTTGTGTGTCAACATCGAATGGCAGCCAGCGTCCTCTGTCATCCCATCCACTGACACCCACTTTAGTTGAGCAGGTCCAGCAGAAGCCGCATGAGGCTGTCCAGCAATATATCTTCTATATATATATATATATAAATAAATATATATATATTTATATACGGATGAGACAATAACACCAAAATAACAATCAGAGCATTTTCCTTTTGTAGTTTGAAAGCATGAAATAAAAGTGTTCAACTCGAAACTTAACACAACGAAAAGCTAATAGTCGTTTTATTTTGCTTTAGAGATCCCTCAATTCAATTTGATAGACTTTAAAAAGGCACTGTTCAATTCGGTGGCTAGAAGCAGACTTCAAGGACTCCACCCCAGACCAAATCCTTTCCCAGTTTCACTTCGCTCTCAATTTACGCTGGCTACTTTAAGCAACCCAGTCACTCCAAAGCCAACCTCCAATTAAACAAGCTTCTGCTGTCAGCTTAACAGTATTCCTATCACCTACTTTTAAATAACACTAATTTCCATCCATCAAAATGACTCCGACACCATCTGATTTTTATTGAGATATCTGCACTGGAACCAACTAGATCTACTGTGCCCCCTTCTGAGTCTTTGGCTACTCCATCAACCCCAGCTGCACAACGCGAATGCGAGAATCTTTGTTGGGTTGAGGGATTCTATGTCTTCGAGGGCTTCTCGCTCTGCTGGTATGTGCCTTGGGGATTCTTCCTCGCTTTACCTTGATTGGTTAGGTAACTGGACTTCTTAGTCCACAAAGCCAATTCTTCCCATGGTTTTTATTTGCTTAAATCGTTTATGATTACAGCAAAACAAAAGGCATTTGGCGTGTCAGAGTCGAGTAGAGTGGCGCCTCTGCCCAGCTCCGTTGTTGCCTCTTTCTTTCTTCGTTTCTGCGTCACCATAAAGCATATATATATATATTCTTATATATATCAGATCTATGTATTTATCTGTATTTGTTTTTTTTTACAATCGAGCAGTTTTGTTAATTTAGAGTAAATTTTAGATCGATTCCCCAGCAGCACTTTAGAATTCTCATTACTATTAACATTTTTATTAATGCTTTGCACAAAGGTCAATGAATAAAAGCCCCATTTTTACAGCCAGCACTGTATGCATATATATATATATATATATATATATAGATATATATAGATTTATACTGAGTTCAGTTGGTGTAAGGACTGCTTAAATGAGATGACAGTTGCCCAGTTTTTCAGCCCAATGGATAAATGGAATATGGCATTGCTCATAACTCGCTCACCGTGCAATCTAAGCGGGTGCCATCTGTTGATAGAACAGGTGAACACACACACACACACACACACAGACACACACACACACAGCTAATCGAATATGGAATGCTGTGAAATGAACCACACTTGATAAAGTGCCATTTGCAAAGCTCCGGTTGCAAGCAGCAAAACAGCAAAACAGCAAATAGCAGCAGCTGCAATTGTAACCATGTGCAACGTGCCACACACACACACACAAATTGGGAGCAAGCTGCAAGTGTTCTGGCACCGATAAGATTATGCTCCGTGCTTGTGGCAGGTGTGACTAGGCATGGTTAATGCCACACTCAATGTGCAATGAAATTGATGTCAAGTGTAGTAATTAAAAGCAATTGTGTTTGCAACTTGAATTGACTGATTGCCTGATTGACTGATTGCCTGATTGACAGATTGACAGACTGACAGATTGACAGACTAACAGATTGACAGACTGACAGATTAAGCACAGTGTGCATAAATAAAGCAATCAACTCATCAAATTCGCACGCATAAAAAACGAATAAGCCCATTTTAGATTTGTATTGCATTCGATGTTCTTTGGAATGGAATAACTCATTGCTTTCCATACATATTTTTCGTATTTATTTTTTATTTTTGTTTATTTTAATTATTGAAAATATTTCTTTTTATTTATTTCGTGTTTGGAAATGTGTTTCTTTTTTTGTTGGTTTAAATCATTTAAAACAGAAGTGTATTAAAGCTTTTGCTGACCACAAACAGGAGCAGAGAAAGTGATGAGATGGAGCAAGGTGGGGGGGGGTAACAGGAGTGAGAAGCAACAGCTGCATTGCGACAAGTTGCCTCACGCTGCACGCTCCATCAACTGGTGTCCAATTTGCTATGGGCAGGTTGCGAAATGGCAATGCAACAATGCCAACATATAAATCACAAAGAACCCCCCCCCACTCCCCTTCCAACTGGCAGGAGATAGAAACTGGATTGTTTCCTCGTCTCTCTCTCTCTCTGTCTCTCTCACTCTCTGTCTCTCTCACTCTCTCTTTCTCTCTCTGTTGGCCTCTTTTTTTGTCTTGGCGTGTCATTGTAACCGTTTGTCAATTATGTTTCGCATGCAGTTAAAACGTTGCATTTCCGTTTGCCGCCAAGAACAAAAGGGGTGCAACAAACCCGCCCCTCCACAACCCCCCACCCCCTGCCCCCTTCCCCCTTCCCCCTTACCCAGCCTAGCAACCCAGTAGCTTAAGCTGCCGCAGGAGAACACCCAGAGGACTGTCATTTTGCCTGGGCCGGAAGTTTTGCGCTGACATTCATTACCATAATTCACAACAGCTTACAACATTTATGTGGCTGCTGCTGCTTCTACTGCTGCTTTCTACGACCACGCCCCCTTTTACACTCTGCATTGGATAGCCTGCTGACATCGCAACTTGACTGAAGACCAATCGATTGTCAACGCTTGGCAGTTTATTGATATAGTGCCCCGATCCGGTCAGCTCCGGATCGATATATGTAGATATGTCTAGCCAATGGCACAGAGACGACCACGACCAAGTTAAAAAATGTGCCCAGCAGTTGCCATAAAAAGGCGCAAATTGAAATTTTTTTCCAATTATTTCAATTGGCTCGACTACATTTGCCTTAACTGGCCTTCTTTGGCCGGCTTTGCATTATACAAATTTGTGTGTTGTGGCCAACAACACTTCTTGTTAACAGTTTGTGTGCCAGTTAAGCAGCTCGACTGGTAGAAATCGTCTAGCCAGCTTTATATAGATATATATTAATACGATATATACATAATAGTATATCAAAATCAGTGGTCCTGATCCAATTTATATTTTGACTCCGAATATGATGATTTGGAAGGCGATAACTTTACAATTGAATCATTTATCGTTATCGTTATCGGTATATGATAACATGTGTATAAAATGGAATCGGTTTTCGATGCTGATCAAGAATATACCTTAAATATACTTTATGGGGTCGCCTATGCTCGCCTCCCTTTGCCAAAGACAAAAAGCTAAAAAACAGCTGCAAAAAAAGCATGCTAAATACAATTAAGGCTGTTTAATCCCATAATAATTGGACATGTCAACTTTCTTAACTTAACACCTAAGAATATTTGGGAAAAGTTAAAGTTAGCTCAGAGTTAACTTATCTGGCAACTAATAAATATTTGTTATAAATCCACTGCTGATTGTCACTTTTGATATGAAGTAGCAATTTAAAAATATCCCACTTATATTGATAATTAAAATATTATATAATATAATAATATTTTATTAATATTGTATATGCTTCACCATCGAAATCCGTTTTTGGGAAAGCTCTCTTTGCTTATTTCATGTAGACAAATACTAAAAGATTAAAAAATATCAAACTTGAAGAAAACGCACTTTTACAATTAATAAAAACAAATTATGAAATATTATAAATTATTGATTTGATTTAAAGAAAAAAAACAAATTGTTAATTGAAATATTAAAGTGTAAAGCAATCAAAAAATAATATCAAACCGGAATCGCAAGTAGTCGGTGTTAAATAAATTCAGCTCGATCTGAAATTGAATTAAAGCAAGTTGTGAAAGCTTCAAAATTACACAGAATACTTTCTGGCAATTGGCACACAAATTTCTTTCATGAAATTTAACTCTGATTAATGCAGATTCGTATAATTATTCAGCCACAAAAGAAATGCAAAACCGATTTTCGCCAAAAATGGAATTCTCTTTAATTCAATAATGGCAGCGGAATATCCGGCTAAAAATATTTTCCAATGTTAATGCACTGTATGGAAATTAATGAAGTATTAATTAAATAAATTTCAAAACAAACAAAATGCCGTCTACTTGAAATCAATCCACAAAACGTAACTGTAAAAAAGTGACCCATATAAAAATTCCACTGCCAAAAAACTGTTGACGTTCGTCGAACATTTGACGTGTTGACAGAATACAGTTAATAAAAAGTAAAAAAAATATAAAACACATATGGAAAATAGTTCGATTTGTTTGAAATTGAAATTGAATTAGGAAAAGTTTTCAGAAGCCTTTCAGAAACATTAAAACAAACAAAATATGGCAAATCAAAGGGAATTTTGTGATTTGAGAGATGAGAGATGAGCGATGAGACGATATAAGGACTGAATGTGAGGGAAAAGTTTTCGGGCAAGTGGCAGCCAGTTGAGGGGCAAGCAGTCTCTTAAGGGGGGAGGTAGACGTGGGCGTGGGCGTGGTCAAAATCTTGGGTGCAGAAGCTGTTAATTATGTAAATGTCTGCAGCAATTGGAACGATTTCTATTTTAATGGCCATCTGATTTATGGGCAAATAATTCACGAGAGCGAATCTGCTGTGGCAAATGGGGAATAAAAATGCAGCTGCCATCTGGCTGCTGCCACGTGGCAGGTGTGACAACCTAATGCACTGACAACTGAATGCTTGCCACAAAACATGTACAAGAATCTGAAATGTGGAAACGAACGTGGACCGGCAAAATTTCACACGCATGTAATTCCATATACAAATGGAACTACGGCTCAGGGCTGAAGCTGCAGCTTATCTGCGGCACAAGCAACAGTGCTTTTCCCCCAGTGTGTGTGTGTGTGTGTGTGTGGCAGTTGCACTGAAAATGAAAATGGAGATGGAAATGTTTGCAAATCAAAAGTCGAGCAGACTAACTAAAACAATTTTCAGATAGCAGATAGTAGATATTAGATAAAACCATAGGCTCAAATACACTCAAAACAATTTTAGATTGTGTTTATAAGAATGTTCAGTGTTGCGCTTAATGTTTTTTCCTTTCTTTTTTCGTCTTATGTATTCAAGAATACAAATATATTCGAATGAATCAAAGAATATGTTTTGTTATCTTTCAGCGAAATTGAAAACTTGTCGCTTTAATATTCATATACACTAATAATTTAAATGTTGATTATCTCTAACACAATTATTATTTATTTATTTATTCATGAATCTTTTTCATTTCAGCATTATCTTATTCTTACTAGTTTCGTTTTGGATGTGGATATCCTTTTACAGGTATTAACAGGTATTTGGTTATTCATTTATTATTATTTATTCTTTTTGTATGTTTGATATGCGAAATATTTATATTTCTTCTTTTTTTTCAATGTATAGTGGACGTGGGCATGGTTGGGTGGGTGGGTGGTAAAGGACTCTCCGCATAGAGGTGCCCACAAAAGTTGCACGTATTCATTTCAAGCATTTTTATGCGATGCTCGCTTTTGTTTTCACTGCATCCGCCGTGATGTTCTGACATAGTTTTTGTTAGCTGACATTCTCTGGTTACCTGCCGCCGTGTACACATGTGTGTGCAACGCATGCCACACACGTTATGTGTGTATTATGTATGCTATGTATGCGTTTATGTTGTATGTATGTATGTATGCCCAGATACGCACACATTGTTGGTGTGTAGCACTCGGCTTAATGGTTATCTCAACGGACGGACGCGGCACCTCACCTCTCCTTTCTCGCCATTGAGAGGCAGAGAAATGCATAGAGAGAGAGTGAGAGTGAGAGCGAGAGAGAGCGAGATAGAGAGAGAGAAATTGGGAACTGCAAAGAGACTTGCTTTGCCACCGTGCTGACAGTAAATGTTTAAAATTGAGTGCAACTTGTCGTAACTTTATTTCAAATATATGCGGAAAGTACTCACCAAACAATGCACAATGCAATCACACACTCTCACACACACACACACACACACACACACACACACACATACACACACACGTGTACCAGTTGTTAATCTTTGAGGCGCAGTCAACGTGCCACACAGGCGACAAAAATGGTCAAATTCATTTCATTTATTAGACATCGAAATTTAAAAGCAAAATCTGAAATGATGTGCAAAAACTTAAAAAGCCAACAATTTTCATTTTCAAATGTCGAATAACCGAAAAAATATATCAATTTAAGTCAAACACAATCAACGACATAAATATCCATCTTTAGTTATGCTCAAATTATGTGTAATAAAAATAAAATATAAATTCGATTTCTGGCTTGTTTTGTCGCCTGTGTATATAAACTATATACTATATATATATAGATGTATGTGTGTGTGTGTGTGTATGTTGTTAAGTGCTTTGCAACAAAGTTTTTGCATGCTTTTGTCGGACTGATGAGTGCCGTTTGTTGCCAGTTGCCAGTTGCCAGCTGTCTGCTGTCAATAGACCAGTTGCAGTGGCAGTCTCATGGCCAATTCCCAGTTCCAGTTCCAGTCCTGATTCGTATTCCCTTACCTTTGGCCAGTTGGCTGTTTGTGCGGCATTTCTATACATATATATATATATATATATATATATATATAACGATAACGGGTGGCTGCCACAAGTGGCAGATTTTGCAGTTGTGCAGTCATAAGTTAACTGCGAAATTACATACAATTTGATGGCCCTTATATTATAGCATTAGCTGTAGCAGCAGCAGGTTGCAAGTAGCCAGCCACACGAAGGTGACTGCATTATTGACTTCAAGTTGCAATTTCGTCCTGCTGCATTTCTCGAACAAATACCGTGCTTAGCCAAAGCACGCTCCCCAAACACCAGCGACCAGCTACCAGCGACCAGCTACCAGCTACCAGCTACAAGCTACTCAAATAGCCGACAATCAATTGGCAATCAATGAGGACTGCACACACTCCATTAGAGTCCGGAATGGTCGCGTGTCGCATTCCTTTCATATTTGTAGCACGAATGGGTAAACGCCACTTAACTTTAACAAATCGGAATCAATATAATAACATATGTACTCCATTTCGCACAGTGAGCGAAAAATTGCTGAGAAGCAGTCGCCCTTAATTTCAAAATAAGCACATAAATCTTGAACGAAGTATAAATCCTCAGTTTGACTGGGTTTATTCAAGAATTGAAATCTTTCAGTCAAAGTATTTTCTTACTTTACATTTTTCAGAATACGACTTAAGCTAGTTGCTAGAATTAAAATATTTAAATCAAGTCGATCTGATTTGATGTTTGAAATAATTTATTTCCGATTTTTTACACCAATATATAAATTGTAAACATGCTTTCAATGGGTTATTATATATATGTATATAGATCATATTTGCTAACATATATCCCTTCGCTAAGGCTAGTAAAACCAGTGGAAAATTGTTGAGTGTATTTCAATGTTGCACTATGCCTAATTGCCGTTAGCAGAAAGATTCGTCGTAGTTCATTTGTCATGTGCCAAGAGTAGCTGGATCGTGGCCCTGTCCATGTTCATGTCCATGTCCATGTATCCTTATCCATGTGCATGTGTATGTCCAACGCCATTGGGGCAGTAACAATAAATTGCAAACATTTACAGTTTTGCCGTGGACTTGAGCGACAACCACTGAGGCGGAACAATGGCAACTGAGCGGGCTGAGCAGCGAGCAGAGCTATGCAGAGCTGGGAGAGCTGGTGATTGGATGATTGCCTCCTTCTCCTTGCTGCTGGCGTTAAGTGTCAATAACCAGCGAGTGAAGCAGACAGCGCTTCGAGCAAGTGTGTGTGTGTGTGTTCATGTGGGTCAGTTGCCACAATTTGCTGGAGATTAAATGCGACGGATATGGCCTGTCAGCCATTTGATTTCATTTGCCATTTCCTTTAGCTGGCACTTTGGCGTTAGTTAACTGCATTTTCTTGCTGCTTCCTTTTTATTAGCGTTAAGATGGATGCGTTACCTGCACGCATCTCTTTCCCTCCTCACTCTCTCCTCTCTCTCTCTCTCTCTCTCTCTCTCGGTGGCTCGTGGCAAATTGTGCATCAAATGAGCTTCCTTGTGAATGCTTTATCTCGATTTTTGCTTGTAAATATATGTATCTAGTACATGCATACCCAAAAACAAAAAAAAACAGAATTCATATTTGCTGCACAATATACTTTTTTTGCACCACATTTTCTTTCTTTTGATCTTTGTGTGTGTGTGTTGGTTGACCGACCAGACGCTGCAGGCGAAGGCAAAAGCGAAGGCGAAGGAATCGAAGGACTTCGCCGACCACACACAAAGTGTTTCGCCTGTGCCGGCTCTGCCGGGGAGATGACTTCTTTGAGTTTGCATATCTTTGCTTGGCACCCAACCAACCAATTTAAATACACTTACAGCAATCACAAGCAAAAACCAAGTAAGAATGCCGTACGACTACGATATACCCTGCTGTAAAATATATTCTTAAATTACTGGCAAATTTCCCAATAAGAAGTTTTGCACCCAAATGTGAGCAGGTCTGCAAGTGCACTCTGTTCTTAAGGCAATATATTTTCGATCATAACTTGGGTGTTTCTTATCCGATCTGGATGTTACTTATGCAGTTGATCAATAATATACATATGCTTATTATGTATTAATTAGATGATTCTGTCTTTGAAATTGTGGCATTTAATGCTATTGGAAATCGAAATATATCGATATTTGAGAAACGGAGACAGCTATCGATAAATCAAGCATGCTTGATCTGCGCCGGGTATATGAGAACCCATATTCCAAATTTGAAGTCTCTAGCTCTTATAGTCTCTGAGATCGGACAGACAGACATTGGCTATATCGACTCGGCTGTTGACACACAGTGCACATAACCAATGTACCCTTTTTGCCCACTTTTAATGGGTTCAGGGTATAAATAAATATATGCAAAACGGCTATCATTCATATGCGGAATAACTGATTCTGTAATACTCTGTCTCGAATAATAACTACAACTAAATATCGTAGGCTAAACTTTAATCTCGTTTTATATATTATATATAATTTAATAAAACGATCATATTTATTTAGTTTATGTAGAAACAGCTCCATTCCGAACTAAATAATAATAAAATAATAAACGTAAGTTTGACGATCTGTTTATTAGTCAAGGATATAAATCATATTGTTGTGTATATTTATCAATTCTTTTAGAATATCTGGAAAATCGTTATATACTAATAATATACAAATAAGTACAGTTTGAAGAAATTATTCTCTTGTTTAAGAATTAAAATGTTCTTCATTTATGAAGTAATTTTGTCTCCTGTCTCAGCAGTAAAATAGTGCTGCCAGTAAAACGTTTACGAACGTTGCATAATAAGGGAAAGCAGAATTTAATGATTTCGAAAGATTTATGAATGAAACGGAAAAGTTGCCCTTATTTTTGATTACTTTGTCAAAATATCGGTTATGTAATTTTTTTACTTATGAAAATGTACATTTTTTGACTGTAGCAAAGTAATTAAAAAAAATTTAATTCTAGAAACTATTACTAAATAAAATCAAATAGACTCAACCTGTCTGATTGTAAAGACTTTTCGCGCAAAAACATAAATTCCCCGATTCAAGTAAGCGTACATCACAAAAAGCCATTCTTTGCATAGCCAACTCAAGAGCGGCCAAGGGGCAGACGAGGCAGGGCGAGGTAAGGCGAGGGCTGGCAGGCCGGGAGAGTGGCTGGCAGGAGTGCGAGTGGGTTCTTTGAAACTTAACACAAAGCTGAACAGGTGAACAGAGCCCGTGAGGGCCCTTTATAGTTTCAAAATTGAACCTGAAAAAATGGGGAAAGGCAAAAGCAAAGCCGAGCGAGCGTAATAAGATATTGCTTGCCTGCCTTGTCATGGACAGCCTGTTGTCTAAATGCCGTCAAAAATAAAACAAAAAAAAAAAAGAAATAAAGAAAATGGGCATTGCTACGGTCAACCAACAATGGATCGGACGATGCTTTTAGAGAAAATTCGAATAATTCACATGAAGGCATGTGAATAATTTGTGAAATGAATCCCAATTGAAGCAGCAACTAAAACCCCAACTGCACTCAAAAGCACACAAAAATCAGCTTACAGCACAATTTAAGCACACTTTTTAGCTGCCAGATTGTGGCTGGGATGGAATTATATGTGGCAATCTGTGGGAACCAGTAATCCAAGATTCAAGTTTGGTGACTTTAGCTTTAAAATTGAGTGAAATTGATTCGAATTTAGATAACTATTTGCAATTCTGCATCGTAAAGCATAAAATACTCGTACCGGTATGGAATACAATATTTTTCAATCCTTTTAACTGCGGAATATTCTGAAATAATTTGAGAAAAAAAATGATGAACACCGGACAAATATAATATATAGTTTAAAATTTATAACTAAAAGTGGTGTCATAGGTGAACTGAATATAAAATATACGTTCTTTCCCTCAACCCATTATTATTATTAGATCTATACGAGAATCTTTGTTGGGTTGATTTGGTTGAGTCGATGTCTTCTTCACTCTGCTCTGCTGGGATGTGCCTTGCGGATTCTTCATCGTTTTCACACAACCTGCAAAGTTCGCTACGATAAATACCTACCTCAACCCATTCAAAATGAGTAAATCTCTGGCTCGATAGGATATATATATTCTTAACAAATAATATCAGTTTGGAAATTTAATATATATTTAAAGTTCACTCACACGGACAGACTTCTGGCTTCTGTTTCTATTTGCAATAACACAAATAGAGAAGTGAAGTGGATTATAATTAACAGCGCAAGTTGCATGCACCATTAATTGTTCAAGTCCAGTTAATTCTGCAACTGAGAGATAAGTATCTTTTTGTGCAATTTGCAATTTGCGCAGCCAACTAAACCAATAATAGTTTTATCCTCAAAGGACAATTGGGCTGTGTTAAGGGTTCTCAGAGAATATTCGTATGCGTAATTATGGATTCCACAACTGAGATTTATATATGTACATATCCACTTGTCATATCCAGATAAGAGCCAATCACTTTGCCGGATTGCTTACTGATTGTTTTCCGAGCTTAGCATAAGGCCCAAATAACAAGTTAATTAATTGATTTGCAATTTGTGATTACAAATGTAAATTCAAACGCTTATGCGCCATGTCAAAATGGCAATCACGAATAAGACAATCAATTTTACGGATAATTACACTTACACCCAAGCCTAATGCATTATATATGTATAAATATAAACATTTCCACATACCTTTTCCACATCGCAAAGTTGAAAGCAATTAGCAAAATAACAGCACAAAACGGAAAGCAAGAAAAACAGTTTGAATCGAAAAATATGCACTAATTATCAACTATATTTCATGCGCAAAATTAAAAGTTGCAAATAAACAATGCAAGTAATAACAACAAAATTGAAGAAAGAAAAATATGAAAATGAAAACAAAATTGAAATTGACAGACAGACAGGCAGCGGCATCTTAGGGTTGCCAGCCCGTTGCAGAGTTGATTTGTGGCTGCTTCCACAACAGTACCAATTGAGTTGTATGTTAAGCAATTCATTAAATTCAACATTCCACTACACATAAGCGATCATAATAAACAAATTTATAATTATTGGTTATAAGTAATTACTGTAATTATTATGTAGTTTACGGACTGGATGCTCGTATGGGAAGTATATATGATATAGTAATCCGATCACAATATCAGGCATTACTGGTGAGTAAAAGCTATACTTTTCTAGTTCTTTTTAATTGAATTTGTATTCTGACTCGACAAAAAAACAATAGTTATTTTGAGAAATGTCCGTTGAAAATGTTTTTTAATTGCCAAAGTTGTTTAATTAAAAAAATCAGTTTTTAAATATATACGAGTATATCACATAAATGTATGCAATGTCATTCCACTTCAGTCAGTCAGCTAAATCAGTCAGTCAGTCAGTCACTCAGTCAGTCAGTCAGCTAGTCAGTTAGTCAGACAATAAGCCATTCTGACACAAGACCGACATGTTTTTCGCTTTTCAGGCGCATTCTCAATGAATAATTGAAACAATTTGCGGAAGAACTTTTGTGGTTGGCACTTTCTAAGCCAGTTCAGATAACCGCCAAAACAGTCAAATCAACCACTCAACCAGCATCCGTTCACAAATAAAGATATTTGGCTAAATGAAAACTTTGACTGACAACCGCACTCACCTCTCTGCCACATCGCTGCAGGGCGCTTTCTTGCACTTGATTTGCCACAAAGTACTTTGATGTTTCCCACCCTCTCCCACTCCCACTCCACCAACGCCTCCCCCTGACCCGACCACTTCGCGACCCCTTCGCACAACTACAGTCAAGTGTGTTACAGATTCGTGTCGAGTATTTGCCAAAAGCATTATCTGTTTTTTATCTGTTTGTTTGTATTTCTCATCATTATTTTTATTCCCATCCTTTTATGGTTTTGGCATTGTGATTTTGATACCATTTGAAATACCATAATAAGCAATTAATATTTAATATTCTATTAACCGATTTATTGGTTAATCACGGAAGAAAGGCAAATAATAAGCAACTTTTGTAATTAACTTTCGCTTATCTTGTCGATAATTATTTATTTCTTCTTGTAAAATAATTTGCGCGAATTTCACTAATTTCCAAGCTCAAATGATTGTGACAGATAACACCAAACATCATAAAATTATAGATAAATCGTTGGACAATATAATGTTAAACAAATAATAAATATTAAATCAAATTTGGCATCAGAATATCGTCGAATTCTTTCGCATGAGTTCTTAATAAAAACAGGTAGCAAATCTAATCAAATCAAATCTATTTCAAAGCAACTACAAATTCTGTTTCCTGTGGCAATCTTAAAAAGGGTATCGTTTTCTCGACATAATCCAAATATTGTTTTTTTATATTTTAATATCGATGGATGGATGGCAACTGCATTTATTTATTAATGGCAAAAATGTGTTAAACTTTAAATGCATACAAATTTCAGGACTCGAATGCAAGTGACCCAAAGCAGGTGTCAATAATTGGTCAATTGGGTAACCAGCCAGAGGACAACGATGAGTGGAGGAGCGTCATGTGCAACTGTCTGGCTTCCCTCATGAGTATTGCATGCTTATCTGGGCTGGTGTCACAGCTATAAAAGACGTGTGCCCCAGTTGGTGGCATGTCAAACAGAGGCAAGTGGCATACGACACGATGTTCTGGCGCAAAAAGAAGCAACGAGATGAGTTCACCTTTGAGGATCTGACACGGTTCCCAATAACATTCTACAAGACGATTGGCGAGGATCTGTATTCGTCGCGGGACCCCAATCGATTGCGTCGCTATTTGTTGCGTTTCTACCTGGTGCTCGGCTTCCTCAACTTCAATGCGTATGTTGTCGGCGAGATTGCCTATTTCGTAGTACACATTCTGTCGACGACGACCCTGCTGGAGGCGACGGCTGTGGCGCCCTGCATTGGCTTCAGTTTCATGTCCGATTTCAAGCAGATTGGCATGACGGCGAATCGGAAGGCATTGGTCCAACTGCTGGACGATCTGTGTGAGATCTTTCCCTTGACCAAGGAGAAGCAGCTGGCCTATCGGGTGGCCTACTATAAGACGCACATGACACGCATCATGTGGCTATTTACGGGCCTCTGTATGACGTACACGACATCGTTCAGCTTCTATCCGGCCATCAAATCGACGATTAAATATTATTTTATGGGCTCAGAGATATTTGAGCGCAATTACGGTTTTCCCATCCTGTATCCGTACGATGCCGAAACGGATATAACTGTCTATTGGTTCACCTACTGGGGATTGGCCCACTGTGCCTATGTGGCCGGTGTCTCCTACGTGTGCGTCGATCTCCTCCTCATCACCATAATCACCCAGCTGACCATGCACTTCAACTACCTGGCCGACACACTGGAGTCCTACGATGGTGATGCCCACTCCGATGAAGAGAATCTCAAGTTTGCCCAGAACTTTGTGGTTTATCATTCGCGCACCTTGGAGTAAGTTTGCCATCGATTCGAGATACTATAGATTCCAAAAGATAGCAATAAACAACAGCACATCCTGGGAACTGGTGCATCTATGTTCTTATAGATGTTGAATTAGTGCATGAAGAACTATTTAATGTCTCATCATTTTTGTATATTCAAATGAATTCACCAAATTTCCAATTGAGTTGACTTATATTATTCATTTATTTAATTCATTTCCAGACAATTGCTTAAAGTTGAAAACTTAAGACTGCTGAAGTCTGTAAGAAATATTTATATATTTATACCTTATATTTGAATATTCAACTAAATAGGCAATGAGTAATAATAAGTAAAAAGTAAGCATTATTTTATTAGGATTTTGATTAGGTATACATAACATTATCCTCACGTCTGTAGTACTTGTCCCTATATTTAATGAATATCATCTATTGCAGCATCTGCGAGGAGGTGAACAAAATCTTCAGCCTTACAATCTTGTGGAACTTCATCGCTGCCTCGTTGGTCATTTGCTTTGCTGGCTTTCAGATCACCGCCTCGAATGTGGAGGATATTGTGCTGTATTTTATATTCTTCTCCGCATCGCTGGTGCAGGTGTTTGTGGTGTGCTTTTATGGCGATGAGATGATATCCTCGGTGAGTCTTACTCATCTTTAATATTAATATTCTATATTCTATATTCTATATTCTATATATTAAATATTCCACGTAGAGTTCGCGCATTGGCGAATCGGCATTCAATCACAATTGGCTGGGCTGCGACTCCAGGTACAAACAGATCATGCGTTATATTATGTTGCGTAGCCACAAGCCAGCCTCGATACGACCGCCCACATTTCCGCCCATCTCGTTCAACACGTTCATGAAGGTCATCAGCATGTCGTATCAATTCTTTGCCCTGCTCCGCACCACCTACTACGGCTAAGTCCGAATCGTCCTGCGATTTTTTTTGCATTTTCGTTTATTCATTTTAATTAAGATTTGTGAACAAATTAAAATTTGCATGCTCAAAAAGTGCTGTCAGATCGAAACTTTGCGTAAAGTGAAACGATATTTTAAAACAGAAAATATTATTAGTTACTTATCAAATATATAGAACACTAATAACATAATTTATATAGAATATCTGTTGATATGATGAAGCTTGTATTGTAGAACTAAATTGTCAAATTGATTTCGATTGCTTCTAAAACCAACACTTCCCACAAATAAAGAGGCCTAATGTCCTATTAACCTGGTCATTTGGCTGCCTATTTATTGTTAAATTGTTCTGTCGACGTTCTTAAATGCAAATGTAATAGCAACTTAAGTCAATAAATGCAAATCAAAATGTCTTAATGTATATTTAATTACGCACTCGAAGCACTTGCTAAACGAAGAAACATTCCACATTCGCTGTTTATTTAATTATAATTCATAGTTGTTAGTGCCTCACACTTGATTATTAAATGAATGAAAACGAATTTGTAAAGAGCACTTAGTCAACGAATTAAGAACAACTCATGTCAAATGCCAATTGGATAGATATATGTATGTAAATCTCACGTGCAATCACTATAAATACATGTTGAAGTCAGAGAGCAATGAGGAAATAGTGTCAGGCTGATCCAGTCATAAGCTTGCTCTTATTAATCCCTGTATTTCCATTTTCATTTTCATTTACATTTCCCTCATTCATTTCCATCTCCATTTAATAGCGCACCTGAATAAGAACGAGCTGCTCGAATTGAGTGGTTTGAATAAGGACAGCTTACGAATGAGCTTATCAAGTATACGCAATCATTTGCATAATCTTCACTTGGGTCCTGGCAGTTTATAGGATTAGCTGTCGTTTGCTAGTTATTATGATTGCTGTGACATTTTCACACATTGTGCTCAAGTGAATGACAATTAATTCTTAATTAATATTCATACTATTTGTTGACGCAATATTAATTGCAATTATTTAGTCATCTAAATGACATGCAAATGGCATGAGAAACACGTCATGAATTGCACTCATTATATTCACATCAATATTGAGGGACTGCAAATAGACAAACAAACAACTGAGTGAGTTGTGTGTATTTTGTTCATGTTCATGTTTACTTCAGTTACGAATTGAGGCATGTTTATTTATTTATTTAAGTGTGCCTGTCAACAGTCAACAGTCAACAGTCCTTTCCCATTACACGTATTTGAATATTTAATTGCATATCAGCAATTTGTAAATATTTACAACTCACACCACTTACACCACTCACACTTCTTCTGAGTAGTTGTTTCGAATAAATCAATAAACATGACCAGAGTGTGTAGAAGGGCCTGATTGATGGAAGTGTGTTAGATAATAACAACTAAATGCTACATGCTGCATACTTTTATTAAATTGTTCATATTAAGTGCAATTAGAAAGATTGTCAAATAACAAGAATAACTCATAAATAATAATAAAAGCCTTCAAGTTGAATGTTGCTGTTGAATGTTTGGCAATAAATGTAAAACTATGTCAAATGTAAGAAATGTGAATGTGAATGTGAATGTGAATAGCGATTAATAACATAGTTGAAATGCAGCTGATGTTGCTGCTGCTGCTGCTGGTTGTGCCACAAACGACATCTGGAAACGAATTTCATTTGCCATTCGGGGGCAGATGGCAAGCCATTAAAAACTTGAAAATCATTGCTGGGCGACTCTTTGCAAATGTGTCTCAAAATGTTGTTAGTTGTTCTTGTCTTTTGGCGGTTTCAAGTTTGTTGCATGACAGACAGCCACAACTTGCGCACACACACACACAAACACACACACAGACACACATATATATTACGTAGTTAAAGTCCCAAATGCACCACTAATTTGTGGGCATGTTTAATGCTTGGCTGGCTTTTTATGACCATCGTCAGAGGAATGCGCTAAAGCGCCATCTTATACAGTCAGACCACGTGCCACAACCGCTGCCAGCGTTAGACGAGCTTGGGGCCCACATAAGGCGGCAGGTACAGGTACAGTTGTGTTGCCCCAGCCAGTCAGCTAGCAGCTCTTCACCTTCGCCAAGTGCTGCTATTGCAAGTGAGTCTCACTCACCCAAACCCACTTAAGTACTCGCAAGTGTTTTCCCCTTGCCCGAATACAATTGAAATGCGTACAACTTTATGCCACTTGCCTCAAAATATGTGTGTCATGCTGAGTGCGGCACAAGCGCCATCCAAAATCAAATGTTGCATGTGCATATTTCTCTCAACATTTTGTCGTGTTGGCATTGCAAGTGTTTATTGCTCTACTTGCCTCATCCTCATTTGCAGCCTTGGCTACTTTGCGCTATAATCCTGTAAGCCTACATCCTGTCAGCCTACAAATATTGCACAATCTTAAAGCTAGACCCAACAAGCCTGCAACACATATATCTCAAGCAATTCAATATATATGTATATATATTACTCACTGGCAATCCAAAATCGGCAAATCCCATATATATAAATCTCTCGCCATAGTAGAGCTAAATCTGCCAAATTAAATAGATTTATTAACGATTCATTGAAGTATCTCGCAGTTTAACTCTCTCGACTAGATCATTCTTATTGATCAGAAGATCTGATTTGCCTATATATATATATATTGATTAGAACTATTCCCAAAGTCGCATACCAATTTAAAATTGTTTTAATTTTTTATTATTATTTTTTTAATATTATTTATTTAGATGACAGGCTTTTCTGTGTTGCAATTAAACTTTGAACTGCTCTGTTTTCTGATGTTGCCACTGCCCCAAAGGAGAACAGTAGCAATCCCATCTTGCTGCAGCATAAATCACGCTTGCCTGCCACTGGTATATATATATATATATATATATATATATGTATATATACGTATATATCGCGTGGAGTGTGAGAAAATCACATTACATGTTTTTAACAGCGAAATTTTTTGAAAGCTATAACTGGGTGTCAGTGCGTGTGTATTGGTGTGTGTGTGTGTGTGTGTGTGTATTGGTGTGTGTACTGCATTATTATGTATGTGCACGTTAGGAGCTTTAATAACTTCACTTACACTATTCTCGTATTCATATTCATATTCATATTTAGGTTAGCACGTGCGCCACTCCTGACTTGACTTCCTTGCCTCATTGGCTTCGGCTACGTGTGTGTATGTGAGCCCCATTCTGCCTCTCTCTCCCTCTCCCTCTCTCTCTCTCTCTGTGTGTGTGTAGCCCTGCTAGTAGCTGTTGAAACTGAAGCGGGATCTGGCTGCGGGTGTAGCAACGTGGGCTCTGCTGCGAGTGCCTGTTGGGTATTTGCACATTTTAACGGATTTAATATGAAAATTAACAGCCACACACACACACACACACACACACACACATAGGCACCCTCACGATGCTGGTGTTGTTGGAGTAATTTGCGTTCATAATAATGAATCCAGCAACTGGATCTAAGGACCTGGTAATGCCATCTTGTCAGCAGCTGCACTTAGTTGAAAAACTTCCTAAAATAGCAACAGCAGTCGTTGTTATTCTTCTCTTTAGTTTAACCCGCCAAAACCCACCCAGGCCAGCCACCCATCTCCCTTTCATAGCCCAACCATCTAACATTAACCCGTTTGCTGCCCCTACCATTTGCAAGTTAAACAATTATTCAAGACGTGACTTTTTGGCATTTAAATATTTATGCGCACACGTTTTGTAAACGACACACACAACACACACACACACACACACAACACACACACACACACAACACACACACACAATACACACGCACAACTGTCACAATGTAAAATTTGTGCTAAGTTGATGGTGCCAAAGGCGTGGAATTTTGTTTGTTTATTTGCTTGAAATTTGCTATTTAGCCCAATTGTGGCACACACACTTCATTTCACATTCTGTATCATGATTAATGACCTTGAAGAGTCAAACGTTAACTAATACAAATAGTCGTATATGCAAATCCCAGCTAATACATAATCCAGAAACATGCTCAGTTCATCTTGTTTTGTTAACTTTTGCTTCATTTGAACTGAATTCTCGTTGAATGTCAATAAAAGAACAATAAAAGCCAGCTAACTTTTGAGTTCATTGCTAACTGGCTGATTACAGTTTGTTCAGTTTGTGTTTCCTATCCGATCTCAATACAGTTAACACAGTTGTGTACACATTATTATATATCAGGGCTTAGCTAGCTGGAAAGGCCACTCAATTACCCCTCCTCTCGGATAAGCAAGCTCCAAAATCAGCGATAATAATACACTCAGACTCAAATGACAAATGGCTAAATGTCAACTGTGGTCAAATAGTACGCCAAACCTGGACCAATTTAAATAGTGAACGCAGTAAGGAAATGCGTAGTCAAAGTCCCAGAGACGAAGAGGATGTAGAATCTCCGGAACACTTCCTCCGCTCTTCATATTAGGAGTAACTTCTTATCAAGTCGAACACGTTGAAATATGAGATTAGCCAGAATTGTGAAAGCCATAAATGCAACTGGCTGATTTACCCACTGATTCAGATCCACAACGTATCAGAACGGGTCAAAAATGGCCCAAGAGTGTCGACAACCGTCAAACCTAACCTAACCAGGGAATATTATTGATATATATATATACATTATAATATGTTATATATATATATATCTAAATATGCGTATAATTGTCCTCTTGTAACTGTGCATTCTGATGAAATCGTTATTCTATTGCTGTGCAATTGCTTACATTTATATATAGCCAAGTCTTGCAATTGGTTGTCGTGTGAACTGTGTGTTGCTGGAACGATTGGATCAAAATCGGTTTCAAATAAATAAACGTAGTTTCTTGTAATTAACTACATATGTTGGTAATTTGCACAATACATTTGCAGTTACAATTCGCATTTCGATTCGCTTCCCAGGCCAACAACCACAACAGCAACAACTGACAACAACTGGCAACAATAACAAATGTTTTTTGTCTTCCACAGGCATAATTTAGCTAAGTATTCCCCACCATCCATCCCAACCAAAAACCAACTGATTTCATCAGCACTTCCGGTAATGGGCTGGCGAAAAAGAAGAAGAAAAATCGCACACCTTTCACGTCCAGCGATTTGTGCGAAAACCCAACCAAGAAAACAAAAAGGCGAAAACCAGAAAAAGTCATTGTCTTGCAATGTTCTCATCGGCATGCTCCTCTTATTGAGAAAATGATAATATAATCGGGGAAAACTGCGCCAATCAAATAAATAATTCGAAGTGCTTTCTGCATGGGCTGCATTACAAAATGAACGGTCTAAAATAATTGAGAATTGAGAACGTGGTAGTCGAGCGTAACCGACTGCGCAATACTCTTTAATCTATAATCGATCTTGGCATAACACCCAGCCTTACATATTTGAGAGATATGTGGTTTTATTGACGTTTTCGAATACCCAAATTGAGTCCAATTGAATTTAGGATTTAGATTAATCGTGGTTCAAGTTTGTTCTCTTCTCACTTTTCAGTCGTCAGCACATATTTGTTGCCTTCAACTTAAGGTCGAGTTTTCATTCTGAAATGATGAATTCTTAAATCAAGATTTGGATATAAAATAATATTCTATTAATATGCAATATACCAAAACTATTTTGGTGTAAAAATCTTCTGTTCAGGCATAAATGAATATTGCAAATATTGGACAAATTAATAGCAAATAATTTGAAAATGTGTCATTATTATTATAATAAGACAAATAATCATTGGACAGTGCTTAATATTGATTGTCGTGTGCAAAAATTCGGAGAAAAGAAAACTTCAATATTCGGTCGGTGTTCATTTATAAATCATAATAATGGTATGCAAACTGTCGGTATTTATGTTCAAAGTGGTACCTGGCTCGCGTATTATTATTTAGCTGCAAGTTGTCAGCCGTTAAATGGGTCAAATGCACTTGGCCAACACGAATAACGTTAACGGCAATAACACGCGGGACATGGTAGTGGTTAGGGTATGTGGTGAGTTTTGTACAAATGCACTGATTTTGTCAGTGAACTGGGCCATTTATACATGTCTTCGGGAGATTCCCACATGGTCTCCTTTGGCGTAGGAGGTGATAACCACCATTGACCGCAACACCCATTGCCAATTACCGATGCGTCTTGAGTGGGTTTAGTGTTGTTGGGCCCATTTGGGATAAATGCAGGTGCAATGTGGTCAAAGCGGCGGACAACGTCATGTCGAACATGACTATGCAACAACGACAACGACAACAACAACAGGTGGCAATGACATCCGTTTCCGTATCCGGGTCATGCAAAACTGGCCACAACACAAAAACACACAACACACAACATACAAAAACAAAAAGCGAACTGCTCCCAAATGTGCTGCGTGTGCATGCATTATTACACACATGAGACAACAGGCAATTGTTCTGGCTAAACTAAACCCTAATCCCTAACCCTAAGCGTGTTTTCTGTTCCCGTTCCCGTTCCCGTTCACCTGTACCCGTTCCCGCCTCTAACTCTCCCTCTCTCTCTTGGCGACAAAGACTGACTGAAAATCACAGGTGATTGCCATAAATAATACGGGCCAAATGAACAGTTAAAAGGCCCTAGCAACAACAGCAACACGCAAAAATACAATTAAAAAACGAGTTTGACTGGGAGATACCCTCTACATAAGTCATTAACTTGCATACACATATAGATATAGATAGATCCATACACATGCCTATAGATATTGTTCAAATTTCAACACTTGATCAACCTTATGCCAAATGCGAATGTTTTATCTTTAAATATAGATTTGATATTCGTATAATTTGTAAAAAATTAACGATATCTTTTTAATCTGCGCTCACGTACACAAAGACCATGTTTGAAGTATCGATAACTGACCTGTTTCCCAGGATTACCTCATCCAATGCAATGCAAATCCGTAAAATATACGAACAACATGGTCAAAAAAGGGCAAACAAAAGAGAACAAATTGACTTAAATAAAAAGGAATTCATTCATATGTAATATAAAAAAAGAAGTGAGAACATTGCAAGAATTAATCTCACCAACCATAGAAGGATGTCACCAGTAAAATAGAGGCGTTTCTTCAACATGAAAAATGTTGTCCGCTTTTTGAAGGGTGTTGACAATAATATGCTTTACTCCTGAGTGGACTTGTAACAGCTTGTCTATCGTAAGTACAAATGTTCCAAGTTTCCGAGAGCATCAAAGGAGATACGATAAAGCCGTATTCAGAGTGTCCTCAATTAACATCCGATATGTCATTGCCTAGTTTGATTTACTTTCTGTTTAGTGCTTCATCAATTGCTTTGCCTTTCTTGCTCTGCATTTGCTGTCTTTTTGACTGCCTTTTCGAAATGATTGCTCGCTTGCAAAAGATTGAACGTTTTCGCTTAAGTCAGCAATATTTTGATGCTTTTCGCTGCAAAACCTCATCAGTCTTTTAGGATCTTTTTCCCTTATCCCTGCCTCTGCCAGCAGCAGTCTACTAGTTGTTCTGGCTTGGTTCCGATTGCTCTGCGCGGCGTCTTCTCATCCTCTCAGCAGCCTTTTCGCGGGTTTCTTTCACTTTTGCTGGATCTCTTTTTATTTTTTACAAGTACAGTTGTTGTTGCAATTACACAACAATAAAAACGATTAATCTGCAATTAAAGCTCAACTTCAAAATAATTCAAAGATCGACACATGCCACATAATTGGATACATCTTCCTCAGTTTTTCAATTATTTAGTTACTAACAAAGCAAAATAAAAAAAATACAAAAAGTATCGTCAAAAAACAACAAGAACAACAACAGCTTATTTTTTGTAAGCTATTAAATATGTGAACTAGTTAATGGTTGTGGTGCATGTGGCATTATTTCGTCGCCCTTTCTGCAGACGCTTGCGTCGCCTTATGTATTTTTGATGAAAATGTATGGCATACATTTTGGGCGCCTTTAAAGTTGCCTTTTGAGCTGAACGTGTAAGGCTGCGCATGTGTGTGTGTGTGTGTGTGTGTGTGTGTGTGTGCGTGTGTGGACTGATCAACCCAGTTTCTGGAGTCACTTTATCACACCAGCCGCATAATGCAGCACTCCAGCTCTCAGTTGCTTAGTTCTATTGGCATCAGAAGTCACCAGGTGCCAGAGCCAGAGACGGAGCCGGAGCCGGAGCCGGAGCTCCGTTTCCCTTTTGAAGTGTGTTTTTACTTCTTTTTTTTTATGTCGACCCATTTTGCAGGTTCATGAATTGCATGGGCATGGCACACATATGTGGGGCCCCGTCTCACATGCCCCATCGGCCAGTTGTTGCAACGTTGTGAACTGTGTGAGTGCCTGCCTGGCAGGCGTTTCCTTTAAACATTTTTGGTCGCACATTGTAACCGTCTAATGAACACATGAATAAAATATGCGATTTGCTTAACTTTGCACGCCATGCCAAAGCAACTGACTTGCCCCCAAGGACTGAGACCCAGAGAGAGAGAGAGAGAGAGAGAGAGAGAAAGAGAGACGGAGAAAGAGTTAGAGCGATGGATAGAACACGGCAGATGCACTCAAAAAAATGTAGAAAATTGTCTCAACAGCTAAGAAAATAAGAAACGAAATATACAAAAAATAACAAAACACAAACATCAAAAGTTGATGATTTTTATCAAAAATATTTGATATTTTTACGATAGATAAGAAATCTGGGTATACTTAAAAACAAAAACTGATATTTTTAATATTTTATTTAATTTTAAAAATAATACAATTTAGCCCGAAATGAAGACATAACGTAACATTCTATATATATATTTTATATATATATATATATATATATCTTTTTTTTATTCCGGTGCATTAGAATAGCAACAGAAATGGGACCAGGACCTGCTGCTCATCACATCAAGTGCAGCAGAAGCAGCAGGCGTATGAAGGGTAGATGGATTTGAGATTTGAGAAGAGGTGGCGAAATGGGGAGGCGAGTGAGGAAATGGGTTTGATTCAGCAGATTTATCTTGGTGGTGCAGGCAGGAAGCTTTTGTTACTGCTCCACTGACGACGAATTCAAAAAACGTTGAAAGTCACTCAACAGTTTAACAAAATGGCGTCGAGTGGTGATAATGATGATGCCGTTTGAGAATCTGTGCACCTTGTGCAACTTGCAGTCTACACTGTGCCACTCTGCCACAAAATGGCCTATTTGATTGACAGCTATCTAAGAATAAGCGAACTAATTGACACAAATCGACAATTACAATTCGCCTTATCAATAGTTATTTTGAAGAAGTTCACTTTTAAACCACAATAAATGAATCTGGAATACATAAATTTAAAAAAAAAACTAGTGCCGTTAATCAATTTCGCAGAGTGTATATATAAATAGATTATATCGGATTTTGCACTTTTAAGAATGCGTAAGTTCAAGGTAATTAATTCAATTAATAGTTTGAGAATAAAGCGAAAATCAATTTGAAAGGCTGTCGAAATGCCGAAGAGAGTATTAGCGAATAAAAAATGACTTATAAATGCCAATGAGATCAGGATTTATTTCCGAGCATTTCATAAGCGTACAGTTAAGTAAATCTTCGCTTCCTAAAAATTGAATTGTTATTTCTAAGAACCTTGCTGTCGTTGTTGTTGTTGTTGTGGCAGTCAATACGTGCTATAGAAAATTGGGGCAGCGATAAAAATGTGGCGCCAAGCAGCTGATGGTCAAAAAAGCGAAAGGCGAATTGAAAAAACCAGTTAAACCCAAACAGAAGCGGTTCAATGGACACGTTTAGACAAGCAGACAAGGATTTCTTATGGAATTAATATAAAGCTACGAGCCACTGCAAAAGGGACGAGCCACTACGGAGGGACGGAAGGACGAAGGGAAGGACGGAAGGACGGAAGGACGGAAGGAAGGAAGGAAGGAAATAAGGAAGCACAGCAGCTCAGAATCAAAATGGAACAAAATAGAACAACACAAAGAAAAAACCAAAAGTTCTGTCATCCACATCTTATTCTATGCCATTCAATTGCCAAGTGAAAATTTGAAAGCAGCCCAGGCAGAAAGGCCTCAAGGGAGAGGAGGAGCAGGGGAAGACTGGTCGCAGGACTATCGACACTGACGACAGCGAAGACAAAGGCAAAGCCAAGTGGTAGTCATGACCATAGTCAAACCCAAAAGGTTAAGTAGAAAGTTGAGCTGAGCTGAGTTGAGTTGAGTCGCGCTAAGCTGAGCTGAGCTGAGTCGAGCTGAGTCGAGCTGAGCTGAGCTGAGCTGAGCTAAGCTGCGAGCAGATCAGATTGTCAAATAAAAAACGCCTTGCATATTACAACAATTTAATATGTGGAAGCCCTAACTCTGTCTGAGTCATGTGAGAGCATTGCTTTCACACCACACCTCCCCACAACATGCCCAATCTTTCCTGCAGCATTGTTATGGGTCGTATGAGTGATTTATTTGATGTCGTCATGTGGCGCGTGCCACACGCAAATCATCTTTAACTGCAACGTGGTGCATTGCATGCCAACTGCTGCATGCCCCCGTTGCCGGCAATTGTTGCAGCCACTTAAATAACCTCATAAACAACTTAACTAGCAATGTGTATTGGCCCAATGGGATTTGGCTTAAATCAAAAAATAATTCCAGTAACCATTGAACAAAAATAATAATAACAATCTACGATTTTTATTTGGTATCCTTTTTTCAACTATTTCTCCTTAATTTTAAATTGAAAAAATAAACTAATAATAATCTAAAGTAGAATATATTAGTAGAAGATTTCGTTGAACATGTTCTCAGGCTCAAACTAAAAGTTCAAATACATTTCTATGATTTGGCCTGATGTAAGTACCACATTTGCATGATTTTGTCAACATTTCTTTGATACAGTAAGCCTTAAAGTCCATCAGGACTGTCACTGAGTGCCAGTGAGTGCCAGTGAGTGAGTTAGTTTCAAGCTGAGACGGGTCCACAACTGTATCAATTTGAACTAGCCAAAAATATCAAAAGCCTGGCGAACGGACGAACAGTCAGGTGACCCCGCAACCCCGGGAAAAACGTGGGGGGCTGACGTGGGGGGCGTGGAGGAGGATGTAACTGGAGCGGCCAACAGGACATAGAGGTCACAAAAAGCCAAACTCTGTACTCGTTCGCTTCATAAAGTGGCGCGCACAAGTTAAACGCGAGCTTGCTCCAACTATTATTACTCTTGGCCCATCTACACACCTTGGGACATGGGCCTTACAACCCCTCACCCCCTCCTCGTACCCCTGCCCCATACAAGTGACTCTCAAAATTTTACATTTTTTTTTATGCTATGCGGTTTACTTGTTTGTTAAATTGAACCATTTTTATATGCCCGTTGTAGGGAGTACTGTAATTTTGTTTTCAGACTAGCAAAGCATTGCCATTGCGTATATATTCTTGATCAGTGTCACTAATCGAGTCGATATGGCCGTGCATATCTGTCCGACTCTCAGAACTCAATCAGTATAAAAGCAATCTTGAAAATCCGTAAGTTTCCTGCAGGCATGGATCGGAAATGGACAGATCGGGCCACTATATCATAACTATCGAAATATAAGTTGTAAATGATATATGTTCTCCTTATATTCGGCCCACAACTAGACATCAAAGAGTAGAAAACAAATAAGAAAGCTCTAGTCGAGAAACTAGACTAGGAAACACCCTGAACCCAGTTGATATATACATTAAATCGATTAAAATGCTGAATAAACACTCATATTATATATATTTTTATATATTACATATTATATATGTATATATATATCATCAAAAGATCAAAATCGGAATAGGTTTTGAGTCAAAACTTAAGTGTTTCTTTTTCGATTACTTAGCTTTAAAATTTCTATCGGATACCGATTTATATAGATATTCGCATAACGGGGCAATTGTCGATCAAATGAAATAAACTTAATCTGCTGGGTAACCAACCATTGCCAATATTCCATATTTTATCCATATCTCTAACTCTTAGAATCTCCGAGATCCGCATATTCATAGACGGAAATGACTCGGCTGTTGATCGTGATCAAGGATAAATATACCTAATGGGATCGAGGATGCAACTCTACTTTTACACAAAACCAGGCTATAAATTGTTGTGTACAACGAATCACTTTGTGCAAAACGAAAATATTATTTACATATTAAACGTAAAAAATTGGTAAATAATATTTCAACCTGCGAACAAAAATATATATCTAAGCAATTTAAATCCGGTCCGCAAGGACCTTTCCTTCTGCGTTTATTTTTGCTGATGTTGTTGCTGTTATTTCTGCTCCTGTTGGCAAGGATATCCTGCCGGCTAAGATGTAAAAGCAGCTACATAAAGGACAAGCAGTACAGTGAAGCCAAAAGGCAGCAGTAAAAGTAGCAGCTAAATCAGCAGTCGAATGCAATAGTTTAGCATTTGTTTGCTGCTCTTTTGTTGCAGTTGAATGCGCCACATTTCACTTGCATTTTATTAGCCAACAGTTTTCAATGCCTTTGGCCATTTTATGCGCCCATATCAAATGCACCCCCTACCCCTCTTAGACTGTGGCTGCTATCGCACAATTGAATAGACCATCAAATAGTTTACAGAGCTGCAATAACTGCTGCTGCTGCTTCTGCTGCTTCTGCTGCTTGGTCCAAAGCATTATACATCAAAATGAAGACATGAGGACCCATAGAGGCACATCAGCAGACCCACCGAGACTTAGACCCATTGAGCTTGTGCATCCATATACACAGCTAAAGATGAAGTCAGCCAATTAAAAACTTTCTAAACTCAAAACAGAGTTGAAAAACAATTTTTACCATGCTCTTGTCGCTGCCTGAATACCCCTGACAGCAGATCGTAAGCAAACTGTAAACAAAACAGCTTTTATAAATTGTATATATCGATGTGAATCCTGAATTTCTTATATATGGATGCACTAACTACCAGAATTGGCTGCTTGCCTGAGATACATCCAACTTTCACATCACTTTTCCTTGTCCGTGGGAGAAAAGTACTTTTCTACTGTTCGTACTTTAAAATTATTGATTGAGCACTAATCTGCTTCTTTTTTTTTAATTTACATAAATAGGAAAGTAAATTGTTCAATAAATTTGTATAGAATAGATTGTATAGATATTAAAGAAGTCGTCTCCGAACCTATAAAGTTTTTATGTTCTTGATCAACACAAGTCGAATCGGTCTATAACATGTCCGTCTGTCTGTAACAAGGCCAACTGGCTCTGCAGTTTAAAAGCTATATTGAATAGAATATATCCGTACTTTTCCGTATACTTATTTGGCAACTATACTGTGTGTCTAAATATGTGTAAATGTATCTGGAAATTAATTTGTTAAGCTGACTCAAAGGCTTATGTAATTGGTTTAAATGCTTAGAAAATCAATGGTGCTCGTGTTCGTTGTGTCAATTTCATTTCAATTAACACATTTGCCCTGTGGACTATTGTCATTAGCATGAACTCAAGTTGCAAACAATGAGCACAAAATGAGGCAACTTTGTTGCTAATCTTTTAAAGTTGCTGGCGTGCGTGATAATTCGCAATTTCTTTGTTTTTTCAATTGCTGCGCGAAGCATTTGTATGCAACGCAATATTTTGTGGCACGCACTGCAATTAGCCGTTAAAATGAACGTTGCTGTCGACAGCTGCTGGCAGACGCATTCAAATTGAAGCAATTTGCTGCTGTGTGAATTTCCCAATATGAACATACGATATTCTTCAGTGATTCGCAATCGATATTGAATACATTTTTGCAGGTTACCAATACTTGTTTAAATAATATTTATAAAAGCTAGTTTGCAGTTTGCAGTATTGATTAAGGCAAAATTAATCTAAAACCATGCAAAATTGGTTATAAATAATTGCATATGGAAATTATTATTTACTTTTCAACAGCGTCCCTTTCAAAACGGAAAGCTTCTCCATTTTCCATTTGAAATTGAAGACGGAAACAGGCCACATTATGTCAAGGTAACTAGATTCTCGATTTAAAAGATATATCTTTAAAACTGTGCTATCGATTTGTATCGATACTCGCGATAGAATGAAAGATATCGATTAAATTTATACAGACATGGCAAGATCGACTCGTCTCTTGATGCTAATTAAGAATATATATTTTTGAATATACCATAGTTAGCATTATATTATATTATGGGATCGGACATTCTTCCTTGGGTTCCAATGGGCTCCGGATATAGCAAACCAATCAATATTTGATACTATTTATCTATATATTATTAAATGTGATAAATGTTAGCTAATCGGATCATAAAGTAGGCTCAAAACAGAGTTTGAAACGAACCAGTTTGATGAATTCATTTGTTTGTTTATTGACATACAAGTTTTGTTGAACTTATTTATTATATTTATTTTATTTTGTATTATTATTTAAAATTGAAATATAGCTTTATGACAAGCAGGCGATTGCGAATACATAAATTGCAATTATATTATTATAATTATTGTTATTATATTAATATTTAGATGCAGATATATTTTGTATAAATGTATGTATTTCTGCCGATCACCGAAGCTCTTTTTATTTTTTTAGATAAATGCATTTAATTGATGATCATTTGTGCCACATTTGCCCCTCATACAGATAGAGAAAGAGTGAGATTCAACGAGAGAGAGAGAGAGAGAGAGAAACAGAGAATGAGAGAGAGAGAGAGAGAGAACTGCTTCTTTTCTTCATTTGAGATGCTGTGAGCAAAGATTTTATGACATGGCAGATGCCAAATACGAAATACAAATCGTGCGCAAAATTGCTGTTGTTGAGTTTTTGTTGTTGAGTTGTTGTTGTTGGTGGTGTCAATGGCCACCAGGAAACACACTGCCACCAATAACCAGAACAACAAATAAACACCAAATTAATGACAAGAACTTCTAAGGCGCAGTCGAGTCGTGGTTGCACAACAACCAAATACCCTGTTTACGCTGCTGTCTAAATAAAAGTATGTTTGACGTGAAAGAAACACGAACAGAACCAGAAATGTGGATACCAAAGTGACAAACAAACAATGACAACATTTCCCTTTTTATATGTATAACTTACAGGGTATATTGACAGCAACAACAACTGCGAATGCAACTGCAACTAGTATTAGCTGCGCATTCCGCACCAAGCTCGCTCCAACTAGCCAAAGTTGCAGTTGCAGTTGCAGTCTGTCCATATATATGTGTGTGTGTGTGTGTGTGTGTGTGTGTGTGTGTGTGTGCGTACTTGCTTATAAATAGCAAAGTACTACCTCAACTAGATGGCCATTTATTGCATCACTTGTGGGGGGTGGGAAAGAGTTTTAGACGGTGGCAACTTCGACACCAATAAACATAAGTGCCCTTTGTTGTCAGCCAGACACTTTGATGGATGTTATTGCCCCAAAAAACAATATATAAATATATATATAAATGAGTATATTTAACTAAATGTTTCGACATGTATACAAATACATAGCTTAACTAACGTATTTAAATGCGTCCCAATTTGTTGGTAACACGTTGAAAATTTATGCACATCCACACAGATACACTCCCAGGGTGAGCTAAATGGGATTTTGGGATAGAAACGAACATAAATAACAAAAGTGTATTTATAGAGTCGAAATAGCCTATTGCGATATATGCAATATATGCGATATATATATATATATATGTATGTCAGCTAATCCAAAACTCATGAAACTCAAATCCAATTTAACTGCATTGAATTATTGCTGCCAAGCGTCCAGAGTCATCTCAAGTGATTATTTTTGGATATGATTCCAATTAGCGATATGGACTTATAGCCTCGTCAAGAATCCTACATTGCCACTTTAAATAAACAAAAGTTATTATGTATATTATATAACATATTATATACTCACATTTGCTATGGGAAGCATCTTCCGTGCAATGAGTAAAGAAATAATCAAAATATTTGCTTATTATTTTGAATATATTTGAAATTGAAAATCAGTTGAGTTATGAGCGACTCCATTTATATAGCCTTGTCGAGGATGGATGCAACTTTGATGAAACTTTATTCACAACCGTCTACCCCAGATTTATTATACATATGTAAATATATTACATTTAAAAATCGATTGAATGGGTATCTATATTTTCACAGGCAAATCCGCATTGATTGAAAACAGAATTGCTTGTGGAAATCGAGATACTCTTTAAAGTGTTAAGTATATAAGCCGATTATGGCTAATTATAGAACCTATTCAACAATTTGTTTTTGTAGCTGTTTCCAGTTATCAGCTATGTTAAATGCTACTCCTTCATAATGTCAGAGCACTTGCCGATTCATCTCAGCAAATAACAAATCTATTTTTCTTGTAATTTTCTTATCATCGTCACAGATTTATGGCAGGGATGTAAGGTATGCTAGGCTCCATGAAGCTCACTTGGCCAGCAGTCGGCAGAGAGACAGATACCCAGCACAAAAACCATCCACTCGAGGCCAGTCAAACGGAGGTGTAGGCAACAGCAAGAACAACCACTGGCAATTGGAAGGCAGTTGAAATCGGCACATTGTTTGGACGCCTTCGTCAAGCAGGCCAGCAAGCCACCACAGGCAGGCAGGTAAACTGAATGAGTGACAGTCTTAATTACAGAGAGATTAGCATGGCCGGACGGGGAGGACGCATCACGTCTCTCGCTCTCAGCATGTAGTGGGTGGAGGATAGGCATGAGCATTAAGTGGAGGTTGAGGTGCCTGAGGAGGCTGTCTGGCCAGCGATTGTAGTCAATGTCACGTTTCATTATGATGACGCTGCGGCCTTAGATGATAAGGAGATGCCTGCACAGGTGCAACAGCAGGGTGCAGTTGCAGGCACGTCACCGGATCCTTGGCTCCTCGGCTCCTTGGCTGCTTGGCTGCTTGGCTGCTTGCTTCAACCCGTTCTGCTTGTGGCTCCTCTTGTTGTTTGTTTTCCATAGCCTTGAATAGCAGTTACTTATTTCTCCAACTGCTGCTTGAACGCTTTTGTTACATTTAATTGTCGCAAACGAAGTGGAAAAGTAAATGTTGCACACACACACACAGACACACACACACAGACAGACACACGAACGGAAATGCACACTAATTACTTACTCCTTGCTGACTGCCTGACTGGAGTAGGGAATGGATGGATGGAGTGAGGAACCCTTTTTACTTGAGCGCTTCTATGGCAAGTTCACTCTTTATTTGCCTTTCATTCATCTTTATTTCTGTTGCTAATTCTTTTCTTTATGTTTTCATTTTTTACCCATTTCAAATGCGTAAAAGGGTATAATGATTTTGTAAGAGGCAGAAGAAAGCATTTCAACCCCTTAAAGTATATATATGTATATTCTTGATCAGGATCAGCAGCCAAGTCAATATTGTCCAAGTCAATATTGTGAGAACATAAATGTCCTCGTATATATTAAGTTTATTGCATTTTATCGAAAACTGCCACCGTTTCGCGAATATCGATATATTTCGATTACCGATAGCACTAAGAGAAATATATTTCAAAGGCATATACATTGACATATTATTGATAAACTTTATCAATGTGAATCAAGATCGGGTGAGAAACAAATATGTATTGCCATTATTGGCATATATTGTTGATAACATAGCTGTATCTGCACTAAAACTAGAATATATTTAACAGCTGGGTTGAGGAGGGTATGTCGTAGTCGAGCAGCATTCTTTTCATTTTTTCAAGTGATAATTGAAAAGGGGCAGCAGAAAGCAGCGGTTGATAGGTGCCCGACTGGTTGAGGGTGGTTTCTCTTGAGGGGGGTGGGCCAAAAGTCATTCAGCCAAGTAAATTACAATGAAACTGTAGCCATAGATAGATTTAGCTAATAGCGTTTTAATGAAAATGAGAAAATTAATAACTCAACCCGCTATGTTGTTTGAATATCTGCACTGCGACATATCAGACCTATTGCGCCTCTTGCTGGCCCTCTAGCTCCATATATATAGTTAGTGAGTATCCCAAGTCTATATGTATATAGGAACACATTTGTATGTATTTTATATGTGTGCATATCCCAATCAAGTAAAGCGATGTTTCTTTTTGTTGTTGTTTAATTGCGCTTGTCGATTTGCATATCGTTCGGTGGAATCATCATAGCTTTAATGTTTTGGCTGCGCACGCAAAGTTTTCAGTAAAAAACATGTCACAACACCCGAGAAGGCATCAAAACATTAGCTAATTGCTTTGTGATTATTATTCGCGTCGCACACACACACACACACACAACACGTGCACGCATCTAAAATCAAGGCGAGCGTCAAATATTTTCCAACAAGAATCGAGAATAAAAGCAGCGGTGCAAATCCGTTGACAAATTCTTATTGGATTCGTACTGATTGCGGCTGTTGTTGCTGCTGTTAACGCATCAAAGGATTTGTGCTGATAGCTTTGCTGGCAATTCAATTAGCGCGCGTGAAACTGCGTTATTATTAGGGAACTGCAGCAACAAACCTGTATTCGTTTGCCATTATTTGAATACGATTGGAATGTAGACAAGAAAAAACAGCAAAATAAAGTGCACTTTCTTGAATACGAATTGGTATCTGTCAATATATGTAACTGAGATGAAAATGCGTTTCAGGTTTCATCTAGTATGTCGGCTATTGATACTGATCAAATATGCAGTATAAAAAGTAAATGTTTATTTACCTGACGATGTCAATCGTGTAAAAAACGGGCATTAGCATTTCAAATTGGTGTTCAAAGCGCAACTGCAAGTAATTATTATTGTTTTCAGCACGCAGGCGTGCAATAATTGCTTTGAGTTTACACTCAAATTTTGAGTGAAAAATATAAGGTTGCCGTTTGAGTGAATGAGATGAGTATTGTTGTGGTGCTGCCACTGTTTACATTTGCGTAACGTAATCGATAATATCTAACATGTCGATATCGATTCATGCTTATGTCGAACACAGCCCCATTTGTACTAACCCGACTGAATCTGTGACGTTAGGGATTTTATTTAATGTGTGTGACAATTTTAATATTATCTCTTATTTCTAATCGATCTCATCTCACAGCGATATATCGATAACGTTGAAAGTACTTGGAAATTAATCGATACGCTGATGCTATTCTACATAATTGCACATCACTAACATTTTGCAACGACGCTAAACAACGCAAAAGCAAATGTCGAAAATTTCACTTTAACTTGCAACCAATAATATTTTTTATATTTTTGACAAAAAACATCGCAGCTGTTGTAGCACAAAGGCGGCGCTGCTTCTGAACAGCGCGTAAGTGCAGCAGTGAATGCAATTTGAAAAAAAAAACGCAACGCGGCAAATTGTGTGTGTGTCAGAAAGGAGGTTGATCCGTTAGGAAGAGGTGGAGGAGGAGGTGAAGGCTCTCTTGGAAATTGAGACTACCAAGGCCAATGCAAAGAACGGAAACATTTGACTGAAAATGTACAGCCTCTACTGATTATTACGCGCACACAAACGACGAACGCAGTTTTATACTCACTAACAATATGCAGGTAAGAAGCAAATGCTAGCAAATCGAATATGTACAAGTATGCTAATGATTGGAAATGAATTGTTTGCGCTTGCAGCAAGCTGACGATCCACCATCGCTGCCTGTGGGCACCGAGGTGAGCGCCAAGTACAAGGGCGCCTTCTGCGAAGCTAAAGTCAGCAAAGTGGTACGCAACATTAAGGTGAAGGTTGCCTACAAGCAGGGACTCGGCTCTGGGATTGTGTCGGATGATGCTATTAAGGCGGCGCCCGGACAACTGCGCGCCGGTGCAACCGTTGAGGTGCGCCATCCGGATCGAAAGGAGTGCATCGAGGCGACAATAACCAAAATTCAGGATTGCTCCCAATACACGGTCGTCTTCGATGATGGCGACATTACGACGCTGCGTCGCACAGCGCTCTGCTTGAAGAGCGGCAGGCATTTCAATGAGAGCGAAACATTGGATCAATTGCCACTGACACATCCAGAGCATTTTGGTAATCCGGTGGTGGGCGGTCGACGCGGACGACGACGTGGTCAACTCAATGATGGCAGCTCCGACGACGATGACGAGAGCGATGCCAAGGAGGTGGTCAACGAGAAAGAGGAGCACATTGGCAAAGTCGTTTGCGTCGAGACCGAATCCAAGAAAAAGGACAAGGAGAAATGGTTTCCTGCTCTCGTTGTCGCACCCACCGCCCAGGTCAGCAAGCAGGTGAGTTCAACAAGCTATCAAATTGATGATTGCATCCAAGCAGTGCTAGATATCGGACACATTCCTCGCATTGCTACCAGTCCAAAACAATCTCTTGAAAATCTTGATTGACTGATGAGATTTTATTCAACATTTGCAATTTGTAGGCCACTGTGCGCATCCGGGTCAAGGACGAGTATCTGGTGCGCTCTTTTAAGGATGGACGCTACTACACGGTGCCGAAGAAGGAGGCGAATGAATTTACACGTGAGATAGCCAGCAAACAGGATGTGCCCGCTGTGCAGGCGGCCCTCGAATTTCTCGACAAGAGCATTTTGCCTGCCCACTGGGATCGCGACTCTCTGTTTGGTCTGGCCAATTTAACGACCGATGATGAGGCGGAAATCGAATCGGACTCCTCGGACGATGAGCCGCACGAGGAGAAGGATCTGTTTGTGGCACAGCTGTACAAATATATGGATGATCGCGGCACACCGCTGAACAAGGTGCCATCGATCCAAAGCCGCGACGTGGACCTCTATCGCCTGTTCCGGGCGGTGCAGAAGCGTGGCGGCTACAATCGCGTCACCGCCAAGAATCAATGGAAAATGATTGCCATGCGACTGGGATTCACGCCGTGCACGTTCAGCGTTATGAATCTGGTGAAGCAGGCCTATAAGAAATTCCTGCAACCGTATGGTGATTTTCATCGCAAGCTCGGCTGCTCCATGCTGATGACATCTCGCAACTCCAGTCGCAGCAAGGGTCGCAGCCTGGTCCGTGCCAACTCCGTGGCCTCGCCCAAACCGGCAGAAACCACCAAAATGGAGATAATTAGCAAATTGGCGATGGCCAACCAGGCACTGGCAGCTCTCGGCAGCAGCAGCAGCACAACAACAACAGCAGCAGCATCATCATCAGCTACAGCAACAACAACAACAGCTGCAACATCAACAGCAGCAGCAGTCAGCAGTGGGAATAGCAGCAGCGCCACAGCTGCCACGCCCACTCGCGCTGGCTCCCGGGCAATCTCACAATCAGCAGCTGAGGAATCAGGCAACACTAGCGAGTCCAGTGTGGTTGTGGAGCCGGTGAAGAAACAGCGCAAAGTATCCGCCGCAGGCAGCAGTGGCAGCAAAGTCAAGAGTCTAGTGGAGAAATACGAGGAGAAATCAACAGCAGTCACTACCAATACCAATACCACCACCAACACTATCACCACCACAACTGTCACGCCTGCCACTGCAGCAGGAGCAGCAACAGCAGGAGCAGCAGCACCAGCAGGCGGAGCAGTAGCTGTTCCAACAGTGGCCATCGCCACCACATCCAGCGTCGGCAGCACAGCGGTTTCCATATCAGTAGCAGCAGCAGCTGCTGCGACAACAGCAGCAGCTGCTGCGACAACAGCAGCAGCAGCAACAACAATAACAACAACAGCAGTCAGCGCCAAGGATGCAAAGGATGCCGAGGCCGATATGCCGTTGGCAAAGATCAAGGCAGCGGCAGTTTCGACGCGCAACAACAGCATGGACAAGGAGCCAAGCGCCGCTGGCAGCAATGCATCGAGCAAAGCTGCATCGGAAACGCAACGCAGTCGAGACGCATCCCCAACAGGAACAGGAACAGCAGCCGCATCAGCAACGGGTAAGTCTGAAGCAACCAGCTGGGTAAACCATGTGGCAAGTTCGTCGTTTTTTGGGTCATTTGTTAGCTGCTTAGCCTGTTTGATCTTCGGCTTTATCTCCCAGGCAGACCTAGACTCAACCCATTTTCAAAATAAAATCAGGAAAGAACAGGTAGATGACCCATGTAGACAAATGTGATTTAAGTCCTTCCTCCCTTTCATACATATCATATCTAGATCTCTATTCGAATTTAGTTCAAATCGTAGTCTTTTTCATAGTGTATATGTATTTGGTAAGTAGAAAAGAATGTAAGTTTTTTGTTTTTGGTGGATGATTGTGTGTATTATTGGGATAGCTTCACTTTGACCTTGTGATAGGCATTGGCGAGAACACCGCGTAGATTCCAAATATTCTCGAATGACTCCGGCTGCACATTGTACGACGAGTCGACAGCTTTGGCCCAAATCTCCATATGCTGTTCGTTCTGCTGATCGGCGCTGATTGGCAAACGGGCCGTCCACAGTGACCAGCCATAGTGTCTGCCATCGGGTAGATTCTCCTGCTCCAGTTGGGCCACATGCCACGTTTTGCCCGCATCGCTGGTCAAGTCGACGCGCTCGATGCGTCGACCACCGCCACTCCAAGCGTAGCCGCGTACCGTAATGCAACCATCCTTGTCCGCTTTAACTCTCTCCTCGGGCATGGGGGTGCAGATGGCGGAGGTGACTGGCATCGCTTGTATTGCCTGCGCCAGGCTAAAGTCAACCGTATCCCAGTCTGTGCTCGGACTGAAGCCCTTGTAATCGTTCTGCTGCCAGTGCGAATCCGACTCACAATCGGTGACAACGATTCGGGTTAGCCACTTGACATTGCGGGCACCCACAGTGCCGGGCACAATCGCCCTAATCGGATAGCCATGATCCCGACTCAATGGCTGGTCGTTCATCTCGTAGGCGAGCACCACATCGCCGCGTGGATCCAGTGCCTTGGACAACGGAATCGATGCCCCATACGGATGTGCTGTCGGATCCAAATCGGCACCCTCGAATATTACATGCAAACGGTCATCGGGCTGCACACCCTGCGCCTGAAGCACATCGCACAGACGTGCACCTGACCACTTGGCATTGCCCACAGCGCCTGGTCCCCAGGATAAACCTACAAGGAATTAGACAGTTAGATTGATAGAACACACACAGCATTCTTATGATAGATCCATCATCTGATGGATGATATTCACACACAAGACTAGCAAGCTTCTTAATTCCACTATACTCTTACTCTATATATATACTCGTATGTATATATAAATGATTAATCTTAGACCTTCACCATATCATTTTTAATAGCCACTTGTATTAGATTTTTACATTTTGAAACCCATTATCTTGGCACTTTTCGAGTATTTCAATTTCAAAGTTTTCAATAACTTTTATGGCTTGAAACGAATATTTGGTTTCCTCATTCCACATTTGTATATAACACTAGACAAGTTTTTATATTTTAGCAGAGCAACTAGTAATATTTAAATACATATTTTTCAATTTGCTAAACTTGATTTTTCCCAAAATCCCATTTACGATTATACTGAATTCTTACATATTTCCTTATCTCATAGCATATTCATCATTGCCCAAAAAGTCCTACTCTCTATCTATCAATCCATATATATACGAGTATATATATATATATATATATATATACTTCCCACTCTCTTTGACTGTAATATTGTGACGGACTCACCTTTGACGGGTTTAATGCGCGTCATTTCGGAACGCCGGTTGCCGCCGCACATGATGGCCGCTGTGACTGTGTGCTTGGGCAGCTTTTGAATCTCGTCGAGGTTGAACGTGCGATTTGATTGCGCATTGCTCAATTCCACGACCAATTCGAGCTCGTATTCATCTGGATTGATGGACGGCACCGGCAAATGATTGCGCACATAGAAGAGTTCGTTGGGCGTGTAGAATTTATCGGCCAACATTCCAATTGGTGGCTCCGCATTAAATGGCCGCTTGCTGGCCGGCTTGAGCAGCGCGTGTCGTTTTGGCTCCTGGGCCCACGGTGAGCCTAGCTCATCACCAACATCATCGTCATTGATCGCACCTATTTTGTTCAGATTGCCAATGCGAAAGGTTTCCAGCAGCTGGAGCACCTGTAGCGTATTGTGTTGCTGATAGATGGCCCAGAAGGGATCGATGGCATTGCCAGCAGCCATTAGAATCTTATTTCCGCCGGGATGATTCGGCGCAAATTCGGTGACGTCATAAATGCCCAAACCATACGTGATCCAAATGCGACTCTCTGGCGTATTGTGACGCAGCACATCCTCCACACTGTATGTGGGCAGTTCCTCACGCTTTGTCCTGTGCCACAGACGCGCTTTCTTCTCCTCAGCGTCACCATCATCATCATCCGCAGCAACAGTAGCAGGAGACGGTGCCAATTGTTTTTCTGTCTGCTTCCGCTTCATTCTGTCCAGTTGATGGAATAACCAGTAGCCGACACCGATACCGCCGATGGCAACGGCGCCATAAAGTGGCGAACTTTGCTGTTGCCCCTCGCCGCTGCTGTTATGGTTATGTTGGTCATCCTTTGGTCTTGCGCTGCTTGTCGCCAGCAGGCGATGCAGACTACCATTATTATTGGCTCGATTATTTAGCCCCAAATGACAGCTGGCTGTGGCCAGGAAACGTAATCGCATGATTATATAAGCATTCCCTGCTAGACAACAGCACTAATACCCAAATTTCGTTTATTGATCCGTCGCTTCCAGTCAGCAACACGAATTGAAAGTGAAACGTTTTCGTTGCTTGTTTCTCGCTGGCTGTTTCTTTGTTGTTGTATTTCACCAATATTATTATTATATTTATGGCATTGGCCTCCCAGCTGGTTTCCCAAAGTTTGAACTCTTGATAAGAACGTGTTGATTTCGATTGAATCTCCACTCTCTTCTTCCTCTTCATTTGATGGGGACTTGATTGCTTGCAGAGATGCTTTTGGTGTTTGCACACACACACACATACACATACACAGCAGACGTGTTTTCTTTGCTCTTGTTCGTGTTTCTTGAGTTTGGGCTATCTATCGATAGGTTATTTTGCGCTATCGATTTATGCTCACTGTTTGCTCGATTAATATATTTATTTATTATCAGTGTTGTTCAAAAGCAATTGTTGCATATTCATTTATAATGCGCACAATATTTAATGTAAATAAATTGCTTGCACTGCAAGTGCAACGAAAACTGGAAGCCAAAAAATTAATGAAATACATATTTTCGCATAATTGTGGAATAGCCCTCTGAGTAAAACATACATTTATGAATGAGATAGCAATATTTTGGCAATTATTATACGTCTATCTCTCTTTAACTGATGTAGCGTCGTCGACGGCACCAACAACAACAGCAGCATCAGGAGCAGCAGCAGCAGCAAATAACCTCTGCCGGTGGCCCAACGAAAAAGGAGAAACATCAACAACGCAAACAAGTGGAGAAAAGCGACGAGAAGCGCGGCAAGCGGAAGAGAGATGAAATAACAGTGGAGAAAATCGACACGGGCGATTTTATCGTTGGCATCGGTGACAAACTCAAAGTGAATTATCACGAAAAGAAATCACCCAGTTCTCATGGCAGCACCTACGAGGCGAAGGTCATCGAGATTAATGTGCAGCGCGGTGTGCCGATGTATCTGGTGCACTATACCGGCTGGAATAATCGCTACGATGAGTGGGTGCCCCGCGAGCGCATTGCCGAGAATCTAACCAAGGGCTCCAAGCAGAAGCAGCGCACAATCAGCACCAGCAGCGTCAATAGCTGCGGTGCACCCACCCAGGCGCCCAATCCCGGCCAGTTGCCACCAAAGGATGCATCTGCCAAGGGGGAACGTGAACAACAGCTACAGCAGCAACAACAACAGCAGCAGCCACCACCAAGCGCCGGCACTGGTGCGTCCTCGATGCTGCATTCGGCATCGAAAACACCAACAACATCAGCAGCCGTAACACCAGCAACAACGGGTGTTGGCAAACGTGGACGGGGTCGGAGTGATTCAATGCCACCGCGATCAACAACGCCATCATCGGTTGCCTCCAACTCGAGTCGCACCAAATCGCCAGCTGCCTCACAGTCGCAGCTGAAGCAACACAAGCGACCTATGAGAATGCTGCAAGCGGCGAGCAGCAGCAACAGTAGCAACAATCTGCGACGTCGCATCTCCGCCTCGGCATCGATATCGGCAAATGTCTCTGACGCGTCCATGGCCAGTGAAACGGACAGCGATTTCGATGAGCCAGTGCGTCGTCCCAAGCGACTCAGTGTCAAGGAGCAGCAGTTGAACAAAAACAAAGGCCGCCGCAGCGGCCGCAGCAGCAGCAGCAGCTTCATCATCATCATCAGCTGGCAAAAAGGGACGCGGCAACAGCGAGCCCAGCGAGGATAGTGACGAGGATGAGGATGAGGAACAGCAACAACCACAGCCACCACTATCAAATAAACAACAGACACCAGCTGCTTCTGTTGCTGCTGCTGCTGCACAGCAACAATCGAAACCATTGCAGCGATCACGTGCTGGCACTCGTGCAATGAGCAGTGGAGGAGCAGCCGCCGCCGCTGCTGTCGCTGCTGGGAAGGGGCAGGGACGTGACTATGACCTCAGTGAGATACGGTCGCAGCTGAAAGGCTGTCAGCTACAGGATCGCAAAGATGCGATCAAAAGCGAACCGAGTGACACACAAGTCAAACAGGAAGTGACCAAAACCGGCAGCTCCACGGAGCAATCCTCCGAAACGGATTCGTACATTGATGAGGATTCGCAATCATCCGATAAGCTCGACTATCACAAACAAGCAAGCGAGAAATGCAAGCCCAAAATAACAGCAGCAATTCCCGTCGATAGCGCCGGCAACATGACGAATCAGAAAAAGTTGGCAAGCGAGCTAAAAAAGGATGTGTTTCAACTTCATGTTGCTCCATATGATGCTGTTGGCCACGACGACGACGATGACGACGACGAGGATCGCAAACCGTTCAAAACGGAGCCCAAGGAGGAGACGCCAACGAAGCCTTTTCACAAGGGCGCCGATATCAAACCGACAACAACCATAACACTAATGGCTCCGGCGCGTTTTGGCAGCAACAGCAACAACAGCTGCAGCAACAGCAGCAGCAGTAATCCAAGCGCCGCTAAATGCACATCGGTAATTGTGGAGAAGCCGCTGACATTGCTCAAGAAGACGGAGAAAACGGAGAGCGCAACCAAGAAATTGGAGCTATTAAAGAAACAACAGCAGCAGCAGCAGCAATCTGTTGGCAGCAGCAGCACTGTGGAAGCGAGCAAAAAGTTTGTAGAGCCGGTGCTGCACAAGGAGACGGCAACATTGAAGGTGGAACTGCCTGCAGCCTGTTCGCCATCATCGTCCAGCTCCTCATCCAGCTCATTCTGCTCCAGCAGCAACAATTCGACGACGACGACGGTCAGCTTGAGCAGCTCCTCGGCGACGCGTTCGTTGCCGGACATGAGTAAATTGGAAATAAGCAGCGGTACAACAACAACATCAACAGCAGCTGCTGCAGCAGCAGCAGCGGCTGGCGCAACAGCAACAGCAATAGCTGCTGCCAAAGAGACCAAATATAGTAGCAGCTGCAGTGGCAGCGGCATCAGTGGCATCAAGTTGCTCTCGTCGGATGTTTACGAGTTCAAAGACACGGAGCCGTTTGAGTTCGAGAAACGAATCTCGCCCATGGCGGCCATGGGCGGTACTGCGATTGTGCCAGTAACGCTGCCAGCTGTTGTCAGCAGCATTGGCGCCGGCAGCAGCAGCAGCACCACTACCACTACCACCAGCAGCGGCAACATTGGCAGCAGCAACATTGGCAGCAGCAGCAGCAAAAATATGCCAACAGCAGCAAGTGTTGCTGGTCGCAAACAAGCGCTGAAAGCGAACACGATTGCTTTGTACGTTGATCAGCATCAATTGACGGTGCACGAACAGCGCAACTGTGCCGTGCATAGTGCAATTGCTGCTGCCACAGGCAGCAAGGCTAAGAAGCGAAACTCCCCACTAAAAGAAGCCACCCTGCTCTTGGCAGATAAGCAGCCCAAGCAGCTTAAACTGGATCAGCAGCAGCAGCAACAGTCATCAACAGCTGCTGCTGCTGACCAATCCCCGCCAACAACCAATAGTCCCAGTGGCGTCAAGGCAACGCCATCTTTGCCGTCAGCCGGCTCAAAGACAACGCCATCATCAGCAACCGTTGCTGATCTAATGGCAAAGGTGCAGTTAACTCCTGGATATGCAACACCCTTCGATGTGTTGCGCAAATCGCCCAGTTTCAATTTAAACATAACCGCCCTGAACGAGGAGCTCGCCCAAACGGTGCAAGAGACAACGCGCGCTCTAACGGATGCACTCCAGCCGCCCACAACGCCAGCAACACCACCAGCACCAGCACCAGTTGCCGCAGCAACAGCAGCTGTAATTATGCCGACTGCTGCTGCTGCAGTAGCAGCGCCGACAATTGCTGTGCCAATTTCACCCAAGCTGAGCACACCGCCCCAAGCGATAGGCGTGGCCAAAACGGGAACAACAACAACTGCAACAGCAACAGCAGCTGCACAACTGCAATATATTGCAGGCAGTCCGTTTATGGAGACACGCAATATTTTTGAGCTGAGCACATCGAGTGGCTATAGTTCCGGTGAATCGAATAAGGACAACAAACTGGAGAAGCTGGAGAATGTGAAGATATTGCTGGCGGGAGCAGCGGGTCCATTTGATCTCGACGCAGTCAAATATGAACAGAAGCCCAGTTCCATAGCGGACAAGGTGCTCAAAGCGATTAGCCAAAAGAAGGAGGAGTCGGAACAAAGCAAAACCAAATGCCAAATGGACACGGAAAAGGACGAACAGCAGCAGCAGCAGCAACAACAGCTACAGCAGCAACAACAACAGCTGCCAAGCAACATTAAATTGGAGCATAGCAGCTCGAGCCTGAAGATGGACAAATTGAAGATGCTCAGTGAGCCGCTCAAGATACAAACGGGCGCATCGCTGCTCAGCGATCTGTATCAACGGGCGAGCAGCAGCAACAGTCCGGAGACCAAGTCACTGCTGGACTCCTCGTTGGCGGCCAAAAATAGTGAACTAAGCGAAACGATACAGAAGCTCGAGTGCGCCATACAGCAGCGTAAAACGCCAGTGGCTGGCCAATCGTTGGCCTCGTCAACAGCTGGCACGCCACCGGTAACGGGTGCCAGTGCGGGATCGGTTGCTGGTTCCGGTGTCGGTGGTGGCGTATTGGCTACGTGCACAAGTTTCTCGGATGATGAGTCCATGGATAGCACCGATTCGGAGCAACGGCTGGTCATCGAGGATGTTATCATTGAGGAGCCGAGCACGATTAGCGTTTGTGAGCTGAAGAGTCCTGCCTCCGAGGAGGCATCCAACAGTCTGACAAACAGTCCGCCCGTCCAACTCGAGCCCGATGCGGCTGGTGGCAGCAAGCAGCAGCTGTCCGGCATTCAAGCGCCCATTGCACTAAAGCCAATGATGCTGCTGCAGCCAGCTGTTGGTCATTTACCATTTGGCCTCAATTCCTATACCGCCAATCCACAAGTATCTGCAACACAATTATCACCAGCAACAGCACCAGCAACAGCACCAGCATCAGCATCAGGACCAGCCCCGCCACAATCACAATCGCAACAAACACAATCAGCATCAGCGTTAAGTGCAGCAAGTAGCTCAATCGTTGTGCCCATTGTTGTGCCCGAAATACCCGTCTCTGTTGTGGTCGCAATGCGTCACAGCCCAGTTATTGTCTGCACCAGCGACAGTCCGGCGTCGCCACCGCCCGAGGACAAGATGGCCACCAGATACCCGATGCCGATCGATCATAACAATTTGATCCACTACAGTCCGCCACGGCTGTCCGATGAGTTGCCGCCCGACGCACTCATGCCATATCTAGCATCGCGCGCGCGTCCATTTGTGCTGCAGCCGGCCAAGGAGGTGACGACGACGATGCCGACAACGACGCCGGCACCGGCACCGATGCGTGTCTCGCCGGCGGCCAGCAGTCCGCTAATCAGTGATGCCCACAATGAGGCGGCCATTAATTTGCTATGCGAGGAGACAATACCGGGCAGTCCGGCGCCCAACTACACCAGCAAGGATGAGCCGATCGTCACGAGCACCGTTGCCGGCCCGGCGGCACCGGCGAACGCAGCAGCAATAAGTGGAACGACTGCAACTGGAACAGGAACGGGCACGGGCACAGTTGTCGCCGCCGCATCCGGTGCGATAGGAGGCGCAGCACAATCAACGCTAACCATTGCAGGCATTGCGCCATTATCGCCAGACACTCCAGCGTTGCAGCGTGCAACGCCAGTGTCCAGCCAGCTGGTTAGCCAGCCAGCGACGGCTGCTTCGGTGTCGCCCAACAGCTCACCAGACTCGCCAGCCAGCCAGGATGAGAGCAGCGAGGAGACGGGCAGCAGCAGTCTGCAGTGCGGTGCCACCAAGAAATATACGGAACTCGAGAGTAATGTGCCCGGCGCTAGCGGCGGCGGCAACGGCGTTGGCGGTGGCGTAACCAGACGCAATCGGCGCGCCAAAGTGACAGACACGTTGTGTCTCCAGTCCGCTGCGCAAATGACATCAATCACGGCCGCTGAGCTGCATGTCCTGGGCAAGCGGCGCCGCCAGCAATTGAACAGCATGCGCAAAACGACGACAACAACAGGCAAGTGGCAATCATAAAGAAAATTTAATTTATTTATTATTATTTATTTGACTTTACTTCTATACAAATACTTGAAATACAGCTGGTTCGGATACCGACGATACTTCCGATAATGTTGTCACATTACAGCGTCATAGCGCACGCCAGCAACTGCTGCCGCAACAACAACAACAACAGCAGCAGCAGCTACAACAACTGCAACAACACCAACAACAACAGCAGCAGCAACTGCACCAACAACAGCAGCAGCAGCAACAACAACAACAACCACTGCAAATGCCAACACAATCAATTGCATCAAGTGCATCAGGCGTTCGACCATGTCCATACAACTTCCTTGTTGAATTGGGTAAGTCATTTACTGGTCATAATATATATGGGTGGACTCAACTCACTGCTCATCGATTGATTTAATTGTACAGATCCCTCGCTCAGCAACGATCAGTGCGTGTTGATATTGCGCAAACAGATCCAGGATGTGCGCAAGGCCTACTACACGATCAAGGGCGAACTGGCTGTCATCGATCGACGGCGCAAGAAGCTGCGGCGACGGGAGCGGGAGAAGAAGCAGCAGCAGCAGTTGCAGGGCCAGCAGCAGGGCAAAGTTTGCACCTAAGCAAAGCAATCCAAATGCAATATATACATATGCATATGTATATACATCTTAATCTATTTGTATGCCTCCAAATAATATATATACAAATTGCAAATTTGTAAATTTCGAACCACTTAACTCGTTCGTTAAACTTAATGTTCTACTAAACATTTCTTCTCTTTTTTTTTTTGTCTCTCTCTGTATTTTGTAGAGTATAATTAACAATTATGTAGCATTTAATGGCTTAACGCCCCCACAAATTGAAGTTGCAAGCCATTTGAAAAGACAGCTTACAAATACATAACTACATACAACAAATGTATATGTTCTTTATATATATATACATATATTACTTTATATATGTGTGTACTTCTATTCAGTCTTTCTTCTGTGTTCGCTGTTTGCTTTTCAGAAAAAGAGAAATTGCAAGTTTTGCTTAAAATCGACATGTTTGAAATATTGCTGGAATCTTTAATATTTGTGTACATAAATAATCGTGCAAATATCTATAATTTTCATGTAATATATTGTAGACAAAGCCAAGACACGAATTGCAATTAACAAAGTGTATTTCTTTAAATAATTATATTCGAAATCAATCAAGCCATGGCTGCTTATTGCAAAAAAATTCACAAAATAAACTCATTTCAAAAAGCAAAACAAAAAAGCTCAGAGATTACACTGAGAGAAAAATGCTGTAAAAGAAGTTTCCAGTTTAAGCTTTAGCTAATCAGAATATATCGATATATATATAAGTATCGGTTTGCGCGAAAAATGCTGAAAGGTGGTCTTATAGTTGCCAGTATGTGTTGGAAGCCAGCAGCAGATTTAACAATAAGCTAATTTAATTTGTTAACATTTGAAATTTGCTTTAGTGAATTTTGAACTATATGGCAACATTGCAAATGCGAAAACAAAACCAAATGGCAAACCCGCTCAATTTTGGCTTGAGTTCGAAAGATCGTTTATACCGTTAATTTAACAAATTAAAATTAAAATTTGACGTCGATTGAAACCGATTTTGTGCGGGTGGTACTTGCAACTCTCATAGACGAAACTCAGTAAGTGCCTGGCACACAGCAGATGTGCCAGATGCTGCTTAGCACACTGCTTTATTTACATTTCCTAATTGTAGAACTAAGCGTACACCAGACAGCATTCTCCGTGAATTTCGGGCCAGCGGTAAAATTATCGCAACGTGCTCGATGAAATCAGACCCATGCTTGAGCGGTAAATTACATCAAATACACAGACAGACAAGCACACATAACTGTGTAACTACATAACTCTCCACAACTGAATTCTTTTTTGCTGAACACAACGTCGGCATGCCGCAGGCTATCATAAACCAAAATATGTTCCTCAGGACCGTCAGAAATTCGAACTTATTGCCAACTGATGCAGGACCTCATTCCCGTCCGGTAATTCTGTGCATCTGCATTTGCATCTAAAATGTATGGATAGATGTAGAGACTGTGTAGTTAATAGCAATGTGTTCGTCTGTCGGCCTGTTCATATAAGTGTGTAGAAGTATTACAAATTTGTTATTGATGAAGATAATTTCGAATCCATATTTAATACATGTTTGTATATTTGGCACACATTCCAATTTTTAGGAAATGTTAAATGCGCTTCATATATTGGGTGAGAGATGCAAGATATGCGGCAACTTGAATACAAAACAAAGTACCAAAAGCAGTCGCAAGGTCAACAGCAAGGCAAAGGTTGCACATAAGCAATCCAAGTGAAATACATTTGTATATATAGATTTATGCTGATGCTAAAGTAATGCTAAATTAAAATTTAAATCAAAGTGGAAGTTGCAAGGTGTTTGAAATACACAACTACAACAAATTTGTTTGTCTGGACAAACGTACTTTTATTTATTGATTCTTTCTTTTCAGCAGCAGAATTATTTAAATTTTTATACAATATCTTTATTTCAAAATGGAGAAATTGAGCAAAATGCAGCGGACAAAATTGTGAATTGTTGTTTTTAGGAGACGGAATAGCCGCCCTCGAGATTGATCTGATGTCCGTTGACAAAGCTGGACTTGCTGCTCAGCAGATAGCCAATGGCATCAGTCACTTCGTTCACCTCACAGAATCGATTCAGTGGTATGTGCGCCAGCATTGGCCCACTCTTGGCCGGATCTGACCAATTGTCGCGGCCCATTTTGGTCAGCACAACAGTGGGATTTACCGAATTGACGCGTATTTTGCGTGCGCCCAATTCCAAAGCCAACGATTTGGTCAACGAATCGAGAGCCGCTTTCGTGGCACTGTATGCCGTGTGGCCACCAAAACTACGGGATGCGGCGATCGAGGACACATTCACAATCGAGCTGCCATTGCGCAGCTTGGGCAGCAGAGTCTGCGTTACATTGAAGACAGCCTTAATGTTCACATCAAACTGACTGCATCAAAAAGAGAGAACGACAATGAGAATGAGAGAATATATATACATATTTATACTTGCGTATCGAAATCCTGTTCTGTTAACTGCTCGAAGGGTTTGATAATGGCCACGCCCGCATTGTTCACCAGTCCATCCAGCTGTGGTACAGTTGCAAGTACCTCGCGCACCTTATTCCAATTGGTTAGATCTACGAGCAGCGGCTTAATATGCTTCGCATCCACGCTGGCCAATTCCTTGAGCTGTGCCTCGTTGCGGCCCACCGCGATGACTGTGACACCGGCGCTGGCCAACTGTTTGACCAGGGCATTGCCAATGCCAGCACCGGCGCCTGTCACCAGTATCACTTTGTTGCTTAGATCGCTCCACATAATGTTCTGTATTTGCTGGTTATGGAAAATTTCACGTTGCGACTGCCCAACGATTGTTTTTGCAAATTATTTCACATCTTACGCTCTCATCCGCAAATGAGCTTTCGTTAAGCTTAAGCTCTAGCTGCTGTCTCTCTCTCTCTCTCTCTCTCTGTGTTTCTACCTCCCTGTCGTTGCTGACTGATCGGAGGGGGCGTAAAGGTCATGCAGCAGATAAGATGCAAAAGTAGAGATGCTAAAAAGATGCTGCGATTTTTAACCGTTTGTTGTGACTACACCCAACATACCATATATCAATTTAACTAATTAATCTTGCCAAATACGATTTGCATTTCATTTAAAATTCGATGCTTTAACAATTAACAGTTAACAGGCTTGAAGCGAGCTTCAACTGAGACCAGCAACATATGTTGTGCTTCGGTTAAATGTAATCAGTGTGAAGATCAATTGCACTTGGAATGCATTCTGTCAGTGAAATATTCGTATTTTTCGAACTACAGCAATTATATATATATTCTGTGCAGTTGGTATCTTTAGTTTTTAATTAGGCTGCCAGGGGAAAGTTCGTAATTTACAAACATTTCCGTTGAAAATACATAAATGTATCGATTTTCCTACTAAATAAATATCGAAAGGATGTTACCATAGTTTGGCATTGTTTTGCTCAGCTGACTTAAAATTAACATTTTATCCCTTTTTAGGGTAATATGTATAAATGTTAATAGTGGACTGATGGATGATAGTCGTTAACAGTTTTTTCAAATTCATCAGATGCCCGTATTAAGATACGTACATTTAATAAAAAACGAAATTCTCTTACTTTGCAATTTGCTTTGTTTGTATTTTGAACTAGGTGGCAACACTGCAAATGCAAAAACAAAACCAAATGAGCAAGAGCATTAATTTGGCAAACCCGCTCAATTTTGGCTTGAGCTGAAAAGGGCCTGTGTCTGTGTATTGAGTATCGTTACTATTCGTTTACACCGTTAATTTAACAAATTACAAAAACATATGGCTCATCCGATGACGACAAAAACCGATCCAGTACGGACTGTGCTGGCAATTCTCATAGACGAGACTCAGTAAGTCCCTGGCAGCCAGCAGATGTGCCAGATGCTGCTTGGTACATTGCATTATTGTTGAATCACAGTGTGGCTTCGGAGTTGAAATACATATTCCAATTGAGAATAAATTAAGTGGTCTTTACATTTTGTGATTGTAGAACAAAGCATACACCAGACAGCATTATCCGTGAATTTCGGGCCACAGCCGATAAACGACGCTCAAACCGCGAGCTGCTCTTGTTGCTCGAGTCCATCAGCTGCAAGCGGCCCAACTATCGCAACGTGCTCGACGAAATCAGATCCATGCTTGAGCGGTAAAAGACACACATCAGATACGCAGTCACACAAACACACAGAACTGTAAATAACTCAACATAACTGTGCTTTCTTTCTTTTTGCACAGCAAGGATCCCATGTACGCTTTGTTAGTCTTTGCCGAACGCATAAACGGCAAATCCTTGTGGCCATCGAAAAAAAGTAACGCCTTGAGTCCATTGTTTGATATGCCGCCGCCACTGCCGCTTAGCAGCCGAAATGGTGTGCTCGGCGGCTCCAGCTCTTCGGACCTTCTGACGCCAACAACGCCTCTGAACAGTCGTTCCGCGGATGAGAATATTGATCTCTGTACAGTGGCCAGCACCACTTCGTGTGGACGGCGTGCAGTTGACCCAGCTGATTCACGAGCTGATCTGAGACAGGTAACTAATTGCAATTTATTGAATTTATAGTTAAAAAAATAGATGGATTTAGAGAGTATTTAGGGAAGACCATATGTAGACTTTGGAGGGTATTCCAATTATTATAATTTCTAAGCTATATCGCTATTCGTCATGAGGATAACAAGCTGGTTTTCCGTGTTTCCTGTCTGTTTCTCCTACACAGATCTCTTGAGCGGGTCAAGTCTCTATATCATCTAGGTAAAATAGCTCGATAATTTAGTTAAAACGGCAACATTTTTGTTGATTAAGTTATTTTGATCAGACCATTTGGGTGCCATATCATAATGCTTGCACCTGATGGACAATAATTGGGTAAAGTTACAATGGTCCAAAATTGGAGCATTGTATTGTAAACCCATCAATGGTTTCTAGTCGTTGGTTGTTTTTTATTAATTTTTTTTTAATTCTTGTTTCATTTTGTAGATTAAGCAACGCGTGCTGAATGCCGTTTCGACCAGAACGGAGCCAGTGTATGATAAGATTGTGAAGCACGGCAAGTCTGGCAATAAATCAGTTACGACCAATGGCTCCAGTATATCTCCCGGTAATGCCGATAAAAACGCCTCCGTCGAAGATGTCTGGCCGAGTCTGGTGCTCGCGGATGCTTATAGTCGGAAGACTGAAAATGGTGATCATAATCACAATGCACCGCCCAGCAACGGTTTGACGGAAGAGTATCATCCCACTTTGTTGTGGGACTACTACAAAGTGGATGAGTCGAATTCGCTGTGTAAACAGAGTCTGTCGGGATTGCCGCTGGATACCCAACAGAATTTGATTCTCGAAGATCTGATTTACGTTCTGAATGGTGTGCGCGGCGCTTACATTCAGCCGCTGGCTCGCGACAAAGTGGTTGAAAAGTATGAAACACGCTTTACCATCCACAATGAGCTGGACAAATCGTTGGCGGAATTGGCGCAAGAGATTCTGCCGCTGGCCTCGCATTATATGGGCATCCAAATTGCCATCTCAAACAGTGAGGGTCGCGGGCAGGTCATCAGTGCTCTCAATGCCCAATTAACTGTCATCACTAAAGAATACCATGTACGTGGAATGTTGCACATTTGATTGCTATTAACCATCTCACGCACTTATTTCACAGATACTAATCTCACAAGCTGAGGAGGAGCTGCACGAGAACCAGCTGTCTTTGTCCAAGCTGCAGTATTATCTACAGCCCACCATGTGGGTTTTGCATGCGATCTACACCTTCGTCGTGGAGATGCAGACAGTAAGTGTTTGCAGCTTCCTTCCTATATATGAACTAGTCAGTTCAGTTTCAGTATAGCTATCCTTATTTAATTTTATCTGAAAAGAATAATTGCCATGGCGCTGCCGTGCTGTCGCTTCTGGGCGTACACATCAAGCGTTTGGAGGGGGACAAGTCTGCTCAGGAAGCGATTATATCGCTGGCACAAAAAGCAGCGGCACCCTATATGACAATGCTGCAGGCCTGGATACAGAAGGGTATCATTGTGGACCCGACGCGCGAGTTTCTGGTCGAGGATAACGAGGTCATACACATATATGAGCTGCCTGAGCATTACTCGGACGATTACTGGGAGAGGCGATACACCGTGCGCGACAAATGCATACCCAAATTCCTGGAGGGGCATTCGGACAAGATACTACGCACCGGCAAATATCTGAATGTGATTCGGCAGTGTGGCAAGCGTATGATGCCCATACAGAATATGAACCTCAAGTACGATCCCACAAACGAGCAGCATGTGCGAGTGATCAATGATGCGTACTATTTTGCCGCACGCATGCTTCTCGATGTGCTAATCACAGAGAATGATCTAATGGGCCATCTGTTGTCGGTAAAGCGTTATTTGCTTCTGCACCAGGGCGATTTTATCATGCAGTTCATGGATGCCTGCGAGGATGAGCTGTCCAAGAATGTGGATCAGGTGTTGCCCATCACTTTGGAGAATTTGTTGGGGCTGACGCTGCGCCTGTCGTCGGCACGTGGCGATCCCTACAAGGACTATGTGCACTGCGGCCTGCTTACCTACGATCTGGTCACACAAATGTCCAAGATCATAAACCCCGATGAAGGTGAGCAAAAAGCGCTCCCGATTGATCGCTCCATTAAAAAGCTGCAACATTATTTACAATTTCAGAGAACTGGAAGACACACGATCGTCTAGATCTGAGTGGCATGGAGTGCTTCGCCTTCAGTTACGAGGTTAAGTGGCCCGTTTCACTAGTGCTCAATCACATCGCCATCTCCAAGTATCAAATGCTCTTCCGACAGCTCTTCTACTGCAAGCACGTCGAACGACAGCTCTGCAAGTGAGTAACACCTCAAAAACAATTCTCAATTCTCTGCGTTTATAGCAACTCTATGCAACCTGTATGAATTCAATGCATTCGGTAGTTTTCCTGAAGGGTTAGCTGGGTGCAGAATATGTTTGGCATCGAGTTGTTAACAAATGTTTGCTCAATTTATTGCAGAATTTGGAAGGAGAATTCCTTGACGAAAAAGTTTTCGCCACAATCGGCCGAACTATATCGCTCAGCGTTTACGCTGCGTCAGCGGATGATGAACGCCGTACAGAATCTGGAGTATTATATGATGATCGAGATCATCGAGCCCAATTGGCACATCTTCATTGAGAAGATGAAGAAGGTGGAGAATGTGGATATGGTGCTCAAGCTGCATCACGACTTTCTCGATCTGTGCTTGAAGAACTGCATGCTGACCGAAACTTCTCATCTGAATCGTGCCATATTTAAGTTATGTAAAATCTGTCTAAAGTTCTGCGATTTCATACAGGTGAGTCTGTCTGGCAAGTGTCCATTGGCTAAGTCATATTTAAGGCTTAACGGATTGTGACTTGTGAATTGTGAGTGCGAGTCCTCATTGTCCTGTATATATGCATATTTGCATATGTATGTGTCTTGTTTCCTTGTTTCTCTTCTCCTGCCATGCTTGCGCCTGCCCAATACATCTATAAATAAATATATATATATATTTATATATATAATCGACATATCTTGCAACAAATATCGCGCAAGTAGCGTTCGCAACGTTTCTTTCTCGATGCGGAGCTTAAGTCCATGGTCTGTGATAGCAGTGATGAGAATACGGATCAGTCCGACTCTGAGCCAGACATTTCGGATCGGCTACAGGTATACCATAATCACAAATAGAGAGCACATACATGGTTGTAGAGCCCCTGTGCAAATTTGTACCAATATTATTTGTAATCTGTACAAATTGCATTTCTTTTCCTTTTCATTTTCCTTTTTCATTTTCATTTTTATATTTTAATTGTTTTTCCTCCCAGCAATGGGTTATCATATATAATTTTCTATTAATCCTAATGGGATCATTAGTTTAGCTGATCCTTTGCTTGTTTGCATGTATGTATCTATTTTGTCCACCAAGTGTCCTCATTTTAATCCAATGTACAACAATTAATAACCAGAGAATGATATTTTCAACCTCATATATACAATTATCTGTTTACATTTAAGCTCTTCAATTCCTATCACTATTATTATTTTGTCTTTGCTTATCTCAAATTACAATTTTCTCTCTCTCTCTCTCTCTTTCAAAATACAGACCGAGAGCAAAATGGATGAGACGGATACATTTGGGGAGCGGGTAAAACGTTTTGATCTGGAGTTTACGGGCATGCTCATAACGTTCCTTAAGCAAATCAATGATCTGGCCAAGGATAATACCACTGATCTCTTTATGAATCTCGTGCATAGAATCAATTTCAATGGTTTCTACTCTGATCAAATGGAAAAGCTATGTGTGGAGAATGCCATGGGCTAGGTCTACAACTGGATATAGATATATATATATACATATTCATTTAAAGACAGAGTAATGTTAATCTGATACCTCTGATATGTTAAAAAATCTCATCCATTATTTCTTCACAAATTTCTACTCGAGGTTTAAATCCAATATCATTCCCATCTTTACAGTTGTTCGTTGTTAAGAGAAAAGCACAAGATATTAATTCTCGGTCTAGTTATTGTACCATATCCATTAAATGTTTTAAAATAAAAGAAAATGTTTATTGATTGATTCGATTCAGTTACGTTGCGATTTGCATTGGGACAGCTTTACTCAGCGGCATTGAAACTAGGAGAATCATGTTCCTTACTTCCAAAAGCGCTGAATACGGCTGGACCTGTGCTGGTTATCGAAATATAAATCAATATTGCATCCCTTTAAGATAATGATCCTCTTGCGGTTGTTGTGCGCTCACCGTTAACCAGCAGTCACTGATGTGCCAAATAACAATCGTGCTACCAACTATTTGGCTACACAGGAACGGCTAGTTACCAGATGCATCTTCGGGTTCGCTCAGATTCCCCGCCACGAATGCTGTTGCCCGTGCATCATTTGAGACGATAGGCCCTCTTAACTGTTATGACTAGTCGAAAAATGCACATAGCAGTCAAAAGAGGCCCTTTCATCTCAAATGGCCGATGGTCGTCGATGACACACCTTGGACAAGGTGCCTTATTGTTGCATATGCATATTGTGAATAGCAACCAACTTCAGTTTGCCATATACATATTTTGAGCTAACGAATTTTTATATTTGCTATATTGATACAAAATATTGAGAGCAATGTCTGGGACTGATATCTTACACAGCTATATATTTTTTTTAAATGCTGTGTATTTATTTAAATGTATAGATACATAAGGTAAATTGATTTAGTAGTTCTCTATATTTATAAAGAACTCTCCCTCTCTCTCTCTTTCTGAGAGCGTACAATTGATATGTTTCTGCGTATGATTATCGTCATCAATCAGCTGTCAATCGAATCATGGAATGTTGTTCCTAAAAGCACCTACTACTCGTATTACATCACAGCTTTAACTCAGGCAACAACATAAACACGAGAGTCACAAAAAAAAATATTATAAATAATTGTTGGCTGTGTTTTAAGCGTATGTTGTAGTTGTAGGTTGTCTGAATGTCTGTCTGTGGCCCCACTCTATTCTCCACACTCCTCTGCTGTGTGCATCCCACTGGTTAGCTGTCTTGTCTGTTGTTGGTCGGTTCCTCTCGTACGAAAATGTGCCAATTTTAATTCGCCATGTATTTTCATCATGTTGCGCAGTTTTTGCCCGGCCACTGGCCACAACTGGCCGCTAAAGGGGCCCCCATACGAAAGGACAACGACCCATACACACACACACACACAAATATATGCACAAATATACACACCGACATTAAACACCCACAACAGCCAATTTGCTGGGCATATTCTAGAACATGTTCACGAGGGTAGACTGATCAGTTATCAATTTTTGTTAATAGCTCCTCAACTAGTTTAATTTTGAATCAAAAATCTTTAAAATAAGTTTTGTTGTGTTTCTGTGTGCCTAATTCAAGAATATTTTTAGTTGCAGTAAGAAAGAAAACTTTACAGTCGTAAATTTTGTAATTTTAAATAACAAATGCTTAATTTGAGATTGTAGCTCTTAACTCAAGATTGAAGTTCTTAATTTCGGTTTTGCAATTCTAGCATGAAATAGTCTTCAGTCTTCAATCAAGATTCGTAATTTTGTTTTTCTTAGAATCATGCGAATGAGATCCAACTATTAGCTAACTCTCGGCTACAGATATGTAGCACATATATACACTTATGTTTGTATGTACGCTTATATATGTATATGTATAGCATATGCTGATGTACATGTTATATGCTTGCCATTAGCCAACATATCGTTAGCCCCGCCCACGCCTCATCACCCGCGTTGCCCCACATGCAATTGGCAATTTAAGTTCGCATGAATTATCGACAATCAATTATGGTTTCTGGCAATGGCGCTCTGACACAGACACAGGCATGGACATGGACATCGACATGGACATGGAAATGGGCATGGACATGGACATGGACATGGGCATGGACATAGACGCAGACACGGACATGCATGGACATGGACATGGACATGGACATGGATGCAGATGCGGCCAGCTTGCACATGCAGTTGCTTGTCTGCCAGTTGATGCGTATGTGTATGTTAATTAATCAAAAGCCCATCTATCTATCGATTGGGCATTTACTGACAGACATATGCAAATTAAAAGCATACAAGCAGTTCATTAATGTGCACTTGAGAGCCCCAAACAGTAACAATATCGACATCAAGTGCAATCAGCTAACAAGCTGATCCATCTTTTATTTTGATTCTATTTAATCGGGCAAAACTGTAACTAGTTTGATATACGTTTTCATTTTACTAACTTAACTCAAATCACTTAGTTAGTTAGTTAGTTGATACCACAATTTTAGAATTAATACTGGCATTTTGACCACTATTGCGTTTCCGAGTTTAAATACAGTGTTTGTCTATAGATTTTTCATACTATATACTAACTTAAGCGCTTAGTTAATTCTATTTATAAAACAAACAAACTTTGTATATATATATATAAATATATAATCCAAGTCTTATAAAAAGAAATTTATGACCTTATCGTATACATAAATACTTCCGTATTGAAAACATATATAACATTATCTAATATACAAAAAAAAGTCTGGATAAACGGCTTATTCCCATCTGAGTCTTGTTAGCAAATTGTTTATGCCCAAATCTTTTCCCCTTTTAAAGCTGAATTGCATTACATTGTGGTAATATTTTAGTAAATTCGCTCCGTTGAGTTGAAAAGTCTTCGATATACAAACAATTGCCAATTGACCTTTATATTTTGTTTTTTACTAAAATCAAATCTATTTATTTTTAAATACTAAAGTTTATCAGAAACTACTTGCATATTAAATTTGAATTTAAGTACAATACGATCAAAATGTATTATGATTTGAGCGAAAAATGGATAGATTGCCGGATAGGATAATTGTTTGGTAACAGGATAGATTGACATCACTGACAACGACACTCAAAAAAACTCCGTATAGCAAAAATTGTTTTTTTTTGTTAAAAATTATCATTTCTTTGCAGATTGCAGTTTAAGATAGCAGGTGCACGCACCACAAGCGTCACAAATTAGGTTGATGAATTGGCTAGATTGCCCTTCAGTACTTAAATAATTACTGCATACTCTTAGGAGCACTCAAGAGACAAGGCTCCAATTCGGATTTTGAAAAGCACTTTTATTTCAGCTGTTTGAAGGAATTTCGTTCTTTTATTGTTTTATTGGCAGGCCAAGTTATATTCCATTTGTAGTCCTTCAATGGCCGATTTCCTTTTTTTATGCTCGGAACCTATTGAAAATGTTAAAAGGGGTCTAAAGGGTTTGAGCAATTGTATGGAACTGGTAGAAGGAAGCAAAAATCCGAAGCTCCTCAACAGCCGAGTCGACATAATCCTGTCCCTCCGTCATTGCAAAATTTAATAGATGAAACTGTTTGTATTGCTAATTTTCTCTTTGATTGGCAGTCACCAATTTTACAGGTACAGGTGCATGTCCTTTATTTTAAGATAAACGAAGAAATTTATCTAATTGAATTGGGAATATATTCAGGATTATTTGACACTCTGTGTACACATAAAATTCCAGTATTTCACTTGAACACTCGAAGACAAAGATTGTGCTTTTAATCACTTTTATAGTAGGGATCAAATAAGTCTTGATGGATAGTTCTTCACCTTTGGTTGTCGTTACCGTTACGCCCGGTTCGAAGATGTGAACGTCTCATTGGTTATCAAATGGTCATACAATGAGACTTTCGCAAAATCATAACGGGATTGGGCGAAACTTCCGTTGTACTTTGATTTTGTTGTTTTGTGTGGTGCTCATTGGAAATGCCAATGCAATTCCGATAACTGTAACTGTAACACCGATAACGGTAATGACAACGATAACAAAAAAGGGGTAACTAAAACCAAAAATCATATTGTACACTTTGCATTGCTGAAGAACCAATTGCATTTGATTTGAAGCGCGAGACTCGTTGTTATTATTGTTAAACAATGTATTATTACATAACAGCGGAGAGTCGTGATTCCAATCAAACAACAATTGTTAGCCGAATAGCCTAGCTGACAATCGTTGTCTATCGATAGACTGCGATAGGTTTATCGGCACAGTTGCTATACGGTTGAAAACGGTCACGTACAGCAGCGAATTTCTGAGGAATCGTATTGTGGTTCAGAGTATACCATTTTGATGATACAATACGACACCGCGGAAATTTGCAGCAGCAATACCAGGGATATACACACACACACATACATACAAGCACATACTGACAATGAGCTGCAAATAATAATAATGCTGGGCGTAACTCTGAGGGCAGCTCCAGAGATGTGCAAACATGAATATATATTCAATTAGACGCACCATACAAAATTGGCCAACAAAGCACCACCTCCCCCGCCTCCACCCATGCCACATCTAACTTCCCCACCCTTTGTTCAACCCACGCTCGTCTGGACAATAGGTTAGACCCTTGAGTGAGTGTGCGAGAGGAAAGCGAATAGAATGGTTCAACAAACAATTCATTTAGCTGGCACACGACTCTGTAGGCGTTAGGAAGTGCGTGCTAGCTATATATGTATGGCACCGATCGCCACGCCCACATGCCACACTGCCCACGCCCCACATGTCTGTACAAGGTAGCAGTTAATTGAACAATGAAATATGAAATTGCAATAAAAAAAAGTGAGAGCAATGAATAAAAAACCAACAAGTTACCGTTGAGCTACAATTGTTGAGGCTGCTCACCTTGTACATAATCCAAGTAAGTTTGTGAAACAAATTATTTATACTCATCCAATATTTGGGTATTTACTTAAAACTATTCCTCATTGTGGAATCAGTAAAAAAATATCTTATTGTTACTTCAATATCTTAAAATATTCCAATTAAAGGAATACATTGATCTAATTTAGGTATGGAATCAGTCGAAAATGTCTCAATATATTTCACAATATCTTGAAAAAAAAAAACTTCACAAGCATCCTCATGGTATCATTTCAACTTATTATCAGAAACATTCCAATTTTTTTGTTGGTAACTTGGCAAGAATAGCCCCAAATTTAGAATAGAATAGAATACATATAGAATAGAATACATTTAACTATTTAGTGTAGAATGTCTAATGGCAAAACAAATTTGAGAATATGCCATGCAATTTTTGCCTTCATTTAGATAATCAACCAAGCACTTAAACAGTTGCACCTACATCATGTGAATAAAATTCAAAAGGGTTCTGAATTAGTTAGTTGAGGTGCTTGAAGGAGCGTAGGGTATATATGTACATACATACATACATCTATACATACATACACACAATAAATGTGTAAGGCGCGCAACAAATGCAATGATTACATTTAATACATTTATAGAGTGTGTAATACAAGGCGTGACCTACATATGTGTATGTGTGTGTGTGTGTGTGTGCACACATATAACAAACACACACACACACAACAAACAATCGCAATGAAAATTGGCAAAAGCTATTTTTACACAAGTTGCTAATGTGGGTGGTAGATGGGGGGGGGGGGGGGGTTAGAGGGGTTTGAGGCTGGCCGTTATCATGCAACATTAAATTAGGTAGCTCCTGCAGCACAGGAGATGACAAAATTAACACACTCACACACATTGAGGCACGTGGCATGGTGTTTGACTTCTTTTGACTCAGTTCCAAGTTGTCAGGCTGTTGTTGCAAGGGCTTCCGTAAAGTGGAGGCACGTGTCTCAATCAATTGGGTGGCGACAACGCCGACAAGCGACCAAAAGGCAACCGTTTTGGCTAAGTGAACGACAACGAAGGGGAAATGCGACAGCGGATGCGGATGCGGAAGCGGATGCAAATGAGGGCGTGGCGTTGACACCTGTCACATGCCCTTAAAATAATGACAACACCTACATTCAAATGCAACTGCAACAGCTCCACAATTGAATCTAACCAAATCCCGTTTGTCATTAAAAGCGCATGTATATGTATACATATTATAACATATATTATATATTACATAATACACATTGTCACCTTTTTCTTCGCTTTACCTTTTACACTTCATTAGCCCATTCATGACTAGTAAGAGTGCTGCAGTCGAATCAGGTTGACTACGATATACCCTAAATACATTTGCTCTGCGTGGGGTATAGGAGAACTTGTACCCCAAATTTGAAGTCTCTCTTCAAACAGATAGACAGATGTACGGACGGAGATGACAACATCGATTCGGCTGTTGATCCTAAGTAAAGGTATATATATTTAACTGTGTCGGAGATGCTTTCCTCTATGTGTTAAATACATTGCCAATTTTGAATGGGTTCGGGCTATATTGTTATATCTGCCAATCTAAATTTTAGTTCGGATATTTATTTATTAATATTATTATTTTGATTTTGTCTATTTAGGCATGAAGTAGTCTTTTATAACAGCATATAATCAAAAGTGAATTAAGTTATTTCCGTATAATGATATTCCTATAAAAACGGCTGTACCATCACCCCTACCCCTACCCCTACCCGTTCCCTTGCCCATTGACACCCCCGGCCAGTCAGGAGACAACCCTAAACAGAGTCAGGATGGAGAATGGAGTCACCATGGCTAAAATAGACGGAACACATGTACAAATTGATTTCAAATTTTGTGGCATAATTCAGCAATTCATTTGATCCTCATTTGTTTTTGTTCATTTTCGAGTTGGAGTTGGAGTTGCTGTTGCTGTTGCTGTTACAAATGTGGTTGCATTTCTGTTTTCTATTTCCTTTTTGTTTTCTTGTTTTTCAATTTTCGTGTTCTGCATGCGAAACTCAGAGCCCAGAACCCAGGGCCCAGGGCCCAGAGCCCAGATCGAAGAACCCAGTTGGCTGCATGCTCGAATTACAAAGCCCATCGACACATTAGGGCATGTTCTACCAGCAGCCGAGGGCAGTGTGCAAAGGGAAAGGCCGTGGGCAGGGCTGAGGGGACGGGTCAGGGGAGGTGTGGACTGGTAGAGTCAACCCCCGGCAAGCAGAGCATTTGAAATTTCCAGTTTCACAGTTTTGTATGCTGTTTTTTGGGCACTGGTTTACGCAGTTGTCCATCAGGCTCATGACGCCCCCTCACTTCCTCTCTCTCTCTCTCTCTCTCTCTCTCTCTCTTACTCCCTCGTGAGTGTGTGTATGTGTGTGTGTGTGTGTGCAACAACTGTGCGCTTTAGTGCGACACCCCGAGGTGTTGACAGTCACTCGGAATGACGAGCTGCGTCTTTGTCAGTCCCAACAATTTGTACCGAATTGAGCATATGCGCATTTTGGATTAGTTCTCAATAGTTATTTTTGGTAGACTCATATTACTACACCTCCCAGTCCCCCTCCTCTCCCCCGCACCTCCCACAAACAATTAGTGCAACAGTCTCAAATTTGAACTAAAAGCTAAGATTTCCACTTGTACATCATGCGAATTTCGTGAGTTTTCATTCAAAGCCGACGCATCAATGTCCAACTGATATTCGGCGTATATAGTCTATGTATAATCGTATATATATAGTAAAAATATAATCTATTAGTATATATATTATCTGCTTATATATGATAGACATCAATTAAGTTATAGTATTGAGTATGTAAGTTATAATATTGAGTATGTCGCTGGCTTGTATAATTTGTTTAAAATGTATATAATTAATACATTCGTTTGTTAAGGGCTTATTATTTTTGTAATTATTTGTGATTGTGTGCCGCATCAATGTGAACGATGGTGGTTGCTAGGATTATCAAATACATCCAATAGCAGCCCTCAAAGTTCAGATTGATATAGGCACATATTGCAAGTAGAACGTGTACTTCAAGTTTATAGTTTCTAAGATTTGGAATTGGAACAACAAAGCAACGACTAGATTCTAATTCTCTAATTCTAATGATGAACTTGTACTCGATTTAAAGTTGTTTTCTTTTCATAGTAGATCGTAGGGCATTTGGAAGTCGCCTGTGACCTGATTATTATTTAGATCTCAGCAGAGAATCAACTTGAAAACCTGCTGAAACAGTTCTCAATTGTAGTGCACTTGTGTTCTGCGCCGCTGGACAAATGTTGACAGGCAGCAAGAGACACGAGCAAATGGACCACCATGTGTGCCAGCAGCAGCAGCAGCAGCAGCAGCACCAGCACCAGGACCACCACCACAACCAGCACCACCACTGCCGCTACAAGCCGCACCATTGGCAGCAAACAAGCAACAAGAGAGCTGCTTCATCATTTGCAATTATTTAGGCAATAATTACTATTGTGTCTTATGCTTACATTTTGTGCTTCGAACAGCCCAAAGGGGGCAGAGAGTATGGAGGGTGGTTGGATGGATTGGGTTGGGTTGGGTTGGGTTGGGTTGCACATACGGCATGCAACACGCCCAAGCAAACGCCCAGACCATTTGCGTTCTTGTCACCCTCTTGACTTAATGAGGCCTTTTTGTGCTCTTGATGGATTTTAAATTGTTGTCATCATCGCTATTTGTTGTTGCTGCTGCAGCACCCTCCCCCGCCAACCCACTCCACCACCTTTCACTTGCTGTGGCTAATCTGTAAGACTGCATTTTGTGGCAGACTTTTGACGCTCAAAGCGCATTTTGCTCAAATTAAATGATTAGCCGAGAGCTTAGCGCGAACTCCTTTTACTGCTCATGCATGACAGAATGCATGCCAAAGTCAGCTGCTTACATGTGCGTTGCACTTGAATCTAGCATCAAATACTTTGCATCTAATTCTGCTTACTCGGAATGAAAATAAAATGTATATTTTAGATTGGTAAGCTTTGGTTTTTATTTAAAAATTGCATTTGCAATTTCAATTAATAAAATGCTTAAAAAGAACCGCGTGAAAATATGGATTTTTCTAGGATGAAATATCTGGAATAAAGTCTGTTGTTTTTTCTTAAGAAAACAGTCTGCATTTGATTTGAATATTAAAATAAAGTTAGGCAAAATAGACTTACATTTGTGCCTGGCTCACTAAAACATCGATGAATTCTTATTTAATTTGTGTTATGCAACATTTATTTCCAGCTTTGTCAATTTCATTATAATTACCGAACATGGCTGCCTACATTTAGTGTATTGGGAATGGTTTGGGTTTGGGTTTGGGTTTGGGGTTATTAGCATACACTTAAGAGCCTTTGTCTTTCCATATCCGAGAGCGCATTAAACATTTAAAGAAAACTGTCGTCATCATCGTCGTTTCATTGACTTTACCGCAGTACTACAAACGGCCTACCCCTTTCCCTTTCCCTTTCCCTTTCCCTTTCCCAGAGTCAGTCAAATACAACCCTTAGTTGGTTATTGAGCTTGGGCTTGGTTGAGCTGAGTTTTGTGTTTTCGGGCTTTGGGTCTTGGGTTTTTGAGTTTTGAGTTTGGGCTGGTTCGCGTCGTTTGCCTATGCCCTGCTCTCCCTGGCCCTTTTTGCAGTTGCAAATTACATTCAAATTATACGATTTTGATAAGAGGAACATTCAAAAGTTTCCAATTTCAAGTTCTGATGCTCTGGCTCTTCAAAAGCAGCTCGACTCTGTCTGTGTGTGTGTGTCTGTGTGTGCGTATTCTACGGCTGCTTGCTGCCAAAAAACTTCTCGACTAAAGTTGCCAGCAACAACAACAAGAACAAGAACAACAAGGGCACAACAGTCAGTGCAAAAAGTTGACATATGTGCGCCTCGAGCACTTTTCCGGAAACAGCAGGGCGACATTTTTTCCCACTTTTTTCTTTTCGTTTTTTGTTTTTTTCTATTTTTTTTTTTTTGTTGTGTGTTCGTCGCTCAGTTTTGAGTGTATCTTCAGCATCAAGGGACATACACTTGATTTTAGTTGAGAGTCCAGGATAAAACGCCGCGTTGTTGATGTTGTTGGTTGTTGTTGTTGCTGCTGGGACTCGCTTGGCGGCATATCTGCTCTGCTGCTTATGCTGTCCGAAGGTCCTTCGGTCCTTGCTTGCGCAAATTGTATGATTGAAAAATTAATGGGCATGACCGGCGCATGGCGCGCACCGACAACACAGCTGTGTGCCAAAAGCGGATTGGTGGAGAAGCTAGCGAGGGGCGAGGTGCAAGGGTAAAAAGTGGATGAAGGGCGGGGGTTGTTTCGTCAACTATTTGACTGTGGTTCACAGGTAAAGTTGGCTTTCAAACAGCCGCTCCACCTCAGGCCTTTTACGCACAGACGGAACACACCATTTCTCCCATCTCTTTGCACTACTCTTTCTGTCTCCCTCCCTCACTCTGTGTCTCTGTTGCTCTCTCTCTCCCTCTCTCTCTGTCTATGTGTCTGTCTGTGTATTGTAATAATCTAGCAAAATGCAAAAACGAAAATTGAATTTTTTAAAATGATGCTAATTAAATCGAAAGATTTAAATCATTTAAGCGTCGCAACATTCAGTCACAGACATACAGAGACAGAGAGCGAGCGGCAGAAAGAGGCAGAGGGAGAGAGAGAGAGAAAGAGATAAATAATATATTTTGACGATATTTGATTTAATTTCACGTGCTTAGCTCTTTTGTTCATATGCATGTTGTTGCAGTTGTAGACATGTGTTTGTTGTTGCATGTGGACAATGCCTCTTAGCGAACATCAAATTGTATTTGATATAAAATGCAAGCAAATAAAACTCTCATGCCCGCTCGGAGAAACCGTCCAGTTGGAAATTGAAACACTCCACGCTTAAATACAATTTGGGATATAATATGTATTTGGATCAGTTTATGAATCGTTGGACAACTCCCACTAAAGACCACAAACATGGCCAACAGATATTATATTTTTGCTCGCTTACCGAAGATGTCCTTTGGTTCCTTTATTCAAATATATTCAGATATAGTACATTCAATTAGCACAACCATATCAAAGTCGGGCTTGTTAAGACACAGGCACATCCATTGAAGAAGATCGCTCTGGTTGAAGGCAAAATTTAACCAGAAGCTAGAGATGCCTAGTCAAGCAGCCCCAATTCTATTTAAATTTAAACCAGACTGAACTTATCGTAGATAACGCAGATACTAATCCGTCATGCAGTTTATTGAGGTGAACTTGATGTGTCGAAAAGTGGATCAGAATCACCCAACACAAAAAGTAAATGCCCTTTTTCATGTTGATTCCAGATGAAATATCCATGCAGCGTTTAAGCCTAATTAGTTAAGGGATTAAATGAGCCATTGGATTCAATGTTTGTGCATCAACTCGTTGCTTCAGATTTATAATAGATGGACACTAATGAATGAATGAATGAATGAATGTTTTTAAGGTTCTCAAGGTCGTTAAGACATCTTCCACTTTTCCACATTTCATGAAGCTCTTGGAGCATTTCCTTTTAATTTGATTTTACAACAGATTCAAATTGGTTGACTAGTGAATCTGTACTGTTTTTATTGCCAATGAGCTTTATGATGAAATAAGGTATTCCTCTTAAAAGCATTATATTTGTAATACTCTCCGATGGTCTTCTACTGTAAGTAGTCTATGGATGTACAGCATTCATTTGGGTTCGTTGAGTTATAAAAGTATATTTTCCCTCAGCTTAATATTTGTGTTATTTGAGTCGATTTACTTTACGCTAGTCTCTCTTCGGGCTTATTTTATGGTTGCTTAAGGCTTGCCTTAGGTTGCCACATAATATATAGGCGCACACATGTGTATCTGTGTGTGTGTGTGTGTGTGTGTGTGGGTAAAAGCATCTACTGACTAATAGGCTAAATTAGACTACGCCAGTCAGGCAGGCGGGACAGAAATTAAGGAGGGGCGCACATTGAAAATGAAACACTGACAGGAAGGTGAGCAGAGCAGAGCGACAGAGATGAAATATATATATATATATATATATATGAGCGGATAAAACAGAATAAAAATAAGACATAGAGAGAGAGAGAGAGTGGGGGGTTGAAAGAATAAGCAGAAAAAGCCTTTAAACGCGCTTAACCGCAGCATGGAGAATAAAAAGTGCGTTTTGCAATCAAAGTAAAAATGCAGAAGCCCTTAAAAAAGAATACACATACAAAAATGTAAAGCTAAAGCAAGATGAAATGAGCTGAGCAGAAATGAACGCCAGTGGGTGGATTGGGGGGTGAGTTGGGTGGGGGGGGGGTTACTCTAGCAGAATGAAGGCAAAGCAAAAAAGGAATAAAAGAAAAACTGACAGCAACAGCAGCTAAATGAGTTGAAGGACAATAAGGCGGGTAAAGCAGAAAATGGCTGGCCGTGTGGAGGGGGATGTGGATTTGGCGGGGAATGCGGGTACAGCTGCGGATATCAAAACGTTGGCAAAATGGTCGCACTCAGCGCAGAGTGAGGGAGAGAGAGAGAGAGCGAGTGCGAGTGCGAGTGTGAGAGAGAGACAGAGAGAGAGAGAGAGAGAGCGAAGGTTGAGGTTGGGGTTCGGGTCGCAGCTGAGGGCTGCCACATTGGGAGCGAGTAGGCAGCAGGCAACCATTTTGTTGTTGTTGGTGTTTTAGTCTACTCTCGCTCGCATTTCGTCTTCTTCTTCTTCAGCGTTTTGCGCCCACTTCCCATTTAAACCATGCGTTGTTGTTGCTGTTGTTGTTGTGTGCACTTTTTTTTATGTTACTGAACTTTTTGAAATATTTTAAAAGATGCTTTTAGCGGTAAATAATGAGAAGTTATAAAGCCACATCAATGGGATACATTCTGCTTTCTTGCGTATCAACTTTGTTGCATGTTGACAGGATAGATGGGGATAGACCAGGACCTGGAGTGGAGCAGCCCTGTGGAGGCAAATGACGAGTTGTTGCTTGCTCGTGGGGCTTGTTGTTTGCCATGAGGCCATCAAGCACTCAGCCAGCTCTTTATCTATGTGTTTCTGTGTGTGTGATTTATTTTTTGCCAAATGCAACCATTTGAGTCAGCCACACAGCAGCAAATTGAACTGAGTCATGTGGAGACAGAATAGACATATTGAAAGCTACCCTGTAGCAGCGGCTAAAGTATCCCATATAGCGTATGTGGCCTGTACAGTATGCAAACTCAAACTCATGCTCAAGTATTCATTCATAAAATAGAAAAAAAGAATATGTTAAAGATCGAAGAGTGTCAAGAAAACCGCGAATTGCAGTTTCCTTTTAAATATCTAAAGTTGATAATATGATTATAGATGTAAAAGATTCATTAATTTCATGATTTCAATTATTTTTTACTATAAGTAAAAGTACTTACTTAAAAAATATGACAAAGAGTTGCTTATTTGTTTGAAAGTGAACTTTTCATGGGATTAGGTTGAAACTTTCTTGACAACGTTGACCATTTTATATGTTAAACAAAATGTGTCTGATGGGCGAAGCATTGTTTTTGTCATTGCAAAAATAAACAAAAGCAGCTCTGACAAAATGTAGCTCAGCTGAATGATACCTTTTCCCTGAAGCAGTTTGTGGGCTGTACAGGGTATTAGGACAGCGGCAACAAAACACAAACAACTACAACAATGCCAACGGACAACAGCCATTAACAATATCAGACGAAAACATTCAAGTCGATTTTAGTAGCTCTTAACTTTTCTATGCGCGAGGGTATTAAATCCTTGGCATGCCCAAGAATATCAGTATTTATTTGTTTCTTTCATTTGCCCAATTCTCGGGCAAATTCTCTCTTTTACTTTTTTTATTTTTATTTTTTTTTTGTTTTTTAGCTGGCCTTCTGGAAATGATGAGCTAAAGATGTCCACCAGCAGCGAGCAGTCAACTAACTAACCAAGAAGCAAACTCTCTGCTGTCCTTGTTGTTGCTGTCTTTTTTCTTTTTCTTCTCTGTTTTTTTGTTGTTTTTTTTGTACATTCGTTTGGTCAGCATTTTGCGGTTTTGGCTTTGTTGGTTGAATAGTTTGAGGGAGAGGCCCTAATTAATGTTATGATCATCATCAGCAACGGCAACAACGGCAACAACGGCAACAACGGCAACAACAAACGGAGCAGCAACCTTCACCAACCCCGTTGATGTGTTTGTTGGTTATTTTGGGAATATTGCATTTTGCGGTGCACGCAGCGTATGTGTAATATATATATACATGCATATATATATATATATATATATATATATATAGACATATGTGTGTAAGGCCAAAAACGAAATGGAACAGAACAGAGCAGAACAGAAGACAGCTATAGGGTTAGATGAGGCCTGGAATGAGTAACGATTTGGCAATGGCTGCCATTTTGCTTTGGCTTTTGGGTTTTTTTTTGTTGTTGTTTGAAACTGGACAAAATGCGAAACTGCAAACTGTAACTTGGGTGTGCGTGTACGAGTGTGTGCGAGTGTGTGAGTGTGCAGATACAATTTGTAATGATACACAAATTAGTATTCGAAATGGATGCTTAATAGCCCAGCTGGTTGTTTGCCGACTACGACTCTAGCTACACACTCCCACCTCGCACCTCCCACACACACACACTCACACACAGTAGATGTGGGTGTGCACTTTGACAAACTTTTCCAGCATATGAATATACATTTGTGTGCATGTGTGTGTGTGTGTTGGTGTGTGTGTGTGTGTGTGTAAAACAGGTTATTGCTGGCTTTTGATGTCGCTCGGAAACATGTGAAACATTGAGCAACGGAATTGCTATTGCGATTGTGAGTGTCTCCCCTCTTTCTCTCTCATTTGTGCATGAGCATGTCTCTGTATGTGTGTGTGTGTGTGTGCGTGTGTGTTGCAATGCACTTAAAAGCAGCTTTAAGCCCATTGCAAAGGCAATGCAATGAATTTATGCACATAAGTATGCTACAAAAATGGTTGCTGCCTCGACCAATCTGAATTTGAGTCTTTAAGAGCATGCATATATGTAATTGAAGGACATTTAAGTTTATCGAAATAGAAAGAAAAAACTGCGTACATTAAAGTGATGGAAAATAAACAACAAATGAAGAAGTTTTGAAAATATTTAGATAAGATCAAATGTTATCGGTAACCCCGAAGCAGCAAGCAACAAAGATAAACTGGATAAAATAGGTCAGTTTGTGGTCAGAAATAACAATAAAAGACGCAATTGAATTTACAACGAAGCAACTTAAATCGAAATAAAAAAATGTTTGATCTATTAATTATTACACCCAGAAAAAATGAATCCCCTGTGAAAATGAAATCGAAAATAAATCACAAAAAAACAAATTTAACAATTATTCAATAAAAACAACGCCCTGAAAATTTGTGATATTTTAATTTTCAAATTGCTAATGCCTTTTTTTGGAAAGTCATAAGCCATAAACTTTTGCAAATGTACTTTCTGAATAATTTGGTGACCAAATTAGGCGATTTTTTGGTGAGTGTATTAATTCGTTCACTTAGCTGAACACGTCGCACACAATTTTTGTTTACAATGTTAAATGACCGCAACTTATTTATAATGTAATAGATAATAAAATAAAATAGTCTAAGCTGAATCGTCGTTACAACATCAGAAGACCGAAACGAATATTGGACAATCAATTTAATTTATTTTCATTAATTTAAAAAAATAGATAAAGAAATAAATAGATGTATGTAAAAAATGAACAGTTGCTTGATAAATGTTTTTCTTCAAGGAATATTTTCTTATAGACAATTTAAGGGGCGCAACCTACAAACTAACAAACAGCACGAAGGCTAATGGTTCGGCAGCTGCCGTAAGGTCTTAACGGTCATATGCACACACACACACAACACACACACACACACACACACACACACACACACACACACACACACACACAACACACACACTCACACAGAGAGAAACAGAGTAAGTATGCGTGTATATGAAGCAAAGAGCTAAATTTGTTTCGAGCAAGGCAGAGCATTAAGATTAGAAAATAGAAAAAGAAATGGAAAATAGAAATACAGCAACGAAAAAAAAAACAAAACAAATGATTAAAGAAAAACGAGAAAAATGTGTATGGAAAAAGAATCAACAATAGCTGAGGCAGCTGGAAGAGCAGCATCAAAGCAAATGCTGGACAGACGCGCCCACCCCGAATACATCGAGAATGGGAACGAGAAACATAAAATGAGGACGAGGACTAAGACGAAGACGAGGACGAGGACGAGGAGGAGGACAAGCAACTAAACGGCACGAAACGAGCGAGGATAACGATGGCGACGAGCCAAAGTCAGTTTGGAGCAGCATTTTTGGTGGACTCCAGTTCAAAAGTATTGTTTTAAGGATTATAGCGGCGCGCAACTGCAGCGCCCAACGCCGCCCCTATAAAACAAACTAGCAAAGAAATGTGGCAACAGCGCCAACGTCGACGTCGAGGCCGACGTCAACAGCAACATCAACATCGACGTCGTCGTCGTCGTCGTCGTCGTCGTCGTCGTCGTCATCATCGCTGGCATCAGCGACGTCAGCAGAGATAGCAGTGCCTGCCACATTTAACGAACACTAATTCATTGCGCTGGCAGCGCAACAACAACAGCAACTCCATTTTTGATGCTGCTCGCCGCTGATTGGCCAGCACATTTCATAGATTGCGCGCGCGCACGCCAGAGCGAGACAAACATACTGTGCACTGTGTGCACTGTGTGCGCATCAGTGTTGGTGTGCGCGCCATTGCTGCCATTGCTGTCGCTTCAGCATTATTTTCATTCCCGGCGCACAACTAGAAGCATGCACAACAAACACTAGCGACAAATTGTGCTCCTGTTTCGGCCTGGCCACTCGATGCGTATGATTTAAGCTCTCAACTTCTATGCGCATTTTTTCTGTTGCTATGTGCGAGTGCGTGTGTGTGTGTGTGTGTGTGTGTGTGTGTGTGTGTGGGTGTGGGTGAATGTGTATGGCAGCTATGCGTAGTGCTGCATCATATTCCAATTGGAATTGCAGTAGAGTGCTATTTCATTATTTACAACTCTTAATGAGCTAGCTGCTCTCCCTCCCCCTTTCTCTCTCTCTCTCATTGTTTCTCTCTCTCGCTATCTCAGTCTCTCTCTCTCTCGATCGCTACGGCTCAATGTCAAATCAGAAGACAGAAGTGTGTCAAACTGTGGCAACGCTGGTCTTCATTGCTTGCATCTTTTGCACAACAAAAACGAAAAACAAGAGAAATCGAAAAAAAGAAATGGGAATACAACTAATTTGCACACTTTCACTGCTGGAGCAAGTTTCAAGTGCATTTCTTAATCAACATTATCAACAACGACAAATTAGCAGCTGCTGCCGCTGTGGCGACCAACTGCCAAAGCCGCTCGGCCAAATGGATTGGAATTCCCCAAAGCGTTGCCACGTTTCACGCCAAATGTCTGCCGCTCGCTCTGGCAAGGAAGTGTGTCAGACATGATGGCGGCTCCAGTTGGCGCTGGCGTTGAAGAAAACTTTTCTGTGTGCCCCTGTCTAATAGAATAAATGTTGTTTCATTTTTCTCCTATTCGGGAAATTGAGGCGCAAGCGAGCGAGAACGAGAGCGAGCAGAGCAGGGCAGAGCAGAGCAGAGCAGAGCAACAACAAAATATACAAAAGCGAGCCTTATTGGATCAAGAGAAGCATGGCATACATATGGAACTGCTTGCTGGACTACACACACACACATACACGCACACACACACACGCACACACACACAGTGAATGTCGTGTCGCATCAGGCGCTGCCGCAGCCGCAGCCGCTGACGTCGACGTTTACGTTGAGCGGCAACTAACGAAATTAACCAAAGCAAGTTAAAGCGAGACAGCAAGAGAGCAGCAGTTGGGCTGCCGCTGCTTGTGCGAGTGCGAGCAAGAGAGCGTGCATTATTTCACTTTCACAATAGGGGCCCTCGTGCCGTCGCATTCAGCGCACAGCACCAGCCTTGCCAGACCTTGCCAGACTCGTCCATCTCCTTTGGGGGCACACACACACACACGCACAAGTTTCATTATTTTTCAAAATTATTAGTTCGACTAACGATTCGTGGTCTCGCACCTCCACACACACACACACACTCACACACACACACACACACACACACACACACACATGCATAGACAGCGCTCTGCTAACCACCAATCGTTCGCGCGCAGCCCGCAACCCCAAAAAATAACATCAGCATCAGCAGCAGCAGCAGCTGAGCGCTGCTGTGAGTAACGTCAGCGTCGATGTCGCCGTCGCCGTCGCAGTCGCATCGCGTCGCTGTTGTCGTGAGCACATGATCCTTAATTTCGTTATAATTTTGTATGTTGCCTGAAATTGTATATCATTTTAAGTTTGATCGGCCGCGAATACGTACCGCCGTGCGTGCGTGCAGCAGCAGCAACAACAACAACAACAACAGCAGCAGCAGCAACAACAAATAATAATAAGAAAAGCAATAACAACAACAACAAACGGACAGACGGACAAACGCACAAATAGTTGCCCGATTTCCTGTGCATTAACATTATCTATATTTATGTGAATATAATTATAATTATCAGTATAAATATAAATATAAAAACATCGAAAATTTGATGTACGTGTGCAGTTTTTGTTGCATTTTTTGTTATTGTTAGCTGACAAAATATTTAGTATTTGTCGTCGCCGTCGCCATCGCCATCGCCATCGCCGTCGTCGTCGTCGTCGTCGTCCTTGTGTCGGCTGCCGTCGCAGTCGCAGCCTTGTTTGTTTTTTTTTGGGTTGTTGTTGCTTTGCACTGGCAACTCTGGGCACCAACAAGGAACCAACAAGACCCACAGTCGCTGCAACGGCTTTAGACATAACGGTAACACACACGTGACACGTCGCACTTGTGCAATTCAATAAGCAGCAACAACAACAACAACTATCGAAAACAGCTCCTCTGATATGTATATATATATATAGATATATATGTATATATATTTTTTGCATGTGCTTTCGTGTTACAAATTTCCAAAACAAAAATTCCCAATACGAATTTTTTTTTTCAAGTGAACCGCGAAAAAGCCGTCGCCATTTTACCAAAAAAAAGCGAGCGAATTTCACGGCAACAACGACAACAACGATAACAACAACAAATGCATATAAATAGTGAATAGTGCAAACAAAGAAAGAAAGAAAGAAAGAAAGAAAATCGGTTTTGCCAAAGCTCGCGAAAGAGAGACAAGCTGCAGGCAAAGCAACCAAATCCAATCAGTCGAATATCGAAATTCAAGCAACGAATCGCAAATCAAATGTCAGTTTAGCAATTGCAACAGCAACGCAAGCAAAAATCAAAAAACAATAACAAAAACAAACTGAGAAATAAAGTGCAAAAAGTGGGCAGCGAGAAACATTAATAGTTAAAGCAATAGCAAAAGTGGAAAGCGGAAAGCGGCCAACGAAAGCAATTTGCGAAGCGTGACATCTGCAACAGCAACAGCTACAGCAACAGCAACACCAATTCTCCAGACAAACCGCCCCACCCCCCCACTCCCCACTCCAACCCCCCAACTGCCCGCTGAGGAGGAACTTTCGTTTACGGCCACGGAGCGCGTTCGCCGCGTTACAGCCTCCAGTTGGATTATTCAATAGATTTCTTCAAAACGTATATCGATACGCAGCGTTTTTACGCCGGCCACAAATTGGATTTCAAACATCAAAGTTGTGCCGGCGGCCCTGGTTCCGGTGGTGGCGGCGCTGCTGGAGTGGTAGGAGTCGTCGGCAACACCAACAACAACAACAACAACAACAGCAGCAGCAACAACAGCAATACCAACACCAACAACAACAACAGCGGGAACACAAACAGTCAACAGCAGCACCTACAGCAACAGCAGCAGCAGCAACAGCAGCAGCAGCAGCAGCACACACAGCAACAGCAGCACACACAACAGCAGCAGCAACAGCAGCAACAGCAGCAGCAAGCGTTACCAGCGAACGGCAGCAACAACAACAGCAGCAATAACAGCCACGCCCACAGTCACGCACACGCCCTTGCACACGCACATCAGTTGCACACTGTGCTGCCGCTGCAACAACAGCAACAACAGCAGCAGCAGCAACAGCAACAACAGCAACAGTTGCCAGCGGGCGCAGCGTCACTGCAGCAACAACAGTTGCCGCAACAACAACAGCAGCAGCTGCTCAACAGCAACAACAACAGCAACAGCAACATTGTAGGCGTCGTTACGCCCACTCTGATAATAGGCAACGGTCCGGGGTCAGAGGGTCATACGGTTTCAGGCGCCACAACGGTTGCTGCATCAGCGGCAACAGCCGCCGCCGCTGCCGCCGCCGCCTCTGCGTCGGCATCGTCCGTTTCGGTGGCAACAAGCGCATCGCTGCCACACGTGGCATCACACAGCTTGGGGCTCAGTCCGCAGTCGAGTGCGGATTCGCAGCAGTTCAACATCTTTCCGGCCATCTTCAGCCGGCAGCTGAACTTCTCAGCGGCCGGCGCTTGCGGGCAGGCGGGCAAACTGAGCATGGACGAGCTGCGTCCGAATCTGGTTGGCGGGCTGTTGGGGCTGCAGCAGGCCGGGCTGCTCGAAGATCATGCGAACAGCATGCAGCACGGTGGCGTCGCCCAGGACACCAAGTTCATGTCGTTCCAGGATAATCGCCTAATGGGCATCAGCGGCTCCCACGAGAATCGTCTGCTCAGCTTGGCCTCGTCCGTCCAGGACACTCGATCGCCGATCACCACGCTGGACAAGTCATCATCTTCGTCGCTCAACCATCAGCGCAAGTGCAGCAGCACACCCGAGGATTTCAGCGCCCTCTATTCCGGCCTGCCCACGCCGGGAATGGACTCATCCTCGCACCATCACACTCCGGCCCACACACCCCCCTCGCGTCTCTCCGATCACACCATTTCGGGTAAGCCCAACTAGCCCAGCTTACCTACACAACATCAACATCAACGATCCAAAACCAACACAATAAACAATCCTTACTCAAGTTTATTGTTTGTTTGTATTTTGTCTGTCGATCTCGATTTGAGATTGTAGCGCAATATTTGAGATTATTTCAACAGTCTTCATTCTAAAATGCCTTAATCAAAATTTACACTTTCCTTAAATATTTTTGATATATTCACAATGGCAATCTATATAATCATTTAAAATTGTTCTTCAGATTTATTGTTTTTATAGAAATCAATAATTTCAATAATCAATATCAAAGAATGCCAACATTTAAACACCCTTCGTAATTAGTGGTTTCAGAAAATAAAGCAGGCTTTTCATTGTCGTTTTGAGCAACAATATTAATTAATTATTAATATATATATATATATATATATATACACATATATATATATATATATATTCAATTGTGCAAGCAGAGCGTTTCAAGTCTTTGGCAATTATTGTAATATATTATTTACCGAATCGAAAGACGCGTCTCTTAAAAAAGGGACGAAAAATCTCTGAGATGGCAACAGTGATTATTGACCAATGCACTTACTCATGCACAGTCACACACATACACACACACACACACACACACACAGACAATCAGAGAGTGGAACATTAGCTGCGCATTAGTCTTTTGTGGATGTTTAGGGATCGGAATACAGCTCTTAACCCATCCAACCATTGTCGAGTGCGAACCCTTTGACGCCTTTCGCTTGCCTCTCTTTCTTTTACCATTTCGACTTTGGTTCATTGTTACCGCCATTTGGGCACGCGCCAAAGCCAAGGATTATCGCCTCCTGCCTCCTGCCTCCTGCCTTGCAGCACCTTTTCGTCTGACCTCGGTTTCGTGTCCTTTGCCATTTGCGGACATTTCAATCGGCTTAACACAATTGTTGTGACTGTCGAGAGACTCTACTCAACGACTACTAAAGGCATTCAAATTACAGGAAATCAGCTGTTAAGCAGCAGCCAAACTGTCCATCCACCAATTCATTCCATTCAACCATTCACTTTTCCAAGTACATCAAAAGAACTGGCATATATATATATATATATATATATATATATATATATATATATACAAAAAGATAGTTTGATTTTGCTGTGATCTGTTGGCCTTAAGATAGGTATCCTTGATAGCTATCCTTCAATAGAAAACGAACACCTTCAGTATAAAATAGAGCTGTGTTAAACTGATCAAACTTGTGTAAAATCTTTATAGATTAGCCAATATATTTGGCCCAGAAATTATAGAATTGGTTTAAAGGTCACATTCAATGGCAACCACAACCATCACTGAAGATGAAATAAATCACATATTATTCGCAATCGAATTAACATAGTCAGATTAACATCTGGAAATCATAATGCGTGCATATTTATCGGCTATAAATTCCTATTCCTCACTTCCTTGAAAGGACAATTTTATCAGATGAGCAGATTTATTAAAAAGCCGCAGCCACAAATAACGTGTTCAGCTATTTGACCTTGCTGGCCAGGCCAAGTAACAAGGTCAAGAGAGTGCGAGAGAGAGAACAGAGAGAGAGAGAGAGAGAGAGAGACAGATAAGGGAATAGTTGAAGCGAAATGGAATGAGAATTACTTTACATAAATAAAGGGCACCTTTTGCAAAGAGGGCGGACGGGGATCGTAGCGAGAGCGAGAGAGAGAGAGAGAGAGGGGGAGAGCTTTGTATGTTATTCAATTAGTGTGAACGGCCCCAAAAATGAATAAATAGTTTAAATTTTGTTAACGAGCTAAGCGCGCCAATTAAGCGCCAAGCAGCAGCAGCAGCAGCAGCAGAAACAAAACCAGAGTCACAATTTGACGTCGGTGTCAGGTGTCAGGTGGCAAGTGCCAGGTGGTGTAGAAGAGGCCATGGCATCCTGTTGAAACTCATGCTGTGCGCGAGTCCGCCCCCGCTCACCTGGCACGTTGCCAGCGTTGTCCCTACTTTTGTGGCCACTTTTGCGAGCTGCGCTTTGACCTTTGCCCCGTAATTTGCCGCCTTTTGGCACGCGACGCGCCGCCAGTTGGCAGGTGGCATCCCAGGGCCCAATGCCCAGTACCCAGTACCCAGCATACAGGACTCAGGATCCAGGACTCAGGACCCGGCACAAAATGCCAGCTCGATTAATGTGGCAGAGAATTTGCATAAATTATCCCATATTGCATATTCATGTGACGATGACGATGACGATGACGACGACGACGACGACGACGTGACCCAAAAGTCTGGACACGAGACGTTGCCACAAAAGCGACGGCGACGGCAACAGCGACGCCGGCGTCAACGTCTTGTGGCCGCAGTGCGGTTAACCATTGTTGTTGTTGTTGTTGTTGTTGTACGCTTTTTGGGGCATAATTATGCAACATTTGTAAGTCAACGCAACAAGCGAACCTGCAACATGCCCGCTAAATATATGTTGAATCTAGTCACCTACTTTAAGGCCACTTTTAAAAGTGCTCCTTAAAACAAACAAATGAAAACATTTTGCAAAACCAATTAGAAAAGCCAAACTAATTGATATAGTTTAAAGAGGCAAGTTTTCCACATTTGCACGGAAAATGTTCCTTTTAATTTGAAGACATCTTTCCTGGATCTTAGAGGATCTAGTTAGGGGTTAAATCAGTCTAAATGTGCTTTTTATTTTGACAATTGTATTTGAGCTATGAATCTAGAAAACATAGAACATAGAACATAGAACTTTTTGATGAGTATATTTACGAGAAATATGTCTCAACTTATCCTTAGAAGTTGGCCAAAAAAAACTGTGTAAATTGGGAAAGAAAATGAATTGAACTTTGATTTAAAAATGCAATAATTCGATAATAGAAAACTGTTTCGAAAATATTGAAGCTTAAGATTTGCATGATGGAAATACTCAAGCTTAAATTGAATTTCTGTCATTTTAAGAAAACATTTGCAACATTTGTAAAATGGTCGACAAACAGCATAAAAATGTTGCTCATTTTGGAAATAAGCTAAAACTAAACTGAAAATGAATATGCTTAATTTAAGAAATATATGAATCGTATATATATAAGTAATTATGAACATGATTATTTTTCTTGCAGCTGAAGGAGCATTCAAGAAGTTGAAGCCGGAACCCAACAGCGGGTTGTCAACGGTTTCCGCCGGCATCACATCGCCCGGAAGTGGACTATCCTCGCTGAGTCAGCACGCCGGCCACACCCCAACCACAGCATCCTGCCCAACGCCAGCCCGACGAAGACATCGAACCACATTCACACAGGTCAGTTGCCCACACAGCCGGCAAGCCAGCCAGCCAGCCAGCCAGCCAGCCCGTATGACACCTATCCCTACTAGAATCCTCTCTCTTTCCCTCTCTCTCTCTCTCTCTCACTCTCTTACCTCAATCTTCCTCTCTCTCTCTCCCTCTCTTTCTCTCTCCGTCTGTCTCTCTCTACCGCTTGGCTTAGTCTGTCTGTGTCGCAACTGCTGCAGCACGTAGTGAGAAATTTTAATTAGATTTCGTGAAGGTTACGCTTGCGATTAAAACTTTGGCATTTCCCAAGTAAACGGCAAGCCAATGACGCCAACAACAACCATGACAACAACAAGTGGCTGGTTAAGTGTACACTACTGCACACACACCCACACACCCACACACACACACACACACACACACAAAGTACAAGCGTTTCAATTATGATATTAAATCATGAATATAAAATAAATTCCATCAGTTTATTCAGCTGCATAAATTGCATAAGTGCTTAAATTTCAAGTTAATTCCAATAGTCAGGGCAAACTTAAATAACTTAAGTAATTTTCCATAAATGGAAAATACAAGTTTAAGGCCAAATAGTATTTGTTTATTTATTACATTATTTAATTTCATCGAATCATGACTTTATTTGCTAAACTGGACTGATTTTCAATCCAAAACATTTTTTTGAGCAAAACTATTCACCTCAATTAATTTTTACATTCGCAGCATCTGTCAAAAAACATAAATTTCTTTTTTTTATTTAAGTATTATCTGTATTATATTACACAATATTATTTCAATTGTGCTGAGACAGTCTCGCATTAAGGAATTGAAACGAGAAATTCGTTTATAGACCAAATTGACAGAAGTGTATCCAAATATAAACAAAATATTTATATATATATATGTATATGTATAAGGAAATCATTAATCAGCTTTAAGCTCAACAAAATTTTGACTTTGCTTGCTGTTGTCGTCGTCTAAAACTGCATTTGCAGCTTCTAAAACTAATACAGGTGTAAGAATATTATTCTGTCTTTGCTGGCACGCATTTTGTGAATCTATTTAAGCAACCGAGGGTGTCGGGTCATTTTCCAACACTGCATTCGAGTCTTTCTAATGGAAATTTGATGTTGGCAACTCTCGAAGTTTTGCAAAGCCCCAAAGTAGGCAACACAATTTGCATTCCTACTCTGAAAGTGAGCAATGGGAATAGAAAATGTTGTGCCAAAGCCAGAAAAAAGACCCTTCATCAAACCCATCTCCTCCCCCTTCTCCTTCCACTTCTCCCCATTCCCTAGCCCCAAGCTCTAAGCAGTACCCAAAAAAAAAACAAAGAAATAAAAGAGAGATAGAGTCTGAGTAAATTTGACAGTGTGTTTGAGTATGTGTGTGTGTGTGTGTGTGTGTGTGTGTGTGTGTGTGTGTGTGTGTGTGTGTGTGTTGAGTGCAGGTCATATAACAACAAAGCCTAATTAAAATCCGCTTAATTTCAGGAACAATTAGCGGAACTAGAAGCTGCATTCGCCAAATCGCATTATCCGGATATTTACTGTCGCGAGGAGTTGGCGCGCACGACGAAGCTGAACGAGGCGAGGATTCAAGTGAGTATAACAGCTACTCAGCATTAATACTTTAACCAGGGATCCACACACAGATCGTGGGCAAGGACTAACAAGTGCAGGTGGTGGGGTGCGGTGCGGTGAATGTTTAAATTAAGTCATCTCTTTTTGAACAGTTGTTACTGCACCGGCTTCGAGCAGACGCATTCACAATCCACAACTGCGAGCACTGATACGATTTAGGGCCTTTGCCTTCATATGGTCACCAAGTCTACTCACACACACACACACACAGCCCCCTCAGTGCCTGTGGCGGCACGCCCTATCCGCTGATCATCTCGGTTAGACGATTAGTGTGCGATTATTCCAATTGAATGCTTCGCATTTGGGTGTCGCTCTAAAGTGCTCTCTCCGGGCGACATGGCATCAAAGCCAGCCAATGCACACAAATGCCCTAAGGCCCACCTCCACCTCCATCCCCACCTCACCCTCACCCTCACCCACCCCCACACCCACATCCATTCCCCCTGCACGTCTGCGCTGCGACTCTGTTGCGCTTTCAAGTGCGCCGCGGTAATAATTAATTTATAGTTTTTATCATGACTGCGAAACATGTGAGTGCAGCAGGGGGTGCTGATGTCCCTGCGGTCAGGGGTGAATATTTCCAACCACCACCCGCCACACACCCCGTCCCCGCGTTGGCCTTACTCCAACGAGCGGTCGAAGATGATGCTTGAAAGCGCCTTTCATCATATTTGCCATTTGAAGTGTAGAGTTACACGGCACAAGGAGCCGACTAAAAATCACAAATTTTACTTGAAAGATAAAGATGATTATATATATATATATATACATACAACCTTCCAACATCACTTTCACTTGGCACAAAATAAATACTGAATTATTTTTGAACACAATATCTGAAATTTGGTTTCTTTTCTTAACTGGCTAGCTACGCTGAGCTTTCAAAGCACATTTAAACAAATCGAATTAAGCAAATGCTGACATTGGCATATTGGCAACAATGATGAATGCTTGCTCATCTTAACTAACTAAACATTTTGCTTTTTATCATGCTGAAAGTAAACTAGTTCAATTGAATGATTAGCTAAATATTATTCTGTTCGACAAAAAAAAAACTCTTTTGTCTGCTCTCAGTTTTCAATTGTACTTGAGATGACGAGTTATTATTGAAAGCGAAATAACATTTGTCTGCCAGCTACCAGCAATATGACATATTTATTTGCCAGCCGCTTGATCCGATAATAATGTGAGCTGAATAAGCAACTGATTGATATATATATATATGTGGACTTACAATCGGACTGAGCATCTAAAAACTGCACTCGCAATCAGGAAATTTGTTGGCGATCAAATGACAGCCAAATGCCGGGCTATTAGCACAGCATAAACCATATTTTTCTACAAATGTTCAAATATTTACACATACACCCTCAGCCCGGCGCATACAGCGACCGCAACCCTCTAATAACAAGGCACACACACACACACAGAGAGAGAGAGACAGGTTTGAGTTCTGTTGGTAATTTGACGAGTGCGCTTGGCGTTTGCTTACAACTTGACTCTGCCACTCACTTAACAACTACAACAGCAACAGCAACAGCCAGCCACTGCAACAACAACAACAACAACAACAAGTCCTGTCTACATCATAATTCTGGTTGTTGTTGTTGTTGCTGGCGTTGACGAAATTTGTCGTGTATATATTTTATTGCAAATTTAATGCTTGCTTCGAGGCGCGACTCGTTTTGGGCAGGATGAACGAGGTGGTGGTGGTTGACGAGGGGAGTTAAGGTGGGCGTTGCTAGCCACATCTGCTTGGAAAATTCATCAAGCAGAGATTTTGCCAAAGTACCAAATTTGTCACATTTATTCCCAAACTACTCGTATGACTTTCGAATATCCGAATGGCGAATAGCGATTGGTGAATGGTGAATGTGAATAGCGAATGCTTGATGCCTTAATTAAGCAATCTTTTCCACCAATGACTTTCAGTCATTTTATTAAGGTATAACTAACTGGAACTTAATCAATGTACAATTCCAATTTGTACTCATCGAATGCATTCGATATCCCCAACAGCTAAAATATATTCGGAAAAGGAATCCAGAGACTTCAGTTTAGAGTAAAACAACCATCATTATATCTTTAAATAGTGTACTATAATTTTATCGTACAATTTATAACACACTGCAGAAGATCCAGTATCCAGCCGTACAAAGTTTGGAACAGACCACTATATTTAAATTAAACCAACTGATTGGATTTTTAAAGAAATTTCGATGTTGGTAATACGACTACGGTCTGCAAGGGTATGTAATCTTTGGTGGACCCAAGATAGTCGTTCTTTCTTGATTTTGACGAATGTTTTAGCTGTGAAATGTTCTGACTCATCTCATCCGTCGATTATCCCAGCAATACTTTTCAAATCGATTTGTTTACTATTTGTTGAACTTCACTAGTTCACCCTAAAAACTGTTCAAAATTAATCATGCCGTCTATAAGAAAATAGGAATCGTTTAAAGCTACAATTTGAAGAATCTATATTTTAAATGAACTAATATAGCTTCCTGAATCATTAACATATACATATGTATATATGTCTAATTAACCTAGGGAAGCCCACTAGAATATCGATAAAGTTTTGACAGAGGAAGTTAAACTCCCTGATAGCTTAGAACTTGTGTGCTTTATTTAGATAAAAGGAAACATTTAATTTACTATTTACTATTTGAAAAATCAGCCAAACAAAAACGGGTTCTTGGCAAAATAAACACTGTCAAAATGGTCGTCTCGAATAATTGTTATTATCGAAATCGAATGCTTTTGTTCTTCGATTTACAAATCGAGTGTGTGAAATAAAGTGCGATTCTTTTCACTCGCATATTGTATTATAATTTGATTGCGCAAAAGCGAAACTGTTCTCTCGATTCGCTTCACATAAATAGTGCCAAGCAAAAGATACATTTTTCAGTGAAATGAGAGACCGTTTCTGCGGCCCACTCCATGCATATTGAATCTTTCGATGTGCGCCAAGCAAATAAACAATAAAAATGCACAAATGGCTATTAACTTTTGGATATTTTCGATTCAATTACAATTGCAGTCGGTTGAAAACGCAATTATTAAAAAGTAACAAAATCAATCGCAGAAAGAGAGGCCAAAAAGGTTGATTTAGTTTTTGTAATTGTCTTTAGGCCATCACGCGTTTCTATTATTAAAACAAAATTCATGATCGTAAGACGAAATCATAGGATATGGAACACAGAGATAAAAGAAGAGATAGCGAAAATAGAAACAGAAACAGAAAAATTCCAGGAGTATTTGTCAAAGTATTTGGAATCATCGTTTATCTTAAATATTTATAGTTTTTCAAATTTGCAACACCTTAGGGAATCTATAAGAAGATTTATTTAATGTAACAAAAGTGAGAGAGAGAAAGAGATCGGATAAAATTAGAATAAATGTAATTAAATAAAACAAAATAATAGTTGAAAGTTACTATACGGATAAAGCTGGAAGTTACTATATAGACACATATATATGGGAAGTTATGTATAAGAAATATGATATAAGTGGTGTTGAAATGATTAACAACAAGGCTTGATATTCTCCAAAGAATTAAAGACAACCACATTGTATATATGGCGAGTATATCATTCGTAACAAAGGTAAAACTCCAAATATGAGATAAACGAACATTTGCCAGGGAAATGGTTAAAGAAGCCATTTATGGGACGTGTGTGTGAAACTCAATAGCAATTAGATTAGATTAGTTTAGTTGCGCTGCTTCTTTGTAGGTCAACGCACCGCAAACATTTAGCCAAATGTTGAGCTAACTCGAGTGCAACAATGACAACAAGAACAACAACGACAATACTAAAGAAGTACAACAACAACAAAAACAATTAGGCTAAAAACCCTAAACGAGGCTGAATTGAAAAAACCAAAGCACAAAACATTGCACTGAACGTTATGCGGGTCAAAATTTGATTAAATGTTGAACGTAAATTAAATTTGAATACGTTTAATTTTCATATTTCCGTCGCGGCAGCAACAACTCTAAGTGTGTGTATGTGTGTGTATGTGTGTGTATGTGTGTGTGTGTATGTGTGTGTGTGTGCGGGTGTACGTGTGTGTTGTGTTTTGTATATTTTTAATGCATGGTTATTTGCAGTAATAATTGATCTAATTAGTTAGGCTGCCTGCTTATTTAGATTGACCACTTTAGCCGCAGCAGCTGAGAAGCGCAAAATTAAAATAAAATATTCTAAACTTGATTAAACAAAGTATGCAACATTTAAGACAGATATGTAAAGTATTTATTCTTAAAAGAAATTGCGAAGTAAACTCGAATACTCTTTATGAATTAGTAATTCTCAGTATGAGTTTTAAAGTTAGTTTCAAAAATGTTTCAATAAAAACAAATCTTAACAAAATCGAAAGAGAAAAAAGAAACAGTTAAACAACTAAAGTACATCAGATCTGAATAATATAATATATATATATATATATATATATATATATTATAGGGCATCTCAAAGAGCTTGTTTTTAAAATTTGTTTTTAAATTTTTTCTTATTTTTTGTGTGTGCATCTATTTGGAGGTGTGTGTGTGCGCCATCAAATGGATCCTTAATTGAGTTACTCCGCCCCCAACACACATACACACACACAAACACATACAGCAATATATGGACTGGCTGGATAGACAAACTGAGAGATATACAGTCAGACCAGGGACAACGTTTTGACAATTTCAACCCTCCAACAAACATCTCATAGCTGATGGTTAAGAGCATTTTTAACACACACACACAAACACACACACACACACACACACACACACACACACACATAAACGTGCTGTACTCTGGGCTGGCATTTTTATGCTGGCAGCCAACCAAATGAAACCGAACGAGCCATCAAGTGGGCTCAGAAAACAACCCCCAAAACAGAGAGGGGCAGGGGCCAAAGAGCCCGACTGCCAGCCCGAAAGCCAGCCCGACTGCCTGCCTGACTGCCTGGCTGCTAGCAAGCTTGTATTTTTCATTAAAACCAACACACACACAGAGAGTTGCACACACATAGCCATGGACAAAGATAATAATAATGATAAAATAAATACAAGAAAAATGCCAAAGACGTCCAAGAAACGACGACGACGACGACGACGACGTGGAGGAGGAGGAAGATGTCTGACTGCCTTTGGCCCCAGTAAAAGCAAACCAAACCACCACTCGCAACACTCCAACCGCCCCACACCTACCGATTCACCCACACACAAACTACCCCCTGGCCCATCCTCACCCGTCCTCACCCCCTGTGGACTTGTCTGGGCCGCCATTACAGGGCGCTCGCTGCCTTGTAAGTAACTCAAAGCAAGCTGAGCAGCTTTCAAAATGTCGGAAATTTTTACACAACCCCCAACCCAACCCAACCCAACCCAACCCAGCCGAGGCAAGCCTCTAGCCAACCCGCCCACCCCGGCCCCGCTGCATGTTGTCTATGCTTGGCGCGGGCTTTCATCTTGGCAATTTCTTTTTGCCATCAAGACGCAGGACCCACAGCAAGCAGCCGTCAGCCAGCAGCCAGCAGCCCGTACTCCGGCATCCAAGTCGCAATCGTGAGGACCATCTTTAATAATGTCTAAGCAGCACACACACACACACACACACACACACACTCACATTCTGCCGTCGATGTTTCGCTTACAAACAGCGTCGTCAACTTATTTTCAATTTCAATTTTGTAGATTTTTTCACTCATAAGACGACGACGGCGACGTCGACAGACAAGAACGCCCCCAGTATGGGGCAAGCAGTATGATGCACGGCATGAGGGGGGAGGGAGTTCTTACCATTTGCCATTGCCTTTTTTCATCATCCGCTTTCCATTTGCTCCTCTCAGCTGAAAACTGTTTTTTACCCTCGCGAGAGTTTTTCAAAGTGACATTTCTTTTCTTTCTTTCATTTTATTTTTTGTGTGTGGGTTTTTCGTCTTTTTTTTTTTTGTGAGAAACGTTTGGCTAATTTAAACAACTTAAAGGTCCGGCAACGCTTTAATTGATGTACATTCAAAGGTAACTCTTACCAAACTTTTTTGTTGTTGTTGCAGGTTTGGTTTCAGAATCGACGAGCCAAATACCGCAAGCAGGAGAAGCAGCTGCAAAAGGCATTGGCACCATCTGTGATCCCGTCGTGCAACGGCATGATGCGGAACATTCAAGGCTACAGCGTGTCCCGTGGCTATCAGCCCTATCCACACCACAACACCATGAATCGCTATCCACAGGTAAATTAAACACACGTTCAACATACACACATTTATAATGAGGAACAACTTGCTTTCTTTTTTCACTGCAGGATCTCTTCCAAATGGGCGCCTCCTCATATCCTGGCATGACGCAGCCCTTCTCAATGGCGCACAGCACGAATATGGGCTCCGTGGGCGTGCGTCAAGACTCGATGGGTAAGTTCACAATAATAATAATAATAATAATAATATCTATCGCTGACTATTTTAAGCGTTCAACCAATCGCGATCAAGCATCAAAAATTGCTCTGATCTCGCACAGCACTTGTGAGGACGTGTTCAATTTGGCCTGCCACTTGCCACAAACTGATTTAAAAAGCTTGCATTCTGTGCCTTTTAACTGCTGCCACGATCGGGGCAGTTGGAGCTTTCACTCATGCCTCCATGCCACACTGGGGCTTTTGAGCTGTTGGCTTCAGCTTTTGCAGGGTGGCTCAAAGAGAATCAAATGGTTCTTTTCATTCTCTTTTTGTGGGTGACTTGAAGCAATCAACTCTCTTACTCTGCTCAAAAAGTTTCTCTTTGGAGAGCATTGACAAATCGTTCTTTTAATTGATTTCTTTTGGTGCTCGCAGATTATTCCTTTCAATATTTTTCAGTTATTGAATAATCTTGTACTCTATACCCTTGTAGAGGGAGGAGATGTGTTCGACCCATAAGGTTTATATATTCTTTATCAGCATCAGTAGCCGAGTCGTTATAGATTCCTTGGTAACTCAATGAAACTGGAACTGCACTCAGGGGCTATCAGTGACTACTTATCACCATGGTCTTATATAAAAAAGAAAACCGTTGCCAACTTAATCAGAGCCGCGATGAATCGATAGGTAGAAGGTAGAAGGACTGTGAAAGGTTATTTTATTGGCTTGTAACCGATTATATGCGAAGTGTATATATACTTCATAAATTTAAATCTAAGCCAATTTAAGTCAATGTAAATTTGAGCACGCCCTTACTCTAAAGGGATTTTGTTGTTGATCAAGTTACACATATATATATATATATATATCAGACTGGGAAATGACGTGTAAAGTTCCGATTGATTGTTATGATTGTCGGCTGCATTCATTAAGCTGAATGTCGCCGTCTCGACTACTGCCACTGTCTTATCAAATTTATCAACTGAAGCCATAAACAAAACCCGAGAGATAAACAATGATTGCGTATGGCAACTACACGCAATTGTATAATATTATTATTGTATATGCATATTAAATACTAATAATAATAAGGGCAACAAAGAGATGGCTTAGCACAGGGCCAACTTAACCGGATATTATGAGGCGATAGAAAAATATGGAGACAGTTGAAGAATGGGAAATTGTTGTGCAAAGGGCGACGACGAATGAAAATTCAGCAAATGAATTTCCGGCCAAGCAAGAAAAAAACCAAGTCAAGACAACTTTCTCAAGTCCTGTGGCTCCCATGTCTCTCATGTCCAGTAATATAAGCACATCCTGTGTGTGCTACATACAGATTTTTGTTTATGTAGTGAATTTCCGCAGCACGGAAATCTTTAATAATTTCCAAAATATACATATGCATAAGAATACCAAAAAAAAAAATGTTGATTCAATCTACACTTGAGCTAATCTCTCTCTCCCTCTCTGTGCCTCTCTCCCCTCTCTCTCTCCCTCTCTGAAATACTATATATTTTTGCAGGCATGTCACCGGAGGATGAATGGTATAATAAGAGCCTATCCGCATTGCGCATGAATAGCTCGCATCATCCGAACTTATCGGCACCGATGCTGCAATACCAAACATAATCAAAAACCTTTGACGACTTCTTTTAAAAGGTCACAATTCAATCTGGCAACTTTGGAGTGCGATCTTTTAGGAGCGAGTGCGTCAAATGGGCAGCAGCTACTCATAAAGTATATACTACACATAGTACTATATACTTATATATATATATATATATATAAATATATATGTATATATATATGCATATATTACACATATATATATATACACATATACTTAGTTAGGCATAGCTATAAATCTGTATCTGTATGTATTTAGAACTATTCCTCATGTATGTCAAGTATCAATTGCCTGTATGGATGTGTGTGTGTGTGTGTGTGTGTGTGTGTGTGTGCCTGTATGTATGTGTGTGAAAATACTTAAGCTATTGAATGTCAAGTACTCTAATTTACGTGTGTGTCACTTATATATATGCACATATATATATATATATATATATATATATATACATTAATAAAAACATGTACTTTTAAGACTTGTTGATATTTTTCTGTGTAATAATTTTTTTTTTTTTTGCCAAAACCAAAACCTTGAAACTAATGCAAAAAGTCGTACTTAAGCGTATTGTAATAGTCAACTAGTCATAGCAACTAAGCGAATTGTGTATTGAGATTTTAGCGTGACATTATAAAGACAAAAACCAAAGGCAAAGTATTGTATGATATGCACAAGCACACATACCCTATGTATACTACACAATATTACAAAAAAAAAACAAAAAACAAAACAAAAAAAAACACGAAAAAAACGTTTATGGGACAACGCCTAGTATAAGTCAGAGATTGTTAATAACGAATAGATCTAGAGCTCTACACACACCAAGCATTCACCACTAATTCATTCAGCTACAGTCTCCATAAGTAAGGTAATTTCGGTTGTTCTTCAATTTTAACACGCCACTCGTTACTCGGCAATAGTCGCTCGCTGCAGCTTCATAAATAATATCCAAACGCAACTAGTTTAAGCTACTCGCTACTCGTTACTTTATTAAACGAGTATTCGTCTCTGTCAAAACTGGCGAGATCACATCGACAAAGGTAGCGAGAACGAAAGTGTCTATCAACCAATCAATCCAATCAATCCAATCAATCCAACCATCCAACAACACAACAACCCAACAATCCAACAATAGCAGTTACAATGGCTATCAGAAAACATCATTCGAAACTATTTAAACTTGTGTAACTAATTATAAGTGGATTTTTTTTAGCTAAGCAATGCATAAGCGAGAGTTAAATTTAATAATTAATTATAAATAAAAACGAACACTACAAATGAAAACTAAATTTAAATCAATGAAAGCATTAAAACCAAATTGACCGCAACAAATACAAAACATAAAATATAACAACAAAAAATATGAAAAAATTACATAAACTATATATATTTAAATACGAAAAACCAAAAAACATGTTTAACAAATTATGCCAAAAAACAACAAAATGAAAAATAAATAAAACTAATAAAAAACACAACAAATTTTTATCCTTACAGGTAATATCTTAACTTTTTATTTATTTATTTCTTTCTTTTAATAAATTTGATCTTAATCAGGCTGAAGTGCTTATCAGATTAATAGTTGTATAGGTTCAACCGCCTGAAGTTGCTTTGATTTTCTGGCCAAGATTTGAAACCCAGATCGCAGGCTTAACTTCTATTGCAAATTATTAATGCATTTTTGCAATTGCTTATACAATCTGTCCACATAAGCAACATGGTTGTGAAATCTGAGTAGTGCAGACCTCAGCAAATTCTCCATTGGCTCCCGAAAGAGATCCCATTGTATTTGATGTGTACGTAAGTAAGCAGGAATTTCTTTTGTATACTTTAATATCTACTTCGATTGCAAGCCATACGATAGCTTGCATAAAGTCATCAATATATATGAAGGGCTGCTGAGGTGAGTAACTTAAATAAAAGTCTCACATTTTCTATCAAATCAAAGCTTTCAACATTTATGAATTACTCCAAAATTGATCAACTGGAAAATGAATAACCATTTTAAGTACTTACATATTGCGTTATTTATAAAAAAAAAATATTAATGTTTTACATATACACATGATGAAAAGTTCATAATATTATTATGATATGTATTATTTGTTCATGTTATAGACTTTAATTTTCTATATCTATAATCTATATATCTACATGTACAGTGTCTCACAGCTTATTTCGGCAGTGTCTAGCAAAAATTTTAATTGCCTGCCATAAACTAATAATACAATATTTTTCAAAAATTCCAAAGACCTATGGCAGGTACATATATTAACCACTATAATGACTATATGACCCCCATAAACTGGGGTTTCCCCACCCGCTAGGTCGGGTTATGTAAAAAAGTACCTTAATTTATGGTCACAGTTTATTTCCAATAGTGGCATTATGGACACCTGGGTGCCATAAAACCCGGATTTTTTACGTCAGGTTGATTATTTTCGGAATAAGTAGACCAATCCTTCGTAGTCACTTTAGTTATATCCTGCATCTCGGGTGCCACCAGCCAACAAGGACTATGGACAAACGGACTACCGTTGAGCAACGGAATCTCATCCTGGAACACTTAAAGATTGGATATTCACATCGCCAAATAGCTAAAATGGTAAATCTAAGACCCACAAGTGTATTCAACATCATTCGGCGCTTCGTCGACGAAAATCGGGTAGAGGACAAGGGCTGAAATGCACCAAACAAGATTTTCACCGAACAGGAGGAGCGGAAGATCATCAGGAAAATAAGAGAAAATCCCAAGCTATCGGCTCCAAAACTGACTCAACAGGTGCAGGATGAAATGGGGAAAAAGTGCAGTGTGGAAACTGTGCGCCGGGTTCTGCGCAACTATGACTTTAATGCCCGAGTACCACGGAAGAAGCCCTTTTTAAGCGCAAAAAATAAAGGGACTAGGATGGCATTCGTCAAAACCCACTTGGACAAGGATTTGGAGTTCTGGAACACATTCATATTTGAAGATGAGCTTAAATTCAACATTTTTGGCTTAGACGGACGGAATTATGTGTGGCGACAGTCCAATACTGAGCTGAGTCCCAAAATCCTAAAGGCAACAGTCAAGCACGTCGGAGGAAGTGTCATGGTATGGGCATCTATCTCGGAAGCCGGCGTCGGAAATTTGGTGTTCATTGAAACACCAATGGACAAGAATGTGTATTTCAATATATTAAAGGAAATTTTACTCCAAAGTGCCGAGAAGCTAGGAATCCGGCGTACTTTCCAGATCTACCACGACAACGACCAGGACAACAGCCAAGCATAAGTCCGGATTAGTACAGTCCTGGCATATCTGGAACTGCCCCCACATGATAATTCCACAGGCCCAGTCTCCAGATTTAAATGTTATTTAAAATTTGTGGACTCTGCTGGAAAATACCATCCGGAACCACAGATCCGATCTCAAGAATGCTCTGCTGGATGAGTGGAGCAAAATCAGTCCAGAAACTACCCGGAAGCTGGTATCTTCCGTGAATAATAGGTTAGGGGAAGTTATTAAGGCATAAGGATATCATACTAAGTATTAACATCCTTATTTAAGTTGTTATACGCCTAATATGTTACTTTTCTAAGACTGTCGAAATAAGATTTGACCTGTATTTTGGATAAGATTTCAGTTTTTGACTAATTTTAGTTAATTAATTAATATTTTAATAAAAACCGAAGTTTCCTTTTCAAACGTGATATAACATAAAACAAATTGACATTTAAACATTTTGCATTTGTTTCTTTGTTTAAACTTTATAGCACTTTAAAATGTTTGCTAGACACTGCCGAAATAAGCTGTGAGACACTGTATATCTATAATATCTTCAAACTGAAATAACTTCAACTCGAGTTGGTTTTTTGCCCAACACATAAATATACAAACAGTTGTAGAAACCAAAGACTAAAGTTATTATTCAATGATATATTCGATTTAAATTGTCAATATGCCAAGATGTATATATGCGTTGTAGTTGTATTTATGTTTGTATTTGTCTCATCTCATCGGGTATTTCCTTAACTAGATATGTGAATGCACACGTGCGCGTTCAATCGTTGGCAATCGATATACTCGTTAAAACAACATGCAAAAAAAGAAAAGCAGAAAAAACAACAACTGCAGGATTTGCCTGGTATGCCCAACCCCCAAAAAGCAAACAAACAAAGAAAAAAAAGGAAAATCAATTTGTGGCTCTGTGCTGCTCTCTGTCTCTGTCTCTGTCTCTGAGACTGTGCCTGTCTCCGCCCTCTCTCAGTGCGAGTGACGCCCCGCCCACAACGTATGTCTGTCTGTCTGTCTGTCTGCCTGTTTGTTTGTTTGTTTTGGGGTCTATCCATCCAGATGGGTGTGAGCCAGTCGGGCGACAGGCAACGCTCGAGGAATGGCACGCAGCACACAAAGTAGGCCAGACGAATGATCCAGTTGGGTATTTGAAGGCCGCAGATAAATCGCATCACTGCATCCAAGAAGTGATTACAATTGATTAGTCCTCGTCAAATGACAACGATTATCCGCGAACTGCCAGCCCAGTTGCTCCACAATCTGGTGCACCCCGTTGCGACTGCATGGCCTATGGGGCCCAGTTGTATGCCAGTTGTCCAGCTCCTTTTCAAAGGTGCCCTTATTGGAATAGAATAAACACCTACATGCAGATCGGTGTAGCGTAAGCATTGTAATTTAACCGATCGTTGACGTTGAGGATGACCGGTGTGCATATTTAGTGGCATCATCTCCTTGCAGCTCGCACGATTTGGCAGCGGTGACTGTGACTGGGTTAAGGTTAAAGCAACTGCCCATGGTCAAGGTAAGAAATGAAACTTCAGCTATTGCCAATATTTAAATCACAGCAGACATCCCATCCAATTTATCGTCTTGCATTTATTTCCGTAATTTTGGATTTATCTATTACGTTCAACATGAGTTGTTCACATTTTTTCAGAATTACAAAACAGCCAGAAGCTCGGAAGGGAATCGATGGAAGCTCTCTCAAGCAACAGCTACACAAATTGAAAGCCTACCTTTGGGCACCCGTCTCCTGTTGCGAGTCGAATAAGGCAATATTATTAAATATCAGCCCATTTGGGCTGAGATCTCACAAACCACTCGTCTGATTCGATGTTTGCTCAGTCTTATTATAGCGCCTAGAAAGAGTGGAGAAGAATCAATAATTGATTTGGACTTTAATTGGAATTGTTTGTCGAACGGCTGTACCTCGTTACATTTGTTCTCAACTCGCTTTTATTATTTATTGTAATTTGTAATGAAAATGCGCATACATCTATTAATTATAATATGTTTTTATTTTTTTATTTATGTTTTTCGACGGGCTTTTCGCTTGTTGTATACACTTTGTTAGCATGTCTGTGTGTGTGTGTGTGTGTGTGTGTATATATGTATATACTTTTATTTAAAACAAAGGCAAACACGAAAAAGAATAATGATCTAAAAGTTCTAAAAATAAAATTAATGTATCATATATATGCATATAAGAAAATTGTACCATAATAAACACCCGTCATGCTCTGTGGAGTGTGTGTTGTTATTGTTTTGTCTGTGTGTGTGTGTTGTTGTTGTTGTTGTACACAAGCGTTACCCAAACGAACGTACATACATTTATATATATATATATATATATATATATATATATATATATTTATGCTAAATTACAGCAAGAAAAAAATGTTGGATGTGTGAGTTTTAGGTTTAACACTTCATAATCATACAATATTCACGTTTTACTTAATGTTTTCTTTATATTAATATTATTATTAATATTAATATTAATATTATATTTATTAAATACATAATTTATAGTAGTAACTTTTTCTCTACTGCAGTTGCACGTCTGTTCTAGTTTCTGTCCTTTTTTCTGTTGTCGTGTTGTGTGCAAAATGGATCTGCTGCTTCTTAGCAGTCATCCAGCAAAACCATTTCTGTATCTGTCTGTCTATCTATGTCTGTCTGTGTGTGTAAAATTAGGACACATTCCTCTAAACTAGAAACGCCTGAAATTGCTAGTTTCCACCTACAGTTAAGAGCAATGTCTTCGTTTGCAAACATATATATATATATATATATATATATATATATATATATATATATATATATGTATATATACATGGAATCAAAAAAGGAAGAAAAAAGGACCTAGTCGATAAAGGATCAGACTGCTCTCAACTCAAGTCTTTATCATATATCGTGCGATTGTGATGTCTTAAAGGAAGAAAGAAAAAGAAAAAAAAACGGTTTACCAACTAGTATTCATCATTGTTAAATGCACCCCAAATCAACGTGTGAAGACGTGAAATGTTAAACATATTGTAGAATGCATATTTGAAACTCAGCAGGAACCGCAAGTAATGATTATTTATAATTATTGATTTTTCATTCCTGGATTTTTGTGCATAAGTAATAATGATTATATCTTGATTTTTACGAAAACAACTCAGGCCAATATTATTATTTTTTCTAGAGACCAAAAACATCTTAAAAACAAAAAATAAAATTAAAATTAATTGTATTTTGATGAACTTAGTTTTCTAAATTAAGCTCTTTTCCATACATATAAATAACCGCAAAATATGCACGCGTAAAACTCAAAAATAATCATTCTATGTGTGAGTGAATACATCAATTAAAAAAAGAATTATTCAATTGTGATATTTATAAAAAAGAAACATATAATTATTACGGTCCCTGTTCAATTGAATAAATAGAAAAAAGAATCGAAACAATAAAAATAAACATTCCACTAATTAACCAAATCTATAAATGTTTGTTTGCGTGTGTGTGTGTGTCAGCAGATAAGTCTCCTTAAAGTCCTTAAAATACAAATTAAGAATAGAGTTCTTGGGTAGCTAAAAAAAAAAGACTAATCTATTAAAATGTAGACACACACACACCACAACCTTTGGGCTTAACGGCTAGCCAATATAACGATAGTTGTATAAAGATGTAGATATATCGTTGTGCGATATATCCGCCTGTGACCAGACCAGCTCAGTATTCCTCATTGCGAGCGCACAGTGCACCTTTCACAGGTAGCATCACTTTTTTGGTTGGCGGCATTTCGATAGTGTCGTTCTGGTTAAATAAATAATGAAACAGAATCGTCAGCGATAAATTGACAGCGATTGATTGTTTTGTGTGTGTTTAACCTACCAATTGGGAAATGTCACGCTTAACCGCGACGGCAGTTGATTTCAGCGAAGCGGACGACTCCTCGCTGTCAGCATCGTTGTGATTGCTATTCGTCGATGATGATTTGGCTGGTGCGCTGCTGCACGTTGTGCTGCTAATGCCCGATGTGCCCAAATTGGCATTGGCAGCTGTTTGCGGCGTATTGTTGCTGTTGCTGTTACTGTTGCTGTTCGCCAGATCGCTGCTGGAACTGGTCGCCGTATCTGACTCATCCACAATAGTAATGGTTGGCGCGTTGGTAATCGCCGCTATTGACTTGTTAACAGATGCTGCTGCAGAGCCATTGGCATTCCCAGCAGCAGCAGCAGCAGCAGCAATTGGAGCAGTTGCTGTTGCACCAGTTGCACTCTCGCTTGTCTTCGGCGCAGTGGTTGTTGCTGCGGCATTCATCAGTTCTGGCTTCTTCTTTGTGTTGCTGGCATTCGATGATGATGATGTTGATGATGTTGATGATGTTGTTGATGATGATGATGCAGCTGCTGTTGCTGTTCCTGTTCCTGTTGCTGTTGATGCCTCCTCCTTTTTGGACAACTCTTGGCTGCTGGGTTCGCTAGCATCGTTGTTGGTGTCGATTTGCTGGCCACAACCGCAGCACCGTCCACTCCAGTCACATTGGCACTGGCACCAGCCACCGCAGTGGCAGCAGCAGCAGCAGTAGCAGTTACGGCTGCAGTTGCAGTTGCAGGTCCAGCAACTGCAGCTTGAGCATCGCTGCTCTCCTCGACGTTCGACTCTTCCGCCTTGGTGGACGCATTCGCTTCGTGCTCCTTAACAATCTGATCGAGATTGTAGCGTCGGCATTTGTTTACATAAAAGGTGCGCACATGAGCCTCCGTCTTCGTGCCCACCACTTTGGCTATCATCTGAAACGAAAATATAGCATTAGAATGTTAACTGTTCGATGCATAAAGCGTTTTTTATGCAAACATGAAACTTCAGATCTGGGCGGTGTTTAAACTATTTAATTTAGCAAGTTTATTTATGACCGAAACAGAAGCGCGCGCCTGGCTTGCTTGAATCACCAACTCGGACTCTTCGATAGTGAAAACTATCGATATTTACTAAAATTACAATGTAGTGTTTACATAAGTGAATAAGATTTAACGTGTTATGTAAAGTAGCGATAAATTGGCAAATTAACAGCTGATCATTCAATATCAGTTGCATTCAAATTAGTTTGACCAAACATTAAGAGGCGTGTGATTTAATGTACTACGCACCGGAAAGTTTTTGCCATAATCGCGCAGCGCGAGCCGCGCCACTTGAATCTCATCTGGTGTCCAACGGGCCGAAATGCGGGGTTGAGCAGTGGCTGCTTCAGTGTTAGCAACCGTGTTGATGGTCGCAGCAGCAGTGGCAGCTCCGCCTCCGCCGCCGCCACCGATGCCTCCTCCTCCTCCTGCTCCGTCATCCGGATTAATCTCGCTGCAGTCCTTGTCCAGCTGTTCCATCGTTTGCCTATTCTTCTGTATCTGCAAATGGGTCGAGTCGGGTCAGTGAGTCGATTGTCTCGCTGGTGTGTGTGTGATATTTTATGCGTATATATGTGTATGTATGCGAGTGTGTGTATGTTTTGGTGCGGGATTACGGGACTAGAACATCTACTATAAAAAAAAAAACAACACATGCAATCCAAGCCTGGTTGACAATTTCACTGTTTCCAATTTCAATTTGAAATTATCTATCAAATTCTCGATTTCGTCTAATCGGTGCTTAAGAAAAACAATTGCTCAAAAGTTGCAACTGATCAGCAAATCATTTCAAAATAAAACAACTATTTCTCTATTGACTCGTTTTATTTTAGATCTGCGATGTTAAAGTGTCTCCCGAATCGGCTACAGCTGCACCATTTCCAGGTGTACAAATTAAGGAGTAGAGCCTAATAAAGATGCTGAAACACAACTAAGCTGAGAGAAAACAACACATAAAAGACCAAAGCACATAATATACTGAACCAATAGTTGGACGACTTGGAACTAAGCTTGGGGCTTGAGATCTTAGCATGTGAAATTTGGGAATCCCTCATTTGGAATCGTGATTGGTACCAAGCGAGGAGGCAGCAAGTACAAACAAACAAAAGGTGATGGGTATGGGTTAAGGCTTACAGAGGAATTTCTTACTTCGGCCATAAGGGAGGCAACTCTACGATCGCCTTCGGCTAAATATTCTAATGGATTTTTGCAGCCGGCCAAGGCGGTGAGATCATCGTGGTTGATATACATGCCGCGTGGCGGTTTGCGCTTGGAGCGATCAGCTGCCGCGGCAGCAGCGGCGCTGGTGTGTGTGGAACGTTTTGTTAGTGCAATGCTGTCCGGGCCGGAGATGGGACGCCGATTGCCCGTACGTCTGTGTCAGAGCAGCGAATGAAAGCGTTGCAGGTGGGGGACGGGGACGATACGGGGACGGATCACACAAGCAACAGAAATGAATGCAAGTCAATGAGAATGTTGTGCATGTATGTGTGTGTGTGTATGTATGCATGTGTGTGTGTGTGTGTGTATGTATGCATGTGTGTGTGTGTGTATTTGATTTGTAATTGGACATATTGTTGGTCAACAGGTAATGCAACATTTTTGTTTATTTTTTTTTGTTTTTTTTTTCGGTTTTTTGTACGGAGTTCCGGGAGAGAAAAAATGGGGGAGAGAGAGAGAGAGAGAGAGAGAGAAAACTTAGCATTAGCTTTTAGATTTTAACAACATATTTAGCTCATTTTGTAGTTATGGTTTTTTTTTATTATTTTTTTTTTTGTGTTGTATATATTTAACATAGATTGGAATATAGGAATATCTACCTCCAATGCGTGTGACAACTTTTACACATGCGCCCCAATGGCGAATCGAACAAAATGTAGCAGACAACATTGCAATTCTTGCAGAAACCGCCCACAACAACGCGTCGATTGTTGTTGCCATTGTTGTTATTGCTGCTGCTGTTGTTGGTATTACCATTGCCATTATCATTGCCACCGATATTATCATTCTCAATATCATCATTATCGTATTGCAGATGAAAGCCGGGCAAAGTAAATCCAAGCATATCGTCGCCCATCGAATTCGTATAAATGCACAGCTCCGTATCCAGATCGTTGCTGTTGCTGTTACTGTTGCTGTTGGTGTTGCTATTATTGCTGCTGCTGCTGCCAACGCCGCCGTTAGTGTTGCTGCTGTTTGTTTCTGTAGTTGTTGCTACACTGCTGCTGTTTGTGCCACTTCCATTGCTGCCAGGCATTCCAGAATTGGGACTGCTGCTATTATTATTATTATTGGTGTTGTTGTTGTTATTGTTGTTGGTATTGTTATTGTTGTTGGTATTGTTATTGTTGTTGGTATTGTTGTTGTTGTTGTTGTTTATCGTGGAATTGTTGTTGTTCGCCCTCTGCCCAACCGAAATAATTGTTGTCGTTATTATTGTTGTTGTGGTTTTTTTTTGTTGGGGATCGCGTTGGATAAGTTGGTTAAATATGCCAACGCAGTCGTAAATAGCAGCAGCAGCAAGCGAATACATATATACACATTATACACACACACACATATATATGTATATATATATATATATATTTTTAATTGTTTTTTTTTTTGATTTGTGGATTGTACGGGGTGCGTTATTATCGAATCGAATTCGGTAGTTTATACGTCCGTTTCAGACAGATATTTGACGACATCAAAGTGTCGTTTTAGGTGTGATTTTTATTTGGTTTTCGATTTTTGATTGGTTGCCACATAATATATAGGCACACACATGCGAGTGTGTGTGTGTGTTTTGTGTGTGTGTGTGTGTGTGTGTGTGTGTGTGTGTGACATTAAATGCAAAGAGAAGAGAAAAAAAAACAGTTGTTGGTTTTTGCTTTAGTTCACTTGGTAACACTTAAGAGGTAGTTGTTGTTGTAGTTGTAATTGTAGTTGCTGTTGCTGTTGTTGTTGTTGCTGTTGCTGTTGTAGTAGTAGTTGTTTCTGCTGTTGAAGTCCCCGCACACTAACATGCACCCCACCCACCCCCACCCGAGCGCACACGTCAAACCACAAACGAAGATCAAACAAAATGCATCTCCCTAAATGTGCTTCTTCTTCGCCTTGTGGTTGACGTTGCTTATCTTATCATTTTTTCATTTCATTTTCTTTTTTTTTATTTCGTTTATTAAACTCGCTTTGCTGTTTTTTCGACTGCGAAGCGCATAAGTGTATGCATTGGTATGTGTATTTGTGAAATGTATGTGTGTGAATGTATATAAATAAATATATATAAATATATATATATATATATAAATATATATATATATATATATATATCTATATATATATATATGTATATCTGTGTGTGTGTGTGTTTTGTACGTTCAAAAAGGACATATTTTCGCTTGTTTTTTGACTAATGATCCAACTGTTCTACACTGAAATTAACTCAGAACATCGTACATATAAACACATTCATATACACACACACATATATATATATATATACATACATATACCTGTATACATAGATGCATGCATAAACATATGTACACATATACATACATATACCAGATTCAAATGGCAAATTGTTTTCTTTCTCTCACTTTCTCTCTCTCTCTCTCTCTCTCTCTCTGTTGCTCTCTCTCTCTCTCTCTCTCTCTCTCTGTGTTGCTCTCTCTCTCTCTCTCTTTCTCTATCGCACTGTATCTTAAAGGTATCTTAAAAGAAAATAATTGCACTTTAGATGCAATAAGTCTAGCAAAGTTAGCCTGAGTTTAGATTGAAAAAGTAACGAGTACTACTCGCTCAACGATGAGGACGCAACGAGTCAGCGGAAAGGCCAATGGCATCGTATTCGTTTATTTGCCAATGAGCAACGAGTGATTGTAGCGAGTAACGAATCAAGAACAAACTCAAAATAGAAAACTAATAAGAAGGTGCTTTATATTTGGGGGGAGTAAATGATTAAAAAAAAAATTTGTTAAATTGCAAACTAAACGAAATCGGGGAACAAACCAAAAACAATAATAATAATAAGACTAAATATATCCAAAATACGCAACATGAGTGCCACATATGGTGTGAGTATATATTATATATTTTATCAGTAATAAGTTAAAAGTTAATGCAGTTAACTATGTGCCTTGGAAATTACGGGTAGCATGTGAGGAGTAGTGTATGTATGTGAGTGTGTGAGTGTATGTATGTGTGTGTTATTAGGTGAATAGTGTACATATTTGAATTGTAGTGCTACAAATTAAAGTAATTGTATCAGGCTGAACGCGATTGATTACAGCCGACCTGCTCTTATCTGACAATTAACATAATCCAAATCGATCCAGAAGACCAAATGAACAAATTGAAGAATATATTTTTGAGAACATTTGTTGTTCTTCATCTTTGGCTCTTTTATCCGTATGGCTTATGAATAAGAAACACATATAACTAAATGTTGGTTCTTTTTGGGTTAATCTTCTTGCAAACAATATATGAAATTTATTAGCATTATGTGTGTGATTATCATCAGCATTATCATGAATAATATTTATCATTATTATCAATTGTTTTCTGTTTGAGTTATATACTTCTATATAAATGTAGCATAACTATTAATTCATATATGTATAATTTTGGATATGCTTTTTGTGCTTTGTTTCGTTTCGTTTAGTTTAGTTTAGTTTAACTTTAATACATAAAAGCATTAAATTAGTATTTGATTTGTATATAAATTACTATTTAGTAAATAAAAATATATTTATATATACTGCTATGTAATTTGTATTTTACATATATATATATTTATATATATATATATATATGTATATAAATCTTTAAATATATGTATTTATAATCTGTATAAATAAAAAGTCTATTTGCCTGCCTTACGTCTAAAGGCCTGCTGATTGATTGCTATTTTTGCTCGCATTCCTTTCTTTATAGTCAGAACATAAAATCAATATTAAAAAAAATATATTATTTTCTAAGCACAGACAAAAAAAAAGTGAATGTCCCAAAAAAAAAATATACGATAAAATATTAAATACATAGTTTTTTCTTGATGTGTGGGCAAATCTTAAAGATGCTGGTCAATGATTTGGTTTTGGCTACAGATTCTCGTATGAAATGTTTGGTGTGGTGTGGTTTGGTGTTTTGTGGTGTTTTGTGGTATGTGTGTCGTGTGGGGTGCTTATATGCTTTAAGTTCTTATGAGATGTATGCAGGCACGGCGATTATCTGAAAGAATAACGAATCAGATTTATACATCTACATATATAACGATCATATGGGCTTGAACCCCGCGACTAAGCTACACATTCCACGACACTGCACTACACAACAAATGATGTTGCATATCCCAAGAGATTCCCGAAATTGGGTAACTTAAAAAATAAAAGTAAGTAAGTAAGTAGGCTAGAAGACACCGTGAGACATATTTGTATTTGATTTCATTCGCTAACTTAATACATATGTTATGATTATATGTATACCTAAAAATGATTACAATTCGATTGTAATTGTGTTTCTTATTTAAGTACAAACGGAACCGTTCAATAAAAACCTATTTGTTTATTTCCAAAAAGCACTAGAGAATAACTGTTTCGATAAAAAAGTAAGTAAATAACTCACAGCTAAATACTTTTAAGTTGTTTGAACAACATCATTGAACAATCATTTGTATCCAAACAGAAGGCGTTATCTATAAAATCTGTGCTTTCGTTTCGTTCGGCTTTCCTAAAAATAGAAACTTGTGATAAGCAGCAACAGCGTTGCAATTGAATGTGGCATTGTTCGATAAAGGTATATTGATAATAAAAAGATCTTGAACGGAAAACGATATATGTACATAATTCCAATTATAATTTGTAATCAAAACCAATTGCAAAATGCAGTTTCAAATCGCATCACCAATTAGCCAGAATGCTTCTTAAGCTAATTTGGTAAGTCAAATTTAGTATATAATATGTATTGTAATGATGAATTTTAGGTATGCTTATCTTGAATTATCATAATGACAATACTCCTCTCAAAATATTATACACTATCTATTTCAAAAAAGACTACCCTGTTTTCCATAACCTGCTGTGTGCAGGCATAATAAATAAAATACTGAAATATTGCCTACATTTCAGATATATTATTAAGAGAGCAACAATTCTTCCGTTAAGTCGCACCGATATGCCAGATATGCATATATGCCCGACCCATAATTAGTTGGAATGAACTGTATATATATGTGTGCGTATGTGCGTGTGTGTGTGTGTGTGGCAAAACAAACCTAGACTAACTAGAACTAACTAAAAGGAGGGCCATCCTTTCTTTTTGCTACCATTTTATATTATTTGTCTATTTGATTGTATGGGTGTGTGCGTGCGCGTCCGTTTGCGTGTGTGTGAGTGTGTGCGTGTGTGTGAGTGTGTACGTGTGTGTGAGTGTGTGCGTGAGTGTGAGTGTGTGTGTGAGTGTGTGCGTGAGTGTCTGCGTGTGTGCGAGTGTATGAGTGTGTGCGAGTGTATGAGTGTGGCTGCGGGCTGGGTGAGTGTGGCTGCGGACTGGGTGAGTGTGACTGAAGATCTCAAGGAATTAATTACTTATGCATGAATGAGATAGAGCCGATTATGATGATGATGATGATTTATGTGTGATGGGGATGGGTGTTGGTGTATGTGTATATCGGTGTATATGTGTGCATATGCACAAATATTTGTGAATAGAGGCTTGAAGGGGGTGGAGGGGGAGGAGTGGAGTCTTGCTTTGTCGTTTGTTTGTTGAGCTCTAAGTTTTAACTGATAATTACCTTGTCATCATTATCAGATTCCTCATTGCTGCCCACTTCGCTGCCATTCTCGGAACCCTCTTTAACTGCAGCCTTTATCATTTTCTCCTGGCGGTCCATGGCGCTGCTGCGATGACGCGTTTTCTTCCACGAATAATAGTATTTAACCAAACTGGCTATTGATTTGTCTGGCAGCTATAAATGGAACAGGTACAATTTGTGAGTTAGAGACACACGGACAACTTGATCAATCATCATCAATTGTAATTATAGCTTACCATCTGGCGTATACGATGGAAACTTTTGCCATGAAACTGAAATGCCTGCTCGAAGAGCACTTTATCCTCGATAGTCCACTCATCGGGAAATGGCGTAAAATTGGCTAAATCCATGACAGCACGCTCCAGATCGTGCTTGTGCCAGAAAAGCATGCCTAACGCCTGTTCGCCATTATAGCCATACTTCTCCTTGGCCACCGAAATGTATTCTTCCACTAGAGTTGAAACTTGCAATTAGTATTCAATGACCAATAATCTCCCAGCTTGCACCTACATTTCATGTCGGGTATCTCCTTGGTGGGCGACCAGACCAACAGTGCGCGTTCGTTGATGTGCTCCGGCCGGCGATCCGGTTCAGCCACCAGTGGCGGACACACCGCCTGATAATCGCGTCCAACGCGTATTTTCTCTGGTCAAAGCAAAACAGAAAGAAGAAGCAAAAGCTGGTACACTATGCATATTTGATGGAGATGGATGTTTTGGACTTACCCTCGTATTCCGACTGCTTAGCTTTGGATTTGCCATTTCGTTTTGTTGCTGCGTTGAGATCAATAGGTGATAAATATATAAAATTGTAAGTGATATTGCCATAACATAAGAATTATGTATTTTAATCGTTAGATTCTTACAGTTATCATCGTCGGAGCTCTCCGGTGTGCCGCCAACCGGTACGGTTGCTGTCGCCTTTTCATTAGATGTGGCGTTTGTGGAATTGCTGCCACCACCAGTACCGCCGCCACCTATGCCGCTAGCAGCATTGTGAGCATTTCCAGTGCCACCGCTGCCAGCGCCGCTTGTGTGCGTATTGGGGCTGGGTCCACGTGAGCGTCGGCCATTGCGCACAATGTCGCTGGTGTTGCGCTCGGCCAACACCATTTTGTCGCGTATGAGCTGCGAGCGTTTATTTTGCTTCTCCATCGTGCTGATGTTTCTTGCTACCGTTGGCGTGTCAAGGAATTAAGCGGCCAAGCCTAAGGACTAACTGCAAAACCCAAAGTTAACAATTCTATTTAAATTCGAATTTCTTGTACAAGATCTCACACAGCAAACAATGAAATATGCTCGAATTGTCGTCAATTCCAATTACACACTTATTTTGAAAGGAAAAATTTATATATTAAATAGAAAATCGGCAGCATTCGCAGCGCATTTGAGCAAAGTATGCGAGCACTTTGTCGCTAACGACCGTAGTCGTAGTGTGTGCTGTCAAACAGTTATACATTTGTGTTCGTGCGTATTTGTGTGTGTGTGTGAGTGTGCCTAGCCTGTATATACATAGCTGTGTGCATCTGTGTGTGTGTTCGTGTATTCGCGCGTGTGTACACGCCTGTGTAGAGTGAGCTGGCGGGCGAGTGTGTGCGTGATTGTTGGCCAAAGCAGCTGAGATGCATATAGCAAAGTGCACATTTGAAACACGTAAAAAAAACACATTTAAATTACATCTAGCTTACCTTAAATGTTGCCCGTGGCTGTTTCGTTACACAGCCAGCAACAAAAAAAAAAAAAAAGACGCGCGCCTCACAAAAGAAATACGCGGGGTACGGTGCTGCTTTCGCTTATGTATTTACACAATTAAATGCCAATTTACAAGTCGCAGCACTTCCAGGTGACTGCCAGTGCATTCATTTGTTGGCAGCGATATATATTAGCTGAGTTTTGGATTTGAAAACGCAGGACGCAATCACGTCTAACGGCGACGGGGTTGTTGCGCGCAGGTAACTAAAACCTAAACTGAACGCGAAAAAAAAACTCCGAGTATGACAATTCTGCATTGGCCGTTCACAGCACACTTTGCCAGTACGACCGTAGCGTAGCTTTGTCTTTCGTTGGTCGGTAAATTTTTGGTGTGGCTTAAGTGCTACATGCAACTGCGTTATCCGTATAGTGCCCACAAATATTGGAGTGTTTTATTTAAACACTGTTTAATAATTAACAACAACTTTGTATCGTATATTGAACAAAATCTATGCAAGAGCCGAAATTAATTTAAACTGTGGCTGTAACACGCAAGGTTGAAAAGGAAATTATCGGTATCCTAGAGGCGGTGCGTAGATAACACTTCAGATTGGTGATGCGATTGCAATATAACAATTTTGAAATCGAATCTGAGAAGCCACAATATGTTTTACGTACAATCTGAGTTCAATCCTTGCCACACCAGCTGAATCAAAAACACATTTTAAAAACATGTTCATTAACTGTGTGTACTTAAACATTTTTTTTGATTTTCTATTTATGTAACTAGCCAAAAAATTAAGCTATCATAGAGAAAAACACCATTATATTGCTGTGCGTGTGAAAATTAAGCAATGTGGTAACGCTTTTAGGCTTGCTCGATTACAATAACGTGCGTATCGGCTTGCTCTGCACGACATTCACCAGTTTTCCGCTAGGTGGCGATACGGCGGGCGCAAAGTAAAGTCTCAGACGTGCGAGTGTCGAATTTTTTCTATACGTGAAATAACCAAGTGCAAATATCAAACGCAACGCAATGGCTGCTAGATTTATACAGAAAATTGTAAGAATACAAATGATAATATCATAACAATATTAACTACGGCTTGCGAGTTATGACAAGCAAACATTGTGCTGCGCTTGTTCGCCCCCATCCTGCCGCAACGTCTCCTCCATCCTATTGATTACGTGCGGCCTTATGGGGGACAAAACTAATAATAATGGAAAGAAAAATGATAAACTAACACTGTGATTTTGTTTTTTAATTTAAAAAAAATCCCTGCAACACCCCTTCAACAATCAACCACTACTACTACCAACCAAACCTACCAACGTGCTGCCAACACATTACGCAAAAAAAAAACAAAAACAAAAATTTGCAGCTCAAGCAATTGGGTTTTGGGGCTGCGCGTGATGCGGTTCCAGAGTCAACGGCCTTGGCCAGAACAACACTTAAAGCCAAGGTTCGTGTTGCCTCATCTTCAAATTCAAAGCCAACAACTGCTCGCCGAGAGGAGCAACAGCGCATCTATAAAATCGTACCGCAAAAAAAATTTGGAATCAAAAGTTCCTTTTACATAACACACAAGTACGCGCGGAAGGGGGCGCCACTGCGATGATCGGCGAAGGGAAAGGGGCTCTCCTTGTGCGCCTATCGCAATGTTTTTGCTAACTTTTTATTAGTTCGGTTATTTTATTAGCCTCATAAATTACTTCTCTTCTATCTACTGATTTATTTATTTTTTTGCACGAGTTGCATAAAAAAGTGCTGGCAACACTTGTCTGCCTTGGCTTGCCAGATGCGCGCTCTAACCTCAACAACGGGAAAACGCGCACGGGACAATCGGTTGCAGCTATGTAACCCCCGTCGCTGCCGTCTCCTTCGTTCTGCATGCGAGATGATGTCGCTTATGTAACCAATTAGACATCTGGCATGTTGATAACCGTTAAATATGCATAAGTCTCGTGACAGTGTAGTGTGGTGTCGCTGTTGTTGTTGTGTGTGTGCGTTGTGTGTGGTCAACTTTTGATTTAATTGACAGTTAACTCGTTTCTTGCATTTGATTTTTCTTATTGCAGGTCAACACAACGCCAGCGGCTACCCGTGGCTATGCGTCCAGTGGCAAGAAGGTAACGCTGATACCTGGCGATGGCATTGGCCCAGAGATCTCTGCTGCTGTGCAAAAGATTTTCACTGCCGCCAGTGTGCCCATCGAGTGGGAAGCTGTCGATGTGACGCCAGTCCGTGTAAGTAATTTCCCCCCACATAAATCATATGTTTTTAAATTTAAATGCACAACTACTGAATTTTCGAGAGTTGCCAGCCAGGCAACAATCAATATCGAAGTAACTTGTTATCGAAACTAAGTTAATCGGTAAGAAAGTTATGCAGGTGGAAATGCCGTAGAAATTCAAACGCTTTTGCACAGGTGCACAATTTGTTAATTATATAATAATATAATAGTCCATTAAATCGAAATTGATATTTGAGATTTGAAATAATAGTTAGGTGGCAACGCTATGCAAATATGTACATAAATAATAAAATGGAAATTTCAATCAATTGGCACACAGGGACCCGATGGCAGATTCGGCATTCCCCAGGCTGCCATCGATTCAGTCAACACCAACAAGATCGGCTTGAAGGGTCCCCTGATGACGCCCGTGGGCAAGGGCCATCGTTCGTTGAACTTGGCTCTGCGCAAGGAGTTCAATCTGTATGCCAATGTGCGTCCCTGCCGCAGTCTGGAGGGCTACAAGACATTGTACGATAATGTCGATGTTGTCACCATTCGCGAGAACACCGAGGGCGAATACTCTGGCATCGAGCACGAGATCATCGATGGTGTCGTGCAGAGCATCAAGCTAATCACCGAGGAAGCCTCCAAGCGTGTGGCCGAGTACGCCTTCCAATATGCCAAGAACAACAATCGCAAGAAGGTGACTGTGGTGCACAAGGCGAACATTATGTAAGCACTCGAGCAGCGAACTCGACTTCCACTTCCACTTCATTCTATTCAAACAATCCTATCCTCTATTCTATTTCTGGCAGGCGCATGTCTGACGGCCTGTTTCTGCGTTGTGTGCGCGACATGGCGCAAAAGTTCCCCGAAATTCAGTTCGAGGAGCGTTACTTGGACACGGTGTGCCTGAACATGGTGCAGAACCCAGCCAAATATGATGTCCTGGTAAGTGTTGGATCACGTCGATTGCTACAACTACTACTACTACTACTGAATGTAGAATTACATGCCACATCATCTCAAATTTATTTTAGGTTATGCCCAATCTGTATGGTGATATTTTGTCTGATATGTGTGCCGGCCTGGTTGGTGGCCTTGGCCTGACGCCATCGGGCAATATGGGTCTGAACGGTGCTCTGTTTGAGTCTGTGCATGGTACAGCGCCAGATATTGCTGGCAAGGATCTGGCCAATCCCACGGCGCTGCTGCTGTCCGCTGTAATGATGCTGCGCCACATGGAGCTCAATTCGCATGCCGATAAGATTGAGCGCGCCGCCTTTGAGACCATCAAGGAGGGCAAATATCTAACTGGCGATCTCGGTGGACGTGCCAAGTGCTCCGAGTTTACAAATGAGATCTGCGCCAAGCTTTAAACTGCCTACTGTTGCCAAGCATATTACGAACTTGTTCAGAGTGTTAAAAAGCAACAACTACAAGAAATTCAGTTTGGCTGTATTTAAAAGCAGCATCAAAACACTCGCTCCTCAAACCAAATAGCAAAAGCAAACAACAAACACAACAACTGCAACAAATTAAACAACAACCACACAACAACAACAACAAGAAAACAACACTCACAAAACTAAGCCGACAGTTTCTAATATTTTTTGTTTTAATTAGCAAATTATTTTTCAAAAACAAAAAAAAAGAGAGTTAGGTACCCAAAGTATTTTTATGTTCGAATACGTCAATTATTATTAAATCAATTAATTGAATTGAATTAGCTGAGGTCCCAAAATTTCGCATGTTACAAATTTTGTTAGCTCAAGAAATTGACTTGGCTATGAGCGTAAAGTCAAGTATTTATTTGTCGCCATCCAAAAATATTCAATTAACAAATAAACCATATATAATTATTATTGTTTGATTATTATTATACATTTACAACGTATATTTGTATATATATATACACATATATGCCAACAAAAGTAATTGTATTTAATTATTATTTATTAATTGTGCTTAGACATTTATTTTTTTTTTTAATTTCATTATCCTTGTGCGTCTTGTGTTCTGTTAAAGATGTGTAGTAAAATCCATTGTAAAAATAAACAAGAGCACCACAAAATATGTAAACTCATTCACACACACACACACATACACACAATTTACAAAAACACACACACACAACAATTATTAGATTCGAAGGCAAGCCGAAAGTTGAGTGCAAAGAAAATAATGCCGGTTACAATAATAATATAATAATAATTATTATCATTGAAACTAAACAGCGTACGAAAAACAAAAACATTTTGAAATAAATTATATGCAATTGTTATTGATAATTAAGCGTACCGTAATTGCAACAAGCAAATGTCATGCAATTTATAGAAAACTCAATAAAAAAATGTAAAGTTAACTCGAGTCGGTAAACTTTCAATAAATATACGTATGAAAATTTGAGATAGGAGCTGGATAAAGAGAATAGCAAATAGCATTGATCAAAGTATTCAATAAGAATAACTGATGAAACATTTATTATATATATATATATCACTGAGTTTAATTAAGATCCACTCCACTCTAATATCTTTATCTCTACCATTGGATATAAATGTTGGAGCTGTTCTCAGAGAAGAACAGCCAACTGCTACTGGAGCACCTGATTATCCAGCATAACTTCCATTTTGCCAATGGTGAGGGAGACGCGTGGCCTCGGTTAAAGATATTATCAGCTGCTGCACGACCTGCGAGAGATTGGTGTACGCACAGATGTGTTCGTAGGGTAACTGCAGGCCGTTTTTTTTGTACATCGATGCGATATTCATTACCTATCAGTAGTAGTATATTCGAGGTTTCTCATTCACGTCATCCAAATCGGCCAACATCGTCTCGATCTCAAGGATCTGCTGCTGCTTACTGACGATGTTGGTCTTGAACGGTGTGTCGAACACATTTATATTTGAAGTATATTCAACCACAAATGCCTCTTTTAAAAACAGCTCCAACTCAGTCGTGTCATTGTTTGAATCGTGAATAACATGATGCTTTCGAATCACCAGAGACCACCCTATCGGATTCCATTCATCGATCGTAGAGTCATTCACTGCAATTAGAAAATCTGTAATTACCCGGAAGCTGCAAGAACGATTGGAGTGTACTTTGGCCAGTTGCAGGGAACCTCAAGGATATTGTACGATCTGTGAGCCCTTTTCTATTTTGAGAAAAACGTTTTTACTTCAGCTGTTCAAAGAATCGAGTTTTCTATGTGAACTGAAAAGACAGAAATAGCGAAATATAGTCTACATAAATAACTACTCGTATATAGAGAAAAACACTGCTTGGATTTCATTTTGTTTAAAATGTCGCTTATTATGCGGCAACCTAATTTATTTAATTTTTTTGTTTTGATTATTTTATTCATTACGTTTAATAAAAAAAAAGATTAAATATACACTTAAGGTAACATTTACAAAACTGATTCGATACTGAAGAACATGTGTTTAGTTTCTTCCTCTCTCTCTCTCTCTCTCTCTCTCTCTCTCTCTTCTCTCTCTCTCTCTCTCTCTCTCTCTCTCTCTCTCTCTCTCTCTCTCTCTCTCTCTCTCTCTCTCTCTCTCTCTCTCTCTCTCTCTCTCTCTCTCTCTCTCTCTCTCTCTCTCTCTCTATACACATAAATACATTTGTGTAATTTACATGTTTTTACATACTTATTTTTCATAGTATATATAGATTTGTGTTCTCGATAATATCGAGTTTCTATCCGTTTCCTAACTTCAACGCTTAAATCTACAAAATGTTCTTTGTTCATCTCTTTGTATTCGCTTTTCGTAGCATGTACCCCCTTAAGGCTACTTATATATTATAAACTTATATCTATTAGATGTACAATTTAAAAAAAAGCAATACAAAAATAAAAAACATAAAATACAAAAAATCAAAAAAAAGAGAAACTTGCAACATTTGGTGCACATAACGCACATTCTTATTAACTACAAAACAGAGGAGATAATTTGTGAGATAAGAGCGAGAGCTACCAGGGTTGCCCCCACTCGTGAAAATCACATACTTATTTACTACAAACTACAGATAGATACAGATATTTATACACCTTATATATATTCAAAATATATTTATAATATACTAACAAATGGAAAAGAATGTAAAAAAAAAAAAGAAAATTCAACTTGCTAATTTTTGTTTTTAGTCTTGTCTCTGCGACTTTTGATACTGCTGCTAGTACTCCTCCTCCTCCTCCTGCATCTCCTCCGCTGACGCTGACGCCGCCTCCTCCTCCTCCTCCAGCTCCAGTTCATGCAGCAGCTACTGATACTGTACAAATTTGATGACGTCATTGACAACGGATGGACGGGAGGCAATGGCCGGATTGGTAATTGTTATGGGCAGCTCCATAGATGTGGGCACACGACTGCCACTGCCACTGGTCACACCAATGACAGCCAGGCTATGCTCCAGATTGCCATCGTGCAACGGCGCAATGATGCGTCGCATGTGCAGCCCACCAGTGGGATGCTCCAACGTCGACATGATGGGCGACTGATCCAGCTGCGAATTCGTTTCGCTTGTGCATGTTGCCATTGGTGATGTTAGCTGATGATGCTGCTGCTGATGATGATGGTGATGATGATGCTGCTGCTGCTGATGATGATGGTGCGGCACATCGATGACATCAGTGCCGGCCAAAGCAGCGGCCAGGAGATCATTGGCGGGCGCAGCAACGACAGCAACAGCATCATCATCATCAGGAACATCCCCGTTATCATCAGCAGCGCCGCCAACGGCATCATCATCATTATCGGCAACATAATCGACGTTCATCGAATTCACATTGACCAGCTGCAGGTCGCGCTCCTGTAGATAGACTTTGGCCGCTTGAATGACATCGCTGGCCTGCAGTGTTGTCCGGCCGCCGCCGTCGATCTCGAAGACAACGTCGTTCCGCTGTTGCATAATGTACATCAGGTTATCGGTGGTCAGCTGCAGCTGGTGCCCATTGACGTTAAGCTGCAGCACTTCCAGCTGCAACTGATACATATCGTTTGGCGCTAAGCCATCGGCCGCTTCACCACCACCATCATCATCATCATCATTACCAACCACAACGCCATCCTCAACCATTTCAATGTCATCGAGATTTCCATTGAAATCACCGACAACAACATTATCAGTCATTTGATGGCTCAACGGCGACATGCTCCCAGTCGATTCCATCTCCTGCTCGTGCTCGTGCTCATCCTCCTCCTCCTGCCCGTGTTCCTCCTGCTCCTCCCCCTGCTCGTGTTCCTCCTGCTGATCGGGCAATTGCATCGCTCTCAGCGGCACGGGCACCAAATGATTCTCGCTATCCAGATACAGTGTATCATTGTAGATCGGTGTAAAATTGTTATTGTTGCCCAGCGCGCAGAGCATGAAGGTGTTGCTGTAACCAGCCACGGGACGTGTCATCACAGCGCATATGTTCCCCTTTGTTAAGCGATCCTCAAGCACGTCGTCATCGTTATCCACATCGCCAACGCCAACGCCATCGTCATTGTCACAGCTATCCACATCGCCATCACCATCGCCGTCGTCATCGCTATCCACATCACCAACATCAGCCTTATCTCCGTCGCCATCGCTGTCGTCGTGGTGCGTGGTCAACGCTTCACAGGATCTGTTGGAGTTGCTGGCGAGATGCTCAGCTGGCAGCATTAAGTTAGACGGCTGTTCGCTAGCAGCACGTTCCGTTTCCCGCTCATGCTCCAGCATCTGTTCCATTTGAATTTCGAGGAGCAGAGCGGTCTCCTTTTCGTGTTCCTTCTGCTGCTCCCTCTGCTGCTCCTGTTCTTTCTTCTCCTCTTGCTCCCTCGACTCCAACGACTGTGTGGGAGGTTGGTTCATGTTGCGTATGCGCGCAAAACGCTCCCGTGCCAGCCGCAATTTCTCCGCATTGTTTCCGGTAGCGAGACCCTCTTCGTATCTGCGCAACGCCTCCAGTTCATGCTTCTTTAGGTTTGCCTCGCGTGAGTAGGGATCGACGGGACGAGTCCAGCTGCGCTGTGACAACTCGCGCTTTCCACACGATGACATCAAATCATTTTTGTTAGTTTCTTTTTGCTGCGACTGCTGCTGCTGTTGCTGCTGTTGCTGACCCCTGTCCATTTCATTATCGGGGGAGCTCGGACAGGCCAGCTGATTTAACTGGTCTTCCTCCTCCTCATCATCGTCATCCTCATCGTCATCGTCATCATCATCGTCATCATCATCCTCCTCATATTCATGCTCGTCATTGTTCTGCTCTTCCTCCTCTTGCTCATCCTCCTCCAGCGTCTCGTCCAGTTCGTCCCCCTGTTCCTGTTCTTCATTCTCCTCTCCTTGTGGCAGCACTGGCTTTGCCTGTGTAGTCGAAGCAGCAGTAGCAGCAGCTGCTTTTGGCTGTTGCAACACTAACTGACTATTGCTAATATCGCTGCTGACACTACCTCCATCTCTCTCTACTCCTTCTGCTCCTTCAGGTCCTTCTCCTACTCCATCACTGCTGCTACTACTACTACTACTGCTAGTACTACTACTACTACTACTAGCACTACTACTACTACTTCTGTTGTCGTTGTCGTCGTTGTTGTTGTTGATGTTGTTGTTGTTGTTGTTGTTGATGTTGCTGTTGTCACTTGCATTGCTGGCAGTCGAGGCGCAACTATCGCTATTATCATTGCAACAAGATGGGGCTGGCACAGGCGATGGCTTGTAGAGTGTGGGCAGCAATATGTTCTCCAATATGATGACGCCACTCGCATCTGAATTGTCGGCCAATGCTTGAGCGGATCGCTGCAGTTCCCGTTCCTCTTCAGCGGCAACAACGGCAATATTCGAAACAAATGAGTTGCTGTTGCTGCTGTTCTCATTGTCGTTAGCAATGCTGCTGCTGTTGTTGTTATTGTTATAATTGTTATTGTTATTATTGTTATTGTTATTACTGTTGTTGCTGCTGCTATTGTTGTTGCTGCTGCTATTGTTGCTGCTGCTATTGTTGCTGCTGCTATTGTTGTTGCTGCTGCTACTGTTGTTGCTAATGTGGTTCTTGTTGCTAATGTTATGCTTGTTGCTTAAATAAGTCTTACTAATGTTGCTGTGGTTGCTGCTCAGCGCAGGCGACATGTTGCTGCGATCGTTCGCCGTCTCCAACAGCAACGTCGTGTCGCGCACCTTCATCTCTTTCTCCACAGCCGTCGCCGTTGCCTCCACCTCCACCGACTCCTCCTCCTTCTCCTCCTCGTCCTCGGATGAGAAGGACGATGATGTTCTTATTGGTTGCGTTAGCGGTTTCATTTTTGACTTAGTTTTGATTTTGGTTATCGACTGGGTTTTTGTATTTTCCATTTTAAGTTGATTCCGGCGACGCCGTTCAGTCTTGTTTTTATTTTTGTTATTTTTATTTTTGTTGTTGTTATTGTTATTGTTGCTGCTGCTGTTGGATGTCGTCCTCTGCATGAGTTGAGTCTGTGGCGAGTCTGGCACTTTTGTGGCTGCTGCTGTTGTTGGAATTGCTGCGGCTGGCATTGGTGCATCTTCTGCTACGGCAGCAACAGCAATTGCAACTGTTGCTGCTTCTAGCTGCTCCGGCTGCTTTCGCTCCAAATGCTCCGGCTCCGGCTCCGGTTCTGCTTCTGGTTCAGGTTCGGTCTCAGGTTCAGGTTCGGGCTCAGGTTCAGGTTCAGGTTCGAGCTGTTCCGCCTCCTGAACCACATCGTCAGGCTGGACGGCCGCCTGCTGCTGTGATATATTGCGCGACTTGAAGATGCGCTTCTGTCGCTCCTTAATGGGCAAACTGAGCTTCTCCTGTTCCGCTTGCAGCTCGACCACATCTGGCGGCGCCACATCTGACGGCACAATTGCTGTCGTTGCCATTTCCAGCTCTGCGACAAACTCTTCACAGAAGACCTTGAAACTGTCACCGAGACTTACGTTTAGATCCAGGCGCAAATCAGTCTCAATGGGGATTAGGTTACGTTCCCCCCCTTCACTTTCTCCTTCACTTTCGTTTGCCATGTTGGTGCCGTTGCTGAGGACAGCTGGGACAGCTGCTGGCGGCGGTTTGTTGAGTCGCCGCCTGTAGCTTGGGCAACCATTTTGTCCATCGGCTGGCACTGCAGGTGGCTGCAGTGCAGCCTCCTCCTCCTCTTCCTCCTCTTCGGCGAAATCAAAGCAAGAGGAATTCTTGTTATTTCGACCAGCAGTGGCAGAGACGACTGTTGGCACTGGCTTGGCAACGTCTGTCGTAGTAGTTGCAGCTGGCGTTGGATTCGATGCTGTTGCTGTCATTGCGGCGCCCGTTTCGACAAAGACAACACTTGCCGTCGAATTCGTATCGCTATCGATGACAATGAGATCAAAGCTCTGTTCATTGCTGGCGGCATCGCCACCGCTCCCATCGCCGCTCACATCGACGAACTCCTGCAGCACCACATCGCGCCGATCCTTCTTTGGTATGTTGCGTATCCGCTTCTTAATCGAGGACGAGGACGTGGTCGATGCGACAACTGTGAGTGTCGTCGCCGCTGACGAGGATGTATCACCAGGCGACGACTTTTCTTTTGCGGCAGCGCCACTGCCAAGCTGACTCGGCGTCATCGACTTATTTGGCGTTAAAGCATGGTCAAGCTTGGACTGGACGTGAGCAGCTCTGCTGTTCGCCGCCTCATGTGTGCTGACCAGGTTGGACATTGTGCAACGTCTGTCGCTTAATATGGTAGGTGAAGAGCTGCGTCGGTGGCTCTTCTTCGCTGGCACTCCATTATCGGACGCCCAACCATCCTGCCAGGAGCTGCCGTTGCTGGCGCGACGCTCAAATTCCAGCTGCCAGTTGGCGGTGCGCTTGCCACGTCGCTGTTTTCCCAGCACCTGCTGCTGCTGTTGCTGCTGGTCCTCCTGCACCTCCTGCTCATCCGCAACCCAGTCGGCCAGCAGGCTATTCTGCAGCTTCAGCGAATCACAACCAGTAACATTGCACTGTTCAGCTGCTGTTGATGCTACAGCCACTGCCACTGCTGCTCCAGTTTCAGTTTCAGCATCAGTATCAGCAACAGGAACAGGAACAGGAACAGCTTTGTCTGCTGCCTGCTTCATCTCAGTTTCCACATCTGTTTCAAGATCAGATTCCTGCTCTGTCGCTAGCTCAGATTGCGGTCCCAGCGCCGTCGCCTCCAGCGTCTGCAGCGTTGCTCTTTGACGTGGTCGTCTGCCACGACGTTTCGGCGACTTTTTCTCCGTTGACATCGTTCTCAGATTGTCTTTGGATGAAGAATTGCCACGCTTGGACAGAACGTTATTATTGCAGTTGCTCTTCCTCTCTTGCATGGTTAAAGCGGGCATGGTGCAACGTCTGTTGTCCAAAGCGCCGCGTTGCTGGCTCGTCGTTGGCGGCCCCATCGGTGAAGAGTCGGTAATGGTGTTGGAGCCATGCTGGACTTCCAGCTGACGCTTCGTGGCACGCGTAAAGTGTCGCCGTTTGGCCAGTGGCGTTCCAGCATCCAGTTCCGGCGGCTCCGGCATAGTCGTATGGCATCGCTTTCGAATTTTGGGGGGACACGAGGATGTCTCATTTATATCCATTTCGGCTAGCGGAAGTTCTGGTTTTTTGGGATTCATAGTGTGATCTACAGTCCTAAAGAACTTCTGCGCAGCCGTATCGTATATGCGATGCGTTTTATCGGTCATCGTCGCAACCACCACAATGGACACATGCCTTGTGTGGCAGCGATACAGATTAGATACCTCTTCATTATTGTCCCTTCTGGAGGTCAATGTCCGTGCCGATGTCCGTGCCGATGTCCGTGCCGATGTCCGGGCCGATGTCCCATCGGTTGCACGCGACAAATTGCCTTGGGACGCGCGACGCAGCTCATGACATGACGCACTAATCTCCATATTGCGATGCACCTTGCCAACCAGCTGGAAATGCATGTTCCGATGGTGGACCAGCACACTAATGCTCTGCGCACGAAAATCACAGGAATGGCACGAGTAAAATGTCGTCGGCTTTATCTCTCCGACACGAGGCTGCGGCTCCTTTCCGTCAATCGGGACAGTGGGCGTCAGTGGCATGATGCGTATCGGCGAATCCTGGCAATTAAATATACACAATTATTCAATAATGCTAGCTGAGAAAGGCAAAGATGTCTAATTCCCAATATTCCAAATGTTTGCCATCAGAACTCTTTAAAGGTTTGCAAAGAACAACCGAAGACCCTAAATTAGATACTTATATATGTAACGAGTAGTTATAGTGGGATTAACAGATCTAACAGCAGCATTAGCAATAGTCGTAGGAGAGTCGAGTTCGTGAAGCGCTGCAGCGTTAAGATCCTCAACAAGACGAAGTCGTCAATGTCCCGAGAGTACCCGAATAGTTGGAATATTAAGTATATATTCCGTAAGAAGACAAATTTGAACGAACTTCTAGTCGAGATAGCTGCTAAATACATCAAAGCACCACTGACAATAGTTGGTGTTAATTTCCATTTGTTAGCAAACTCGAAATTAGCTAAGCTGCATCTGAAATCTGTGGCACTTCTATATATTCTCTGAGCCGGTCATGGCTATCTTTATATACATATAGTCTTTGAGTGGTCGGAGTTGCTTCCTTCCACCAGAATTTTCGATGGGATATCTGTGATATTCTTAACATATTTTCTTTCTTTCAGGTGCATTAATAGACTGACAGACTGACTGACTGTCTTTATAGGATCAATAATGAGTCGTCACCTTGACACTATCATTTGTCCTCTCCTCGCTGCTGGCTCCGCTGTTGCTGTTGTTGTCATCGTTGCTGTGGACGCTATTCGAGAGTCGGGCCTGTATCAAGGTTTCGGGTGGCCTTTCGGAGGCGGCGGCGGCGGCTTCGTCAGATTGCATTATATCCGCACTGAGAGTTTCAGCCGATTTGAGATCCTCGAAGAACTGAGCCAGCTTCTTTTTTTGCAGGTTTTTCTTTCCTGCAATCAAATCAATAATTAATAACAATAACTATAAGATAAAATAGAAATAATTAAAATTGGTAGATATGATTTTATTAAGATTACTATTCTCTGCATATTTCTAACTGGTTTTGTGAAAGCGAAGAAAAATCCTCAATCCTGGCAGAGCAGAAGCAGCATCCTAGAATTGCATGTTATGAGCTCCGAAGACATAGAAGCCCTCAACCCAACAAAGGTTCTCGCACTCGTGCAGGATTCATGGGGTTGATGGAGGAGCTAGAGGCCCGGCAGTTATCCCAATAATGTTCATAAAAAAATTCCCATCTTGCCATCGATATCATATTTCATAGCTGCTTAGATCCCTCTACTCGCCTACTGGGCCTTCCAATCTCGCACGAGCCGGCACAGATCTAGTTAGCATCGAATTTTTGATTCGACTTTGCTGAGCCACATTTGAAAAACACACAACAAGAGCTCATATATATTCTATATCTGGTAGTGTTCAGATCGTGCTCTAAAACAGCAAAAAAAAATTGTATTTCTTTTTTCTCACTTTTTTCTTCTTATTTTTTTATGTGAACTCTTTATTTTGTGTACTAATCCAAAAACGAAATAAGAATAAACAAGAAGCAAAACGAGCGAAAAAAAAACGAATGGATTTCTGTAAGGACATGCGGTCCTTGTGCTGGAATGATGCCGGAGAAGCCGGCTTTATTGTAAATATGATCAATGCCGCTGGGGCAATCTCGCAGCTGCGTCTGCAATCGCTAATGGAGAATGTGAAGCCGTTGCACCAGATGCTCATCAATCGCCACTATGGCACTATTATCGTCGGTGGCCTGGCAACGGGTGCAATGCTCTATTTGGGACATCGCTGGCTCACCGACAGCAACGTGAATCAACGTGATCCAGGCTGGACACAGCTCCAGCAGCTGGACACAGGACACAAAAATACAGACAACAATGTTGATGCCGCAGTCGATGCAGAAAATGATAATAGTAACGGGGACCATACGCTGCAGTCCAACAACTTTGACAATGTGGACTAGGAAGAAGAATTGCCACATCTATTGCCACATCTAAAAGTTGGTTATTCCAATTATTTTCTGTTTGGTTTACGTTGGAATTTGTCTAAATGCGGACGATGTCATTATGTAAATATATTTGAATGGGAAAAGGCCTTTTCGTATTTTGGATAAGCTAGGAAATTAATAATACTCACTTTTGGCCAAATCGATGAAATCCAATTTGCGAGGACATTGAAAGGGATAAATCATCTTTGCTGAATGCACCAATTCACTGCAGCAAAAAGGTTATAGGTTAAACAAGCAATGTGGGACGACACACAGAAGTATGCCACTTACAAGGTTTTCTCACTGAAAAAGACAACGACGGCAAACGGTGTGGTTTTCGTGGTATAATAGCAATTATCCTCGGCGGTGGCAATCCTGCCCGGCCACCAAAGCTCCAATGTATTTAATTTGACCCATACAACATCGCCACCCCGATAACGGGTCGGTATCGCCTCATCGTTGCGTATGCGTCGCATTTTGAGACCCTATGGGGGCTGACTCGCTGCCTTCAGTTGCTGATGGTTGTTGACCTCCTTCCTTCCCTCCTCCTCCTGCTGTTGTGCAGGCAGAGGCAGCTGTAAGCATTATCAAGAAATGTTTTTAACATTGGCGAGAGCTGATCAAATGTTAACTAGCTGTAAAAGAATTAACCGACTTAAAGCTATACTAATTTGTACAATATAACACTTGTGCATATAGTTCAGTTGGGCAGCCCTGCCGGAAATCTTGTGCATTTATAATAAGATCGAATGGCAACCCTAAATTTGCACAAATACCGCTGCTGTTGTCCATAGATGTCCGTGATCCGAGTTCCAAAAGTATTCGATGACAACAAGCCAAGAAGCCTATCGAAGTAAGAAGTATTTGGCTGATGTTGGCTTAAATAACATTCCTGGTTTATGTTATATATAAATTGTGTTTAATCGGAAATCGATTTGTATCGATTACTGCGCCACTTATCAATCAAATTCAATAAGCTTAATCTACGGGAGCTTATATAACATATTTAAAGTTTCCAACTCTTGGAGCTTCTATGCCCATCAAATATATACTTTGTGCTTCTTTTAGCCTGTTATTTGCCCTCTTTCCCAATCGGATTAGAGAAACAGACAACGGACAGACATTGATACATTTGTGCATTTATTTCGTTTTCAAACTCAATATATTGTATATTAAAGTTAATATTCAATGTTAACTTTATTTATAAATAGTCCATATCCCAAAAATGTCTTTAAAAAACACAATTTCCGTTTACTTTTTGCTTTGTTCTCGCTGTAATTTATTTGTATTTATAAATGTATTATATATTTGAGTAATTACAATAATTCAGTATATCAATATATGTATATATATATATATATATATATATATATAGTATATCTTTGTATATGTATAGTGGTATATATAGAAAGATAGATTTTTCGATTTTGTAAGCGCATCAAATTCGATTAGTTCAATATGGGGAAGTGGGGCTAAAGCTTGTACAAACGACAACATCGAAAAGACGACAAATGAAAGGACAAAAACACACTCGAAAAAATAGACATATATCTTTATATAGTTAGTTAGCTATCGTTCCTCGCATATCATTCATCATTTATCGTTATGGCTTCCAAGTATATAATCGGGGTATATAATTGTACTTAAGTTTAAATGTAAGACAAAGAATCTAATTCACAGCTTTAATTGCTGCAATTACATACAAATATTTATCGAAAAAACATCAATGATTGTAAAAAAAAAAAAAAAGCACACACTTTACGTAAATGTATCTGTTAACAAATGTTAATAAAACTTACACATAGTAGTAGTAATGTAAAATTGTTCGTCTTATGTTACGCTACGTTTTATTTGAAGTTCTTGTTTTAAGTTCATCGTTTCTTTAATTGTATTTTGTTTTTTTTGTTTTTTTTTAAATTTTTCTAAGCAAAAAGTACATTGATATAACAACAGCGTCATTCCATATAGTATTATCGAATCACAATTTAGCACAATTTTCAAAGACAGAGAAATTCACAAAAAAGCAAGAACAAAGACAAAAACTAAGTACAAATTAACTAAAAATAATCATTTCGCATTTGTAAAACATAGGCCTAAAGGCGCTCTGCGACTGTTAACAGCCAAATGTTAAATTGTATGTGTGTGTTAGCATTACAGAGTACAGTGTCTGCTGTAACAATGTTACAATCAATGTGTATCAGCAAAATAACTGTTTTGCCGGGTGAGTGTATTGTGTATATATATTCCTCATAATCAAGTTAAATTATGTGTTGGCATTGCACTTGAATTCGCGTTATATTCCATATTAGAGTAATGCTACCGTTCCAATTGACGCCAACTGTTAACAGTAACAGTTTCATCATTTTCGCTGTAAATTTTAACTCTAATTCTTAGTACAGCTGCTGTTCCCAAATTAATCGTTTACCGTTTACTTTTTGCAGTCACTTTTCATTTCATTCTGTCCGTTAACAGCAATTGTTCCGATTTCGACAACGCCTGCGCTGTGTGTGTCTGTATACATATATTATTATTATTATTATGTTTGTTATTGTTCTATTGCAGTGCACTGCAGGGGACTGACTGAAAGGGGGGGATTGGCGAGTATTGCCTTTTATAATGTCTTCGATTTGGATGCTGTTTTGGGTAGGGGACGATATCGTCATTGGGTGTCGACACGACCGCCGTTGCCATTGGTTGCCGTTGCAACATCGTCGCCCACAATTAGCACCTTGCCGACGCCATCGGGCGCCACCAGCTCACCGCTGAGACCATCCAATCCTGGCTCGCTAACATCGCCGGGTATTTTTGGCTTGGGACGATGCGTATCGACCGCATCAATGGGTAGCTTAATGTGCTCCACCTTGCAACCGTAGGCGACCGGTGTCAGCTTGATCACCGTATGCAGTGGCACATACAAATAGGGCAGCTCATCGGCGGATTTGTCGAGAAAGTAGGCAAACAGACAACGCAACACGGCCTGATGGGAGACGACAAGCACATTGCCCTGTCGTTCCAGTTCCATGATGACTGGCTCGAGCCGTGCCACCAGATCCTCATAGCTTTCGCCTCTCGGATAGCGATACGCAAACTTGTTCACATCACGCGCCTTAAACTCCTCGGGATAACGTTCCTTGATCTGCTCATAGGTCATCTCCTCGCAATGGCCGGCATCGATTTCGTTGAGTGCCTTCCAGCGCTCCTGAGGCGCCTTAACATCCGCCACCGTTTGAATGGCCCTCTTCATCCACGACGTCCAAACCCGCAGTCCACCAATCTGCTGCTGACCAATAAAGGAGGACAGGGCGCGTGCATATTGGTGACCACGTGCACTCAAATTCGAATCGCCACCGATGAGACCACTCAAATTGTGCTCGGATTCGCCGTGTCGGGTCAAGTAGATGGTGCGCGGCGTAATGTGTATGTTCATCAGGTAGTACACAATGCGCGACTCCACGTGACCCTCATTGTTGTAGACGACAACCTTTTTGCCGGCATTGTAGACCTTCATAAAGCTCAGATGAGATTCGGCGACCTCATCAATGGGTTGATAACGTTCCTCGTAGTGTTCGATGCGTTGCAGAAAGTCGCGAACAACCAATTCCGTATTCATGTTAATGTAGTCCGGTGAGCTGACCTTCACCTCGAGTATGTTCTGCTCGATTATCTGCGGATCATCGCATATCGATTCGACAAAGAACAAACGAAAGCCATGCTTCTTAACAACAATATCATAGATTAGCTGGCGACGATCGTGGGTCGAGTTGGTCGCATCGAATACCGCAATGCTACCCAAACCGCTCAGCAGCCATTCGCAGGAATCGTGGAGTGCTTGATTGGCGCAGCGATTCCGTATGGCCATTGCCTCCTCGTTGTCGGCGCGAAAGAACTCGTGCGACTTGTACGCGGTGGTCGCATGCCGCCGATACTCGCCCAAATTGAACACACGTGTCGCAATCCCAATCCAATTCAGATACCGTGCCAGCTTCTTCGATATGAAGGTCTTGCCACGCGCCGGCAAGCCGACCATCGCAATCACATGCGGCGTTGTACAGTCAGCGATTGTCCGTTCGCCCCGTATGGGGAACGGTTTCGTCATCACCGTCTCCGATGTGGGTGGCAACAGTTTGCGCAACTCTTCGGACATCACAGATGGACACACATGCAGCTCATTCTCAATTGCCAGATCGGCCGTCTTCTTCAGCTGATTCAGCGAGGTGGTGCGCACGCGTAGCGACGGCGAGGTGTTATAGGGCATGTCCATGATACTGGTTAGAACCAGTTGCTTGGCTAGCAACGCGGATGCGGCGACAATTGCGGCGTGTCGCTCACTTTGTTCGTGTTCCACTTGTAACTGTTGCTGACAACAGCAGCGGCAGAACTTTTCGCTTGTGTTCGCTTGCTCGGAATTGGACGAGGTGGAGTTGGAATTGGACGAGGTGGAGTTGGAATTGGAGGAATTAGAGGTGCTGGTTTGTGTTGGATTCAGCGAGCTGTACGGTTTGGAGGGATGCTGGGACGGGGGATTTGTTGCTGATGACGATGATGATGCGTTAGTTTTTGTTGTTGTTGTTAGCTCTTTATCAAGTGTTGGCAACGATTGGTCAGTTGTTGGTGCTGCGGGTAATAATAAGCCAGGTTTGTCCTCATCAATTAATTCCTGCTCAGTTTGATTAGAAGATGCAAACTTATCGTTGCTGTTGTTGTTCAGTAATAGCTGCTGCTGCTGCTGATTTGTTGTTGCTGGTGTTGTTGATAATAAGTCTAGGTTGCCCTCAGTAGTAAAGTCCTCGTCTGTCTTCTGGTTGCTGCTGATTAACAAGCAATTGTTGTTGTTGCTGCTGCTGTTGTTATTGTTGCTTTGGCTAGCTGTAATGTAAAGTAATTGTTTTGAATGGTCGTTGTTGTTTTTGTTGTTGTGCTGCTGCTGGTTTGCTGCTGCTGCTGTTGTTGTTGCTGCTGATACTGCTGTTGCTATTGTTGTTGTTGTTGTTGCAGGCGCTGTTGCATTTAGCAGTTGTTGTTGTCGTTGAAGTGGTGTGAGACATGAAATTAGGCGAGTATTTGTTTTAGTTGTCTGTGTTGTTGTTGTTGTGAATGGATTGGTGATGGCTGAAGATGAAGATGAATTTGATGTTGTTGTTGTTTCGTGTTCCACATGAAGCACCTCAACAATATTATTCATAAATATGTGTGTGTGTGTGTGTGTGTGAATTGGGCGAAATTTATTGTGAGGCAATGCGTTAGCAAAGAACCAACCAACTTGTAGTAAAAATTAGTGTAAATAAAAACAAGCTAACAATACCCGAGAAGCCACAATTGTTAGAGCACAAAATATGAAAATAGGAATAAACTAAATAGCAACACACAGACAGACACGCACACACACACACACACACACACACACAAATGTGTATATATAAGTATACGTGTACGTATGTGTCTAAAATAGACGATAAATGTTTGACTTCTTTGCACTTGAGAAACGAAGCGGACGATCGATTGAACGAATGCGTAAGAATGGAAGAAAACACCAACAGCCAAAGAAGAACGGAACGAGAAGTGATGAAAAAAGAGCACAAAAACGTGCTATGAGCGTGGGCGATAGAAAGTAAGAAATGTATGCGCGTGTGAGTATGTAGGTATATATATGTGTAATAGATATGGGGAAAACAGCTGTTGATCGAAACACGAGGAATGCGTGCATATGTATGAGTGTGTATGTCAGTGTGTGTGCATGTGTTTTGTTTATGTTGAGTTTTGTTCTTTGTTATCGATAGTTCAGCCCTGGTTGTAATTAGCAATCGATTAACAGAAAATTGTGAAGCACTTGTTTTTCTGATGCTGCCTGCTGCAGAAAAATTGTTGTTGCTGTTGCTATCTGTGGTTGGTTGGCTGCTAGACTGCTGTTAACACGACTCGCATCTCATTGTCTGTCTTTTGACTACTCTTTTAATGCTTATTGCAATTGAACAAATAACTATAAGAAACAAGAGAGAATAAGAACAGAAGAAGAAACACATAATCAGAGCACATGTGCCAAAGAATATTTGAGAACATATTTTGCGCATGCGAAGGTGAAGACATTAAATTGATCTTCAGTTTGATTAGCGGCGTTGTTAGCTGTCACGCAAGATCAAACAAAAAAACACTTTATTAATAACTATAGCAAGCAAAGCAAAGCGAAATTATGATAAATCAATTGGCGATGCGCACATGCTAAATTTATTAAGCTTGAGTCAACGGCCGGCAATTGTAAATTACAACAAATTATCAGCTTATGTGTAATCGTTGCCGAATAACTTTCCACACCACATGCAGCAATGTAAATGTGTGTGCATGTGTGTATATACATAGGGTAGAGAGATAAAGCCAAATGACATATTTATACTCAAGCAGTAAATGACGACGACGTTCTGTCTTTATCAACTGAACTCAACACTTGCGGAACTCAAAATGGCAGACACAACATCAACAACCGATCTCTGTCAAGGTCAGTGCTGCCAGACAGGCCATGGAGGCCAGACAGGCTAAGCATCAACATACAGCAGACACTAATCTAACACACCCACTCACACACACTCACATCGAGAACATCAGCTGTCTTTGGCGGAAAATAACCGCAAATTGTGCACGATTTTTTTTTTTTTTTAATTGCTTAATTCAACTCATATTTTTGTATTTCAAGCAGCAAATTAATTGGCATTCAAAATACTTTACAATTAATAATGCGCTTTGTGATTCGATATGATTTGTTATTATTGCTCAAAGAATATAATCAATAACTATTTGTTTCTGCAAATTATTCTGTTTAGAAACGATTTGAGTATTGAATTGGTCTCAGTTTTAGGCTCTTAACATATCCAATTGATTTGCTGATATTGATTCATTTTTCTTCAGGCAACAGCTGTTGAAATGGGTTTTAGTTTGCTTATTAGAATCACCACTGCCGGTTCCAATTGGCGATCACTGTACAACAACAACCAACATGGCTCAAGTGTTAAACGTGTGGTGTTTTATAATTGTTCTTGCTGATTAATCCAATTGGAATTAAACTAGTTATTATGCATTCCAATAATAACCACATTGATTCGTGCAACAACAATATAAATGCGCATTAGCAACACAGAACAATAGGTGAGTTTTGTAATAAAAAATAACAATTGAAGACAGCCACTTATCAGACTGCCCTGAAGGGCTAATCAGATGTCAGATGTATGTGTGTGTGTGCAGTTGCAATTACCTGGGCCGAGTTTGAAGTTGTAAAACAGCGCTCCAGAAATAATATTCAAAATATATGCAACAGACAGAAAGATGCGAACAAAGAAAAGAAAAGCAAACCAAAACTATAACAAATAATAATGTGAAACTGTCACAACGACGATCGATGCGCCGACACTAAAAATTGTGCACTAAATGCAAAAAACAATAAAAAACCGATCGAAGCAAATTGACGCTGCGACGCTTGAATGCAACCGCGACAGCGCAGTTATAACTGTCAACTTGCCGGCAAGCAGAGGTCACAAAAACCAAAAAAAAAAAACAAAATCACAAAACAAACTAAATAGGTAATTTAAAAAAAAATAAATAAAACACAAACAGCTAACCAAACCACACCGAAGATGGAATACTCTTGAAGACCGGAGGAGTTTGAGCAAATTTTATATTGTTCTGTTTCACAGCTGGTTGTTATCTGAATATTCACACTTGTTCAATTATATTGTTCCTCTGGCAGCTATATAATACAGTAGTTCGATCCGCTCGACAGACTCTGACAAAAAGCAAAATATCGAATAAGACTGAGAAAGCTCTATTTATTAAAAACAAAAATAAAAGCAGTGGACACAAAGAACGGATAAACCGCGATGGCTATATCGACTCGGCTAGTGATGCTGATCAAGTATATATGTATCATCAATCCATCAATCCATCAAAATTGTAATACCCGTCTACCATAGGGTATACAAGTGTTTTGAAAAATTCGCTAAAATCGAATGGCGCGATTTTTGCAGCGAGTTTGATTGGCAACTGCAGCTGGCTGAGGCGACAGCGTCGACCGAGCTTTTGCAGCAGCAGCAAAATGCACTTTATATTTACATACATTATATATATATATATATATATATATATAGACAAATTCACAATTGTCTGTATGCAAAGTGGGATGGGGTTGGGTGGATAGGTGTATAGCGAGTGAGAGGAGCATAACTCGCTTAACTGATTCCAAGTGCAATTGAACAAATGCCAGAAAAACAAATATGAAAGATACTTTGCAAATTTACTGTATGAATATAATACAAGTAGACATATATATATATATATATATATGTAGATTACGGAAATGCGTCACAGAAACGACCTTGACCCATGGCGATAGACGACGAAATGCGAAAAAGAAAAAAGAAAAGAGAGGTGGATGCCATCGGCAATAGCACTACCAGCAAGCACAGTTCAAAAGCTTCCTCTTCTCGTCTACAACTGTACTTGTGAAATAAGCTGTGTGTGTGTGTGAAGAATGAGGAAGAGAAGCATACGAAACATCTTTAAATTCCTTTTGGCAACAGCAGCTTTTATTTAAGCAGCAATCGTAGCAAAACAGCTGCTTCTCTATTTTCGCCCCCTCTCTCGCTTGCTCTCACACGCCAGCTGCGTTGTGTTATCAATGTGGCATGCACTCGCCAATCGCGTGGCCAGTGTGACCACATTATGTTGTCTTTGTTAACGCGCATTTATCGACACTCGTTCATAAAAACAAAATGTTAATGCGATTAAATTTTGACGCTATCTGCTAAGTATTTCTTTTTGTTGTTTCCTTTTTTGGAACAGCGTATGTTGTATTTGTTTGATTCAAACAGCACACCGCAGTGTGATGGGCGGGCTCATTAACCCTTTCTCATCACAGCTGCTGCTGTCGTCTTCAGGCCATAATTAAACACGACCAGGCCAGGCCAATCTATTTGGCGTGGCACGCGCGGCCACAATCTGGCACAATTTCCAATGATAATCACACTGTTCTGACTTATCAAACAAAAAACACAAAAGAGCAGGGCCAAGCCAGTTAGCCAACAAGAACGCAAAAAGAAATTACTGATAAGACCCTCTAATGAATCGCATAATACACAATAAATAAATAAATAATATTTATGTGTAATCTAAATCCAGCCCGAATAAACCGTATATAACAATGCAATCAATGTATATTTTTAGAGTTTCCCCCCTATTAACACTAATAGTGCTGTCTAATCACATTGGTGTTATTGCCATTGCTGCTACCAAAATAGTTAATAAAATATTTACCAATTTGAACAGGTGCTTCTGCCTGTCCGTCTATAATGCTGACAATTCCGTTATCTCTGCCAAACATTGTAATAACAAGTTATTAGTCAAAACAGTTTTGTTTCTTGTCCATAAATATTCCATCTGGAATAATAATGAACTCATTACTCATGTAGAAAACTTTGATATATTCATTTATGCTATAGTTTTTATTATTTTTAATGCTGTATCTCATATTGGAATTTCACGTGAAAAGAAACTTGGGATAGGTATAATATTAATATTATACCACATCTGACTAGTTTGCATGTCTGGAATATTTGCTACATGTAATCTAATATTATCAAATTATTAATAAAGATTTTAAAAAGCTAAACGACAATTCCCGAAAAATGAAAACTGAGGATGATACCGTGTGAGCCCTCGCATATTATAACTATTTTTTATATGTGGTTTTACTTTTTTGTTCTTTTTTTTTTTTTGGTTTATACGCGAAAGAGATATTAGCAACATCTGCGGAACGCTAAAGCAAAACAAATTCATGATGATTATGATGTTGATCTTCACTTAGTATATACCTCGTAAAAGCACCTTTACATTGACATTGTTTCCATGTATCCACTTGTGCTTTCACATATACCTAAAAGTAAGCACAAGTACATACACACAAATGTATAATCGCATGGCTTTGCTTAACTTTCAGTTTCATTGCACATGATGATGATGTACCTGTTGTAAGGGCTTTTAAGCAAAACGTGCCAAGTATTTTGTAACCAATCAACAATGTCGCTGATTCGTCAGACAGGGAGAGAGTCTGGCAACATTCTTCAACCTGAATTTTAACAGCGAAAACAAAGCACCAACCAAAAAGTGCTGTAAATAAGCACAATAACAATAAGTGTTGCCAAGCGCATTTTACTTAGAATAGGAATCATCCTCAGCCTCCCGATAAGTAATCGAGCAGTAAGCGCGTAAGTCCCCTGGGAGCCATTAATACTGTATTGGCCCTCTTTCTCTCTCATTATTTTCACTCTGCAGAACTGTACAAGGAGGAGAGGGGGAGAATATGTACTTTACGGTTAAGCTTTCACCCAAAAATTGGCGCAAGACGAAGACAAGGCGCCGAAGGCGAAGACGATGAATAACCGACAACTGAGAAACACCTTTTGTCAGTGTTTCTCAGTTGTCGGTTATTGCCGTTCATCCGTAGTAATTTCATAGAAATCATTCACACACAAAACAGAGGTGAAAAAATACAGCTACTTGTTGAAACTGTAAAAGGTACTCCATTGAAATGTTTTGCTCATTGTTCAAAATGTTGCCAAATGCAGCTAAACTTAAAACAAATAAACTAATATACATAATTTAATAACAAACAAGAAAAACACGCCAACAAAAATAAAATGAATGAAAGCCTCAAGGCCAAAAATATTCGAGTGTTATTTTTATCAGTGTTTGTGCAGATAGAATTTCGCACTCAACAAATTATAGAAAGTATATAATGCATACATATGTATATTGTAGAACGTTTCTCGTCAAAAATCTCATCAAATTGTTAAAAACTAACAAAAACAACGCAAAAAAAAAAAAACAAAACATCTCTGAATGCGGAAATTCAGTAGAAGAGGCAAGCAAAAATATTCTAATATATTCAACAAGAACAAAAAAGCTCTGCCTATATGTTTTTGTTTTGATGATTAAAAATTACGAATACCGACAATAATAATGTTCTTTCATGATGATGCTCCTGCAAATGCTTATGACGAAGCGTAAACAAATCGCGTTAGAGGCGTAACTGTAACAAGAACAACCACTGCTTAATGCAGTCACAACAATGCGGTCTCGATTCGTCTCTCTCTGCCCATAAAATAAGAAAAGAGAGCGCAGCGACTACAGTAGCCAGCACCAATGTGACCAATACCATCTTGAAAAACACATACACTGACACACACACACACACACTCACTTTTGCACTATGTAAAGGAAAAGTTTGTTGCGCGTAAATCAATATGCAGCAGACAAAATTGAAGCAAAGCGTAAATAGAATATGTTCTGCTGCTGCTGATGCTACTGCTCTCAGCATCATTTTTGATAACAATAAAATACTAAAGTGCAAGTGCAAGTTCATGTTGATGTGTATGTGTGTCTCTGTGGGGATGTGCGTTTAGTGTGTTAAGTTCAGGGTGCTTAATAATACATACGTAGCAATGTGGACGCCGGCATCGCTGCTTGCCTGGCAATGTTGCCAAAACACGAGGACATTTTTGTTGTCGTTGTATCACAGCACTGAGCCATATATGCTGCTGTTGACAGAGAATGCAGCACGCGATTGCCGCGAGAGAGGTGGTTTTGACCTTTAATGCTGCTGCTTCCGAGTTCCTTTTTTCAGTCGTTATTAATTTGCAAGCAACTCAATACAAACATTTATTTTACACTCACACAAAAAGAAAAAAATAGACGGACATACGCCACACATTTGTAGGCAACGGTAATTGTTTGTATGTGTGTGTGTGATTCAGTCTGATTGGACTCGTCGCGTACGCACAAAAGGTAAACGAAATTTGATCAGACGAAAGCCGCGCGCATTACGTTCCACACACGTCGCTTGTCAAAATAAGAATGAGCAAAAGCAAAAAACAGCGAAAACGGCACGCGAGCGACGAAACGCCATCCGCGACGTCGCTGTCAGCAGCAACAGTGCGACAGTGACAGCGACCCACGGGTTAGCTATAAAATGCTAAAGTGTTCATGGGAATGAGCTACATTTAATATGAAACATAACAATGCGACATTTCTCATATTTTTTTCCTTCATAATTACGAGAGTCTTAAGCAAATTCTTTTTTTTTTTATATTATGGTGAATTAATGCATTTCAAATAACGATCACTGCTTTTAATAAATCAACAAAATCTAGCCAACTGAAAGAAAAAAACAAGCTAGATTTGGCGGAAGAAAAGGGTTGTCGAGGCAGCACTGAGTCGCTGACTGCGATGTTAAAGCATCGTTAATGCGTGGATTATGAACAGTAATAGCAGCGCTGCCTCGTTACCGTTACCGTTATAAGAGAGCTATACAAATTTTCACAACGTGGTCCCATGACAAAAAACAATAACCAAAATTGCAAGTGCAATTTACAAATAAATATATACTAAAAATTAAATAAATATTTGTATTTCTTAATTTAATTAGCAAATTAGAAGACAGCGCGCCAACAACTACAACAGCAATTACTCGCTCACCTATTTGTGTGTGTGTATGTATATACTTTAGAATGTATTTATTGGCGAGAGAGTGAGAGAGCGAACTGTTGAATGCAATTGTGAAATGAAATGAAATTTAAGACATTTTTGCAGTTGTTGACCCACTGTGGCGCATATTATTCAATATTTGACTTTATTTGTTTGCCATAATTACGCAAATCGATAATGAAAACTTATTAAAGAACAAATATATAAAAATGAAATGGTGCGCAATAGCAAAAAAAAAAATATATATATATACAATAGGTAAACCTGGAATTTATGTTTTCCTACCAGCACCCAACCCACCTGACCTCTTCGGAAATATTTCTACGTTGGCCTTGAAAATTGTGCAGCTGGAAGGAGAAATTGCTGCAGCACTCTTCGCATTTTTCGCTCAAATTTCAAATCACAACATGCCAACAATATAGAGCCCAAAAATGTATGTTAATGGTATGGTTAATGTTAATGTAAATGTTAATCTTCAACACATGATTGCTGCTGCGTAGCAGTTGACTTGTTTGTTAATCTGATTTCTCGTTCAAATAATACATTTGACGTCACTGCAGGCAATAAGCAATCAGAACCGATAAGCAAATATTCGTAAGTATGGATTTACAAATGTTGTATGTGTAATTGCTGCTGCTGGATTGATAAGGAATTTTGTAATGAGTTTAGCTTGATACATTTGCTGTGCGACGCAGCGCAAAGTATGTTTGCATGCATGGGAATAATTTTTTGTAAAGTACAAGTGAAATTAAATTTTCGTTTTTAATGAAACCAGAAACTAGTTATTACCCCCTGCTACCAGTTTATGAATTTCTATTACGTTTGGCATATATTTACGGTTGACAAAATAATAATAAACAGAACTGGTTTAAGCAGCGCGCTAAACTCTTCAAAATACAACAGCTCTCTGCCATGCTAAATTTAACATAGTCGCCCGAACGCAAAAGCACACTCATTAAATGCAACTCTGGCAAAGCTCTCAATGTAAACGTAATGCAGCTGTGTGGACTGCAACGGACATGAGAGAGCGACAGAGAAAGAGATTACAAAGACGACGGCCGGAACAGCGGACAGCGCAAAGGAATGTCAAAAATTTGTACAAAATAAATTTGAGTGAAATAACAAAAAGATGTTATAAAAATAATGAAATATGTGTTATTTATGAGGCGAGGCGAATATACGTACTAAAAGCAAATGCTGGACGAAGACAGGCAAACCAGGCAACTGATACCGAAGCAAAAACGCATAACAGAGCAACGATAATGGATGCTAAAAAAAAGCAACACTAAAAACCAAAATAGAGAGTGACAAAAATCGAGTTTTGCACCCATTGTGTGTGTGTGTGTGTGTGTGTAGTGCACAACAAATACATGCATGCAAAATTTATATAGTGTGCGTGTATGTTGTATGTGTTTCTGTTATAAAAAACAATAAAATAAACGAATTTAAAATGCAACTCTTACCTTGTTGTCTTTGTTTCGTTTTGTGCACAGCCGAACGCTGTTTTCAGAGAAGCTGTTGCTCTTCTTGTCCGACTGTCAAAAACTCTCTCTTTCTCTCTCGCTCTGTCACGCACACACGCGGCAGGAGACAAAAAAAAGTCGCCTTTCTATCGTTTTTTTTATTTTTATACCAAAATTTTATTTTGATGCTCACTTTTAAGATATATGTTAGTCTTTCGTTGTTTGAATATTACTAATAGCATTTAACGCCATTTTGCCACTGCTACTGCTAATGTTGCTTGGCCAACACTTTTCAACGAGTGCCTCTGCTGCTGACAAGATATCGACTCAACACGACGACGACGATGAAGAGACTGGGACGATGAAAACTACGAAGCAGCCGTAGCATAAGAAGCACCAGTAACAGCAAGTGCCGCCAAGTGTTGGGCAGCCTTTTTTTTTTAAATACCAACAAAATATGACAGTCATTGCGCCGTTAGAAACAACAGACAATGTACACAGTGCCAGTGGCAATGACAATTAAAATGCACATGCATATTTTGTGGGCCGGCGGCGCCTTTATATATATGTATTTTTGAATTGCTTGGAAATGCCTTAGTGTGACCATTACGACAAAATGTGTCTCGCTTCTCTTATCGCGACACGCAGATGTCTGCCAAAATTGAAGCAGAGCGTAAATAGAATATGTTCTGCTGCTGCTGATGCTACTGCTCTCAGCATAATTTTTGACAACAATAAAATACTAAAGTACAAGTGCAAGTTCATGTTGATGTGTGTGTGTGTCTCTGTGTGGATGTGCGTTTAGTGTGTTAAGTTCAGGGTGCTTAATAATACATACGTAGCAATGTGGACGCCGGCATCGCTGCTTGCCTGGCAATGTTGCCAAAACACGAGGACATTTTTGTTGTCGTTGTATCACAGCACTGAGCCATATATGCTGCTGTTGACAGAGAATGCAGCACGCGATTGCCACGAGAGAGGTGGTTTTGACCTTTAATGCTGCTGCTTCCGAGTTCCTTTTTTCAGTCGTTATTAATTTGCAAGCAACTCAATACAAACATTTATTTTACACTCACACAAAAAGAAAAAAATAGACGGACATACGCCACACATTTGTAGGCAACGGTAATTGTTTGTATGTGTGTGTGTGATTCAGTCTGATTGGACTCGTCGCGTACGCACAAAAGGTAAACGAAATTAATAACGAAACTTGATCAGCCGAAAGCCGCGCGCATTGTGTTCCACACACGGCGCTTGTCAAAGTAAGAATGAGCAAAAGCAAAAAAGGGTTGTCGAGGCAGCACTGAGTCGCTGACTGCGATGTTAAAGCATCGTTAATGCGTGGATTATGAACAGTAATAGCAGCGCTGCCTCGTTACCGTTACCGTTATAAGAGAGCTATACAAATTTTCACAACGTGGTCCCATGACAAAAAACAATAACCAAAATTGCAAGTGCAATTTACAAATAAATATGTATATACTAAAAAATTAAATAAATATTTGTACTTCTTAATTTAATTAGCAAATTTGAAGACAGCGCGCCAACAACTACAACAGCAATTACTCGCTCACCTATTTGTGTGTGTGAATGTATATGTTTATATATGTATATACTTTAGAATGTATTTGTTGGCGAGAGAGTGAGAGAGCGAACTGTTGAATGCATTGTGAAATGAAATTCAAGACATTTTTGCAGTTGTTGACCCACTGTGCCGCATATTATTCAATATTTGACTTTATTTGTTTGCCATATTACGCAAATCGATAATGAAAAATCATTAAGGAACAAAAATATACAAATGAAATGGTGTGCAATAGTCAAAAAAAAAAAAAATAAAATACATTGGCCTTGAAAATTGTGCAGCCGGAAGCAGAACTTGCTGCAACATGTGCGCGCACCTTTTTGCATTTTTCGCTCAAATCGCAGCATGCCAAAAACTTTGTATGTTAATGTTAATTTTCAAATGAAATTTTCGATTTTAATAAAACCAGAAACTAGCTATTACCCCCTAGTACCGGTTTATACATTTCTACTACGTTTGGCATATATTTGCGGTTGACAAAATAATAATAAACAGAACTGGTTTAAGCAGCGCGCTAAACTCTTCAAAATACAACAGCTCTCTGCCATGTTAAATTTAACATAGTCGCCCGAACGCAAAAGCACACTCATTAAATGCAACTCTGGCAAAGCTCTCAATGTAAACGTTATGCATCTGTGTCGACTCCAACGGACATAAAAGAGCGACAGAGAAAGAGATTGTGAAGACCACGGCCGAAAGAGCCGATAGCGCAAAAGGAAATGTCGAAATTGTTGCAAAATAAGTTTGAGTGAAACAACAAAATGATGTTATAAAAATATAATGGTGAAAATATAATGAAATATGTGTTATTTATGAGGCGAGGTGAATATACTTACTAAAAGCAAATGCTGGCGGAAGACGGGCAACCAGGCAACTGATACCGAAGCAAAAACGCATAACAGAGCAACGATAATGAAGCTAAATGAGCAACACTAAAAATCAAAATAGAGAGCGGCATAAATCGAGTTTTGCACTCATTGTGTGTGTGTAGTGCACAAAAAATACATGCATGCAAAATTTATATAGTGTGCGTGTGTATTGTATGTGTTTCTGTTATAAAAAACAATAAAATAAACGAATTTAAAATGCAACTCTTACCTTGTTGTCTTTGTTTCGTTTTGTGCACAGCCGAACGCTGTTTTCAGAGAAGCTGTTGCTCTTCTTGTCCGACTGTCAAAAACTCTCTCTCACTCTGTCACACACATACGCGGCAGGAGACAAAAAAATTTTGCCTTTCGTTTTTTTTTATACCAAAATTTTTTTCAGTTGCGCACTTTTAAAATATATGTTAGTATGTGTTGCTTCTATTTAATTGGTATATTCGATTGTTCTTTGAATATTACTAATACCACTTAGCGCCACTCTGCCACTGCTACTGCTAAAGTCGCTTGGCCAACACTTTTCAATGAGTGCCTCTGCTGCTGACAAGATATCGACTCAACACGACGACGACGATGAAGAGACTGGGACGATGAAAACTACGAAGCAGCCGTAGCATAAGAAGAAGCACCAGTAACAGCAAGTGCCGCCAAGTGTTGGGCAGCTTTTTTTTTTAAATACCAAAAATATGACAGTCATTGTGCCGTTAGAAACAACAGACAATGCACACAGGGCCAGTGGCGATGAAAATTAAGATGTTTTGGGGGCCAAAGGCGCCCTCATTACATATATTTTTAAATTGCTTGGAAATGCTTAAGTGTGACCATACTTAAATCAAAACTTATAACTGTTCCCTTTCGCTTATAGTCGTAGTATTGCGTATGAGTAGAATATTTTTGCGCACTTACCACCACTATACAGCAAGTGCAACCCAAATTCGCAAGAGGCCCAACATGCCAAATGTCTGAGTGAGCTGCGACTGTATGTATGTAGTTGTAGTTGTGTTTCGTTGTTATTGTCGGTCGCTCGCTCGTAGACTCCTAAAGCTTGTGCTCACTACACACACACACGACACATAACACAAACAAACAAGGGCGGTTAGAATTCTCACCGATACACACTCACGCACACACACGTGTACACACACATTTAGAAAAAAACAAAATGTATGTATGTATGTGAGATTTTAGCGATTTTTGGCATACGAAAAACGAGCGAACGCATGAAAATAATAAGGTTGTAAGCGAAACTTGCAACTGCTACCGGGAATTGCAATCCGAGGCACAATGCACAATGAGTAACACCCGATCCACAGCAGTTGAACTTCGTTATTTTTTTGTTCACCTATTCATCTATGTGCAGCACTTGCGCAAATCGCACAATTTTGTTTCTCTCGACTATGTATTTATGTTTGTATTTAAAGTTCAACAGAACTCTGCGCTGCGTTCTGTGCAGCGCACACCGATTATATATATATATATATACAGAAATACACACGCACACACAGACAGTTGGGAAAGTAAAAAGTTTTTCTTTCTTATTGGATGCAATTGGCGGACACTTGAAATTCGTCCTGAAATTGAACCGAGCCGTTAACTGGAGTTAAACTGAAGTGTCTGCTGTTTCAATTGAATAAAGTTTTCTATTCAACGATCAAATTACACTTACGAAAAAAAGTAGTAATAGAGCAAAAGAAATTCCGCAGAGTATTAGATACGGTGATGAAGGAATGACTAAAAATATCGATAGAGCACACCACATATGCGATTAATTTCATATCGATATTCCATTGAGTTTTGCGTGGCAAGAAGTTAAAGCTGAGTGCTGTGTCACGCGTTAGTTGTGTTGTCGCACATTAAAGCTCGGCCACACTCAACACGGCACGTCATTGTTGAATTTGTTGTTATTGCTTCAGATAATTGTATTTTCTGCCAACACGCAAGAAACACAATAAAATGGTAAGAATCTCAATTATCAGTAGTGAAAACAGAAATTGAAAATTGTTATTGTTCCAGAGTGCGCTCTTCAACTTTCAAAGTCTTTTGTCCGTCATTCTGTTGCTGATATGCACCTGCGCCTATTTGCGTTCCCTTTTCCCCAGCATCATTGATCGCAACAAAACTGGGTAACAGGCAGTTACATCTACTATATAGCAAATATATGTCACATATCAATTATACATTTACAGTTTGTTGGGCACCTTTTGGAAGATGGCGCGCATTGGCGAACGAAAATCGCCTTGGGTTGGCGCCGCCTGCTTGATAATGGCTTGCACAGTGCTGTTCTGGAGCTAAAATTTTGAATAATTACGGAATTGCATAACATAACATTAAGTAGTTTTAAGTCGAAGAGCTAAACGATAATTGTATGTTTTCTACAAAACCCAAAATGATTTTTGCATTTTATTCCCAATGCGCTGCGCTTTTCCCTTTGCTGATCAGCCAGTGTGACCGTTGCTATGAACGAAAATAAAACCGAAAAATTTAAATGCCGGCAACACAAAAATTTATTACACAAATTTGCAGTTGCAACTGCAATTTGTAATAATGTCCGCCACGCAGCAAGCACTGCGTCTCTATGTGGCCAGTTGCAGGGAGCGGCTGCAACAGCTGCTGCAGCGCCTGCATTGGACGGAGCAGGGCGTGCGCCAGGCAAGTGTGCATTATGCGAAAGGCTTCCTCATTTCGTCAATTTCCTCTTGCAGCCAGCGTCTGTCGGACATGAAGTCCAAGTTGGTGCGGATGTGGAGCAACTGCCAAGCAGTTGCTTGGAAGACCCACAGCATAGTGTGCAGCTCAATTTTGAATTGTTGCAGCAACTGCTCGGACCAGCTGCGAGGCCGACGCAGTTAGTCAACGGGACATTTGAGGATCTGCAGGTGAATTTCACTGAGCCACAGAAGCTGCTTATCTATGACCATGTGGTCCAGCGGACGCCACGTCGGCGCCACAGCTTCGAGGAGATGGCAAATTTTGCGCAACTCGTTGCCGACACCAAAAAAGCGCACAAGAAACAGCGACGTCATCGCAAAAGTAAACCGACTCTCCACGAGGAGATGCATCAGCTGGTGGAGCTACAAATGCAGGCGCTCCAGGCGCAGCAGCGGCAGCAACTGCTCCCAGTCGCAGCTAGAGAACGGAAAAGGCACCAGTCTGGCAAGTCCGAGTTGGACCACAGGCGACGCACTCCAACTCGAAGTCGCGAGCGTAGAAGAGATTCCCCACACAGAGATCATTGCAGCAGGCACAGCAGCAGTAGGAGGAGATACAAGGAGCGCAGGCGCAGTCGCAGTGGCAGCCGGCATAAAAGCCAACAACACTCAAAACGGGCACGTTCCCGATCCCGATCCCCGCTCCATAGCAATAGCAACAGGCGATTCCATTGCCATTAATACAAGAGAAACATTTTATAGTAATCTCATAAAGCGAACCGTTTTCACCCACTAAAGTAGAGTGCCAATTGATTGTGAAATTTATTTATTATTATTCACAGATAATGAGCAAAGAAATGGCTACGAATGAGTTCACTGTAGGCACGCTCGACTGTATGTAAGAAGAAGAAACGCTGGAGAAATTCACATATTATAAGTTTTAATTGTAGCGAAAAAAAAGTAGAAATTAAAGTATTCATAACACGTAATTTTTTGCTATTTTGCTGCTGCCAGCAACTTGGTTAATGTTGTTGTTGCAGTTGCAGTTGCATTCTGTTTACTTGGTGGAGACGCGCGTGCGTTTGTTCCACGAGAAGTTGACGCCATAGTTTTTGACGCGCTCCTTCCTGGCCTTCAGCTCGCCGTCGACGTACCATTTCCAGCCGTTCCTCTCGCAGTAGGTAATTGCCTCGTCCTTGGACCCAAATTGCACATTCAGATTCGACAGAGGATCACCGCTGCAATCAGAGAAAGTCGCTTATTCTATTTGAACAAAAATTGAGGCGACAACGGACTAAACGATTTAAGCAAGTAATCACCATGGGAAAGAATAGGCTTAGCATGCTCACCGGTCTACTTACAGGACATTCTGGACTAAGAACTCACCTAACTAAACTAGACATTTATAGTAAAGTAGTATGCAGCTTTTGTGAAAGTCACATCTTAGCCGAGCGTGCCGCCTTAACAGCAATCTTGCATCCCTAGATATAGTTCTGAGCTGCAACAAAGATTCTCACATTTGTGCAGCAGCTGGGGTTAATGGTGGAGCTATAGGCTCTAAAGAGGGCATACTTGATCTATTAGGCAACAGTGCACCCAGTGTACACCAATTATAATAATAATAATAGGTTTGTTTCTATCTCATGTCCAACTGTTGAATTGGCCCCTCTATTGGCAGCTGGAGTACTCACCTGGAGGCCCAGCCCATTAGTGGATTCTCCCAGCGATCGCGATTATCGAATTCGATTTGCCAGTTTTGAATGTTGTTGGTGCCGCTCTGCATCGCATTCTTTGGTGGTATGTGGATGCGGACGCGTCGCTCCTTCAGGTGCTCCACGGGCACACCCGTAATGGGGGCCAGATCGACTGCAACGGGCACCGTTATCTTGCCGCTCAGCTTGTTGCGCTGCTCGAGCTCCTCGGGACGGGCCAGCGCCGTGCTCGGATCAATTGGCCCAACATCTTGGGTAGATGCCCAGCGTGCAGTGCTTGAATGCGGAATGAATGGCAAATTTAGCTAGAAGTGCTGTGTGCGGGCAATTGAAATGTGTGTGTGTACTTACAACTGCATGGTGGGGGCAGCGCGGCACATTACTTGGCGTATTAGCGACATTTTCGCTCGTTTATAAACAATCGCGGCCAATAAACGGCAAATCACAATCAAAAATTACGTAAAATTTTTGGAAGCGTTCGCAGTGTTTTTTTTATTTTTTGAACAGCTGCTTGTGCTGCTTTGACAGTTAGCTGAATGCTACGAGTGACAGAACAAACAGCTGACATTTTGTTTTGCAGCTAGATTAGTTTTTTTTTGTTGGTATATTTGGTTTTTTTTGTAGGTAGGCTGGTAAATTGGCATTTATGCACACCCAGAATGCGGTCACACTGCAGACAAACAAAACGAAATTATCTGAGTGCTACGAGTTTAAGAGCAAACAGCTGACATTTTGATCTGCAGCTCAGTTAGTATTTTTATTGGTATTTTTCTTCTTTTTTTGGCAGGCTGGTGGCAAAATATGAGCATTTATGCACATACGGAGTGCAGTCACGCTGCATACAAACAAGTCGAAATTATTTGTGCGAAAAGAGCTTCGGTGGCAGCGGTGCGTTTTGTTAATCGACTGTCGGTCATCGTTGTTGCAGTGAAATAGACGTGAAGCAAGGACAACCCTGCAAATAACCAAGCATAACCAAAAAGCAAGTTTTCTCCAGGACCTCAACGCAACATGGGAGTGCCAAAGTTTTTCCGTCACATCAGCGAACGCTATCCGTGTCTTAGCGAATTGGCGCGTGAGCATAGCGTAAGTACAGGGTGTATATTCCTGTGGGCGGTGTGTGGTGGGCGTCGATTAAGGCGTCCTTTAAATTCCACAATCACACATACACACAGGAAAAAATGCATTCTCATTTCATTGGCAAAAAAAAAGTATTTTATTACTGACATTTACTTTTTCTTCTTATTTTCTACTATTAACTGAACTTCTTTAAACTATTTAACAAAATCGTAACAAGAATCATGCATTACAAAAAAAAAATACAATAAAATAATGATCTTGCTCGGACATATTTGACCAGAATAATAAGAATAAGAAGTTAATAAAATTCCATTTTTTTTTGCAAAATAAATGAGAAAATATGAATTTTTGCTCGTGTTCAAATAGCTTCTTGACATACATATATACGTATATATATATTTCTGGTTTTGTCGATAGATACCCGAGTTCGATAATCTGTTTCTGGACGTGAATGGGATTGTGCACAACTGTTCGCATCCGGATGACGGCAACATACACTTTTATTTGGAGGAGACACAAATCTTTCAGGACATTTACAACTACATCGATAATCTGTTCTATCTGATCAAGCCGCAGAAGCTGTTCTTTGTGGCCGTTGATGGCGTTGCGCCACGTGCCAAAATGAATCAGCAGCGGAGTCGCCGCTTCAGATCGGCCCGCGAGGCCGAACAGGTTGATGCGAAGGCGCTGCAGCGTGGCGAGAAGCGGATGCACGAGAGATTTGACAGCAATTGCATTACGCCCGGCACCGTGTTCATGAGCCGATTGCAGAAGGGTTTGCGCTGCTTTCTGCGCACCAAAGTCTCAACGGATCCGCTGTGGCAGAAGTGCTGCATCATTTTAAGCGGCGAGGAAACACCCGGCGAGGGCGAGCACAAGATCATGGACTACATACGCTATCTAAAGGCACAGCCCGATTTTGATCCCAATACGCGCCATTGCCTTTATGGGCTCGATGCCGATCTAATCATCCTCGGCCTGTGCACCCACGAGCTGCACTTTGTTGTGCTGCGCGAGGAGGTGAAGTTTGGCAAGAATGTGAAGCGAACCGCCGTTGAGGAGACGCGCTTCTATCTGTTGCATCTGGGCCTGTTGCGCGAATATCTTGAATTGGAGTTCGCTGCGCTGTCGACCCCGAAACGTAAACTGGATGTGGCCCAGCTGATTGACGATTGGGTGCTAATGGGTTTCCTTGTCGGCAACGATTTCATACCGAGCCTGCCCCTGCTGCATATCAACACCAATGCGTTGCCGCTGCTCTACAAGACGTACATCCGTGTTTATCCCCAGCTGGGCGGCAACATCAATGAGCAGGGCAGATTGAATCTGCAGCGTTTGGCGCTCTTCATGAACGCCCTCAGCGACGTCGAGATGCAGATTTTCAACGAGCAGAGCGACAAGCTCCATTATGCCAATTCCAAAAATGAGGCATTCGATGTGGATGTGGAGGATTTGCGCAATCGGGACAAAGATCTCACAGCTCTCATCGATAACAGCATGAAGGTAAATATTCATATATTATATATTTTCATATATTATTACTTATTACGTATAGTGAAATTTGGCTCTGATCCTTTCCATGGAAGTTTAAGAAATGATGCCATAAAGTCAGTGGCTTCTTATTAATATACAATATGCATATGCATATTATTGATCAACTGCTCAAATTGCATCAAGATCGGATAACAAACGCCCAAGTTATGGTCCAAAATATATTCCCATGTTGATCTTATATCAGCAGTCGCAAGCATTTGCAGTTTGCATCAATATGCGAGCGCATGTGTGAGAAAGAGGTGGCATGCTAATCGAAGCGAGCGTCAATATGTATGTATGTGTGGATTCTACAGAGCACCGTTAACTACGATTACCTGTACGTTTGTATGTATGTGTGTATTCTACAGAGCATGTATGTATGTATGTGTTTGTGTGTGTGTGTCTATGCACGTGTTTGTCGCCAGCCAGTTCGGGTCGGTTCGGGTTTGTGAATAAAATATGCGATGCCTTCGATTTTTTTTTCTTTACTCTGCAGTCCCTGCGCCTGCCACTTCGAAAAAGGCGTACTTGCAGCCTTGCTCACTTTTTAAAGGGTATGTCGAAGTCGACTACATCATTCTCACTTGTTTTTCTTTTATTCTTCTATTGGAAGTGTTGCATTTTGAAGCTTTCATTTTTTTTTTGAGTTCTGTTGGTTTATCATCTAAATTGATTCAAATACTTTTGAAATCATTTCGAAATGTTCGAGAAAAGAGCTAAATTAACTGTTAGTTTGGCGCTTGTTTTTTTTTTTTTTAGATTTCCATTGATTTTTGGCTCCCAATCAGGGAACATGAAATGCATTTTCAAAGTCGAATAGATTATTGTATTTGACATTTTTCGTAATCTTTATTCAGTTGTATGAGGACGATAGCGACGAGGATCTGAGCGACGAGGAGACAGCTTTAAATGGCGAATTCCAGAATTTCAAGCGCAACTATTATCGGAACAAGTTCAAGAACGAGATGCACGACGGTCTGATTGCGGAGCTGGGACATCATTACGTGACGGCCCTGCAATGGGTACTCGATTATTATTATCGTGGCGTGCAGTCGTGGGATTGGTATTATCCATATCATTATGCCCCCTTTATCAGTGATATAACCGATATTCCGTCTGTTAAAATCAACTTTCAAATGGGCAAACCATTTATGCCCTTCGAACAGGTAATCCAATCATAATCCAATGCAAATCCAATACGTACGATTATTGAATTATTTGTTTGCAGCTGCTGGCTGTGCTGCCACCGGCCAGTTCGGCCCTGTTGCCGGTGGCCTATCATGATCTGATGCTGAATCCGAGCAGTTCCCTGGCCGATTTCTATCCAAAGGAGTTCGAAACCGATCTCAATGGCAAGATGCACGAATGGGAGGCAGTTGTCCTGATACCGTTCATCGATCAGCGTCGCCTGCTGCACGCCATGTCTGAATGCGATTCTCAGCTGACCAACGAGGAGCGTTTACGCAACAGGCATGGACCAATGTATCAATACGATTACAGTTCGAAATCGCAGGGCGCCATGACTGGTGTGCCACCGTTGAAAAATCTGCAGAATGTCTTCTGCAGGGAGACCAGCCGCTGGATCGAAGAGATTGCCCTCCGTTTACCGTACACTGTTTGCGCGGAGCTGCCGAATGCGGCACGTCATGTCTTCTTTCCAGGATTTCCCACAATGAAGCATCTAGAGTTCGATGTAAGCGCATAGCTTCAAATGCCAATTTCCATTTAATTGAATTTATGTATTTGCTGCAGTTCGAGATGCGCGTCGGTCACGTCAAGGTCTTTGATCAGCGGTGCCGTAATCAGGCCTTGATTTTGATACCGAAGAAGCGAGTGTTTGAGGAGCCAATTATCCAGACTGTGGCTGCTCAATATCTGGATCGGGTGGTCTACATTGGATGGCCGCATCTGACCAAGGCCAAGGTGGACAGCGTTTGCACACGCGAAGAGATTGTCGACAAGAACGGCGTCAGTTCCAACGATGCGCAACACTTTGAATCCGAATTCAAATCGCTCTATGACCAGTTGAGTCTCCCTCTCCTCCATATATATGTATATATATATATATATGTATATTTATTCATCATCTATTCACATTGCAGCTTCTCTTATCGCATGGGCATCAAGTTTACCAATTACGATGTGATCCTCAAGGTACGCACCTATGTCGGCAGCTCTCTCGACTTTGGCAATCATGGCGAAATCTATACGAAAGAAACGTGGAGCTCATCGGTAACACCATATCCGGCGCAGGGCATCGTTGCCAACATTCAGGTCAAGGAGAGGATGCGCAAGCAGTTTAACAAAATAGCCGAGTTATTCCCAATCGGCAGCACCATCTTTCTTATTGGCAATCCTTATGCCGGCAGCGAGGGCACCGTACTCGATCCAGATCTTGTGTACGCCTGTGGACGCATTCAGGGTAAGTTTCTATGATCAGATACGCCTTGAGTTTTGAGTATCTTGCCAAACGAGATAGAAAGAAGAGTTTTAGTTACGAAGAGGCTCAGTTTAGATTAATAAATTGGAAAGATTTTTATTTAAAAAAGTGCCTGCAACTACTACTGACCAATAACAATTTACATAATGTCCTTGTCCACAGTTGATTTACGTGTGTGTCCAGAGCCAGATATGTCGGCGGCCATTGCGCAGCAGGCGCGTTGTGACAGGGACTACACATTCCACATAAAGGTGTGCCGCGATTTGAATATCAGCAGCAAGTGTCTCAGTCGGCTGACTGGCACCATGTGGGTGGTGCTCGGGCCGCGACGCGAACGAATGGAGAATGCATCACGGCACAATATTGGACTGCAGCTGAGGTATCCGCGGCTGAATGAGGAGCGAGCCGGCTTCTCTCGCCAGATGAACAATCAGTGGAACTATTCGAGCGCCGCTGTCGATATAATGCGCACCTATTGCGATCTATATCCGGAGGTTATCGATTATTTGGCAAGAAGCAACGATCGTGCCGAGTTCGCTTACGAGGAGGACATCTATCCGGATGCCGTTGGCGAGCATCGCATCGAGGATTTGGCCAATTGGGTACGCCAGCAACCGCATATGCAAGTTGATCGCATCGCGTGCGGTTCCCGGACCGTCTGCAAGGATACTATTGAGCTGCTAATCGCCGCCGTCGATGATATGCGCCACAAGCCCATCAGGGACATCAAGCTGCAGGTGAAGCCCCATCTGCTCGTCAAGCCGAATGTGACGCTGCCCGAACGCTACCGTTCGCCGCACGAGGTGCGTCTCTTCGATCGTGTCGCAGTTGTTCGCACCATTTATATGGTGCCCATTGGGGCGACGGGCACTGTGATCGGTGTCTATCCGGTCAGTGATCTCAATCCGGTGCGATTCGAGTGCCTCAATACCGTCGATACCTTCTGCGACATACTGTTCGACAAGGTGATACCCAACTGTAGCCAGGGCATACACGGCATTGCCGAAGGTCGCGTCTACAAGATACCAGAGACCTCCATCATTGTCATCAATATCAATGGTAAATGCTTAATCTGTTAAGCCTTAAAATTGCTTAAAACTAAATCGAAATCGTTCTTTCACAGAGAGCATCGAGATAAAGGGGCAAGCTGCCGCCCATCTACAACAACAGAAACAGCTGCATCAGCAGTCGTCGCAGCAGGTGCGAGGCAAAACGGATGCAGTGCGTCAGGATTGGCGCGATCAGCAGCAGAATGAGACGCGCTACATGACTGCCGCTGGCAGCAAGCACAAGCCTATCACAATGAAAAATCGCGTTGCCGAGGAATTCTACAAGATACCAGAGACCTCCATCAATATCAATGGTAAATGCTTAATCTGTTAAGCCTTAAAATTGCTAAAAACTAAATCGAAATCGTTCTTTCACAGAGAGCATCGAGATAAAGGGGCAAGCTGCCGCCCATCTACAACAACAGAAACAGCTGCATCAGCAGTCGTCGCGGCAGGTGCGGGGCAAAACGGATGCAGTGCGTCAGGATTGGCGCGATCAGCAGCAGAATGAGACGCGCTACATGACTGCCGCTGGCAGCAAGCACAAACCCATCACAATGAAAACCGAGGTTGCCGAGGAATTCTTTGTGCCCGGCGTACCGGCTGCTAATGCAACAGCCGCAGCGGCGGCCGCTGCCCCAGTCGACGACCATCCAATTGCGTCCACGTCGGCTGCGGCAGCTGCTGCAGCGTCTGCAGAGGCCAAGTATGCCTCGAAGGCGGCGCCGCAGTCGTCGCAGATGCAAGCGTGGCGTCTGCTGTCAACGGTGCCCTCATTGCAACAACAGCAGCAGCAGCAACAACAACAACAGCTGCCACGGCAACAGCAACAACAACGCCGGCAGCAGCAGCATCAACAACAACAACAACAACCGCAGAAGCAACGACAGAAGCCACGACTGCAGCATCAACAACAGCAGCCACTGCCAATGATGTTATCGTCGTTTCAGAAGACGAGCAATCAAAGCGGCTCATCGAAAGGTGTCGCCACCGATGACACCAACACATCCGATAATCAAACAATGGCTCTTCGGTCGCTGCTGGGCTTGAACACAGTCGAGCAAGTCGCACCGAAGTCAACGGACTCAATGTCTGCAACAACCGAACAACCGAAGCCGCAGCAGCAGCAGCAGCCATTGCTTGTATCACAGCCGCTTGCATCGCAGTTGCATAGTCAGATGCCGGTGAGTTTTAAGTTTTTTATTTGTATAATGCATCGAAAGTATTTTTATGTATGTGGCTGATCCGCATCAAAAGAGTCCATCAAGTCTCCTGCATTCGGTTGGGTTGCATGTCATAATTATCTTAAATTTAAGTAGATTAATCACAGCTAGAAAATATTTCTTAATTCTATTATTCATTTGCAAAGAAATTGCCGCAGCCGCCGCTGTATTGGCAGCGCGAGGCGCAAGCTAAGCTGCAGTCGGACCTTATGGCCAACCAGCACATGTCCAGGACTCCCATGGATAGGGAGGAGACACAGGCGTATGCACAGATGCACCCACAGATGCATCCACGGATGCAACCACCGATGCAACCACCGATACATTCAGCGATGCAGGCACAGTTGCAGCCACAGATGCAGCCAGAGATGCCAGCTTCCTCGAGCATGTTTCAAATCCAGACCGAGCCATCGTCATCTGGATTCATTGGCTCCTACCAGTCGTCGATATTTTCAGTATATTTCAACAGCATCAGCAACAGTCAACAGAGCAACACAACTGAGTCAAATGCCGCTGCCTATAATAAATTGATCAACAATTCTGACGTCCGCAGCAACAACAACAGCAGCGGCAGCGTTAGTATCAACAACAATAACAATAACAACAACAGCAGCATGGGAAACGTCGGTCGCCTGGTCACATTAGAGAGCTACAACGAGATGCCGCCCCATCTTCGGGCACACACTACAAGCATTGAGGACTTTGTGCCCATACAGGCTTATCGTCCAAAGAACTCGAGGCGTGTCTATTTTCCCACTGATGTCCAAAAGGTGAGCTTCATTTAATTAAGTTGTAAATTAATATAGTAATCATTTATATTAAAAATGGGCAAGAATCGGCTTACGATACTGACAGGACACTGTAGACTAAGAAGCCACCTAACCAAACTAGACATAGAAACCCTCAACCCATCAAAGACTCTTGCATTCATGCAGCAGCTGGCGGTTGATGGAGGAGCTTTGGGCTCAGAAGGGGGCACAATAGATCGAGTAGGTCGCAGTGCAGGTATCCCAATTATAATAATACTAAGTCAGTCACATCACATCAGATTCTTGCATTGAATAGTTTCTTGGCAAGAACTGAGAATGACGAATTACAAATATTAAAATTAAATAAAAAGCTTCGTGCTGAAAATTGATGTGAGCTGAGAGTTGTTTCATATTCCATTTAAGGAATTAGTTGATGCAGTTATCATAATTGAAGTCATGTCTGAGTTGAAGAAGTTCATTTGATTGTCAAAAAATTTCAACAGCGATTTGATTTTTATAATTTGTTGACTGAACTGAAAAGCGATCATGGCGATGTTTTGTAATTAACACCAACTAGACTCTAATAACACTTTTATTTATTATTATTATTATATTTTGTTTCTCTTTTTCCTAGAACAATCCCAAACAGGATGTTTTTTTCAGCGACAACGCTGTTGTTGAGGACGCCGCACAGCTAAGTGGCTCAGCGGCAGCAGCGGCTCAGAGCGCTGGCGATGAGGCCAGCACAGAGCTAATGAGAACTCTTAAAATAACGGTAATTGCTTTGCATTAGCTTCCATTATTAATTGCACAAGTATATAAAAACGCCAATTGTTTTCTAGCCCACAAATACAGAGCCCATCACGAGCGCCGCCAGCGCTGCCCAATCGGAGGCGAGGACTGAAAGAACCGTGAGTTGAAGATATCAATTTCAATTTAAATAATATAATTTATTGATCAACATCTCTCTATTTCTATCTCGCTTAGCCGCAACTAACTAGAACACTGCGTGTGCCACGCATTGGAGCCAATTTTGATTTGGATTACATCTTGCACTAAAGAACAAAAAGACGACAAAAAGAATCAATCAGCGTGTTGTTTCCTTTACTGCTCACCAACGTTGCTAGAGATTTTTCCTGAAGATAAGGCAGCTTATAGCATGTAATATTAGACATTAGTATTATATGGAGCACTAACTGTATACATATATGTTTATATATATATATATATATATATATATATGTGTATATATATATATATATTTATACATATTTATATATATATATATATATGCAAACTAGTGTGAATATAGAAACACATTTTCGTTTTGTAGTCGGACCTGTGAAGCAAAACCAAACTATGAAAGTAAAGTTAGTTTCGAGAAATGAAAACTAACTCTAATAAAAATTCAACGATACGGAAAGAAAGACGGACAGACAACAAACGTGATCTTTCTTAAAGAAAAACAAGACTTTTATTTATAAATTTCTTATTATTTTCGTTTTACTTTATATATTTTGACCTAAGGCCTATTTACAGAAAACACGTAAACTTAATCAAGTCCATCCTTTGAAAGCAAGGTTTTAAATGTAAACTAACTATAAATAAAGAGATAGCATGATCTGATCTCAAGTATTCTGAAATTTTGTTGATCTACTTATATCAACGTGAATGTGTCAAATATGTAAAAGATCGAGCAAAGATGTGATCTTTCTTGCATTAAATAATAATAAAAAACTAGTTTTATTCGTAAGTAATTTCAAACTTTATTTAAATTCGAGCCGGTTTTTTTTAATACACTTTGTTTTAATACATTTAAAAATATTTGAAGAACAAAAGTTTTAAAGTTTTAAGTCAAGAGACACAAAAAGAGAGAAAAAGAAAGTGAAGTGATTGGTTCTTAAAGAAAACTAATATATATATATATATAATATATATGTGTGGTTTAGTAATTTATGCGTGTCTATACAAGAAATATATATATATATATATATGTATACATGTATTATAAGAAAATATTTATAAAGGCAACAAAACAATGAATGACAACTTTTTGTTGTAAGAATGCCAACTAAATATAATATTAATTAACTAAAGAAATAAAATATATATATATATATATTGTACATGTATATAGATATATGTACATGTAGAGAGAGAGGGAGATGGAGATAGCGACAGAAAAAAGTAATCATTCATACAGGAAAACATAATTATTAGAAAATTGAAATTGAAATTTTAAATAAGAAATTTTAATAAGAATAATATATAGAAATAATAAACGTCTGTTTAAATGATTTATACGTGTCTATAAAAGAATATGTTTTAAGAAGAGCCAACAAATCAATGAATGACAACTAAAGAGACGGAAAGAGAAATAATCATCCCACAGCAGAACATTTTTATTTGAGAATTGTGATCAGCGATTTAGTCGACATAATATAATTATCGGGCGGAAACTCTACTCTAATAGAATATATCTCTGATAAGTTAATGGTTCCTAAACAATCACTAAAGGAACAAAGAGAGGGAAGGAATTAATCATTACAACAGGAAAACAACTGAAGTAATATATTTAACGGGTGGCAACTCGACTCTAACATGAGAATACGAAAAAAATATTGCTCGTTTTTTGTGTGTACGTTTTTTTTTGTGGTTTTAGAGAATAAATGTTTTAACCAGCTTTTGATGTGTTGTTTTTTTATGTATCACGCATTATGTATAAAATATCAGTAATAAATTGTTTTGTGACAGGGTTCATCATTTTTCCTATTTTAATTAGGTGTTGAATCTGAACACGAATTCAAAATTTATCGAAGAAAAATAAATGAAATAGAAAAATGAATATGAACAACTATTTGAATTTATATAATTAAATATCCGTCTGAAGTTTGTCCACTCCAATATGAGACAGACAGAGAGGGAGAGAGAGAGAGAGAGAGAGAGAGAGAAAGACCGAGAGAGGGATAAAGTGTGTCCAGCTACAACACTTCCATGTGTCCAGTATTTGGTTCGAGTCTTGGCTAATCATTTGTGTATATTCGCTAAAATGAGTTTTTTTTTATTGAATATAATAATTTATTCGTATCGATTTACAGAGGTGTGCATTTGAGGTACATCTAAAAATCAAGCAGACTTTACACAGGTGCGACGATGGCGCAATATATCGATGTGGGACAGTTTCAGATGCCGGCCACAGCTGGCGCAGTGATAGTTGGCGCCATCACGTGAACTGCTCGCCTTTTCCATGCTTTCCGGTTTGGGCGTGGTCAGACGACGTTTTTCCTTGCTGCGTCGTCCTGGACATTGGAGGCGATGCTCCAGCTGATCGGGCACAACGAACTGCTCCAGCTGAAAGTCACACTGGGCACAGTGCCACGGTTGATCAAGCAATGCTGCCTCCATGGCCAGTGTCCAGGGCAATTCAGCCAGGCAGCCGTAGACGACGTGCTCAGAGACATTCAATCCGCCCTTCTCGCTATTCGCACTCAGCGGATAATCGGCGGCAAACGGATTCGTTGGCAGCGCTTCTAAGCGCTCCGGCGGCGGACAACGGGTATACAATATCTTCAGATCGGCAGGCAGCAGTCGTCTTATACTATAGGCCACTTCGAGGCCCATAAAATCCAGCAGATCATGCCAGAGTGTGTCGCTGCCATCACTCAAAGCAATCGATGGAGCCGAATCCGCTGTTGCCGACTCCTTGCTGTTGTTTAGCTCTGTTGATGAAAAGCAGTTTGCAGGTGTATTTAAAAAAGTTGGAAATTTTAGATTATTGATTGCAAGCACTCATTGTAACAAGCAATGGCTAATCCCAATTGGGTATCCTTACGCACCATTTAGTTTTGCATAGAGTCGGCTGCTCCAGCGTTGTCGGAGCTCAATGGCGCGACTAAGGAGCTGGAGCCCACTGCCTGGCTGTGGAAAATCGAGGCCTAGCCACCCATCGCAGACGATGCGCGAGACGCCCACATTGGTATCGATGGCATAGCCAAACAGTAGCAGGGTTTGTGCTGCGGGCAACCGGATGCAGTTCATCAGATACGGCTTGGCCGTCTCCAGTAAGGATCTGCAAGCAATAAAGGTGAATATAAGGAATGAAATCGTCCGACAACGGACCATATCGGAGATGTATTCTTCTACAACTTTTTTGGTTGTCAATATATTTGCCTAGTTGGCGACTACTTACTGATAGCAGAGCAGCTGATGGCGATCGCTAAGCGGTTGCTTGGGCGTGTAGTAAGATGGCTTCAGATGCAGATCGCTGTCGGCGAGCTTGAGCAGCTCATAGCACTTGGCGAAGTGCGAATTGGGATGCAGCGAAAGAAACGGCTTGAGTTGAGTGTGAAAGAATTGCTGGCCGCCGCCTTTGCAGTGGTTGAACTCATCCGCGATGGCCAGCTGCGGATAGAAGCCGCTGACGAGCAGCAACTTTAGCAGCATAACATCCCGATGACGCTCCACATGCGCCGAGCGTTCCAATAGCGCCAATTGGCGTGCATCGTGGCGCAGCCGAAAGTCAACATCGCGTATATCCTCGCTGGGATCACCGTCGCCCTGGCCATCATCCTCATCCAGCTGGTCGTGATGTTGCTGTTTGAGCAGCTTGCGCTGACGCGGCTGCTCGAAACGTTGGCGACGCTTCAGCCCCCTCAGTTGACGTAGTTCGCCATGGCGTTGGGCTCGCTCTGCACTGGTCAAGCAGCTGGCGGCAGTTGGCGGCGCCATGCGGCACGTTTCGAGTATGCGCTGGAATTGGTGACGCAGCTTGCATACCTCATAGAAGCGCTGCTCCTCAATACCCAGCCGATGGCACCACTTGCGCGTATTCTCAAGGCCCATCTTCAGCTGCAGCCAGTCGCGATAGGCACGCAGCAGCGTGAACAGATCACCCTGGTCCGATTCCAGAGGCTGACGTTCGCGTTCGCAGCGCTGATCCATGTGGGCACGTGTCGTCAATGGATTCTGTACGCTCAGCATGGCGGCCAGTGTAAGCAGCTGCTCCACTTCGGGGAAGACACAACCCATCAGCAGCATCTTGCCAATGGGCAGCTCTACGGGCAGATTGGCCAGTGAGCTGCCCAGCGGCGTGATCTTCTCATCCACGCTGAGTGCGCACTGCAGCAGTGATGGATTTCATTTATTAGTTCAATTCAGTGATTCAGGTTCCTTGTCACTTACATGCTGCTTGAGTCCCAGTATCGTTAGCTCGATGCGCTCCGCCTCGGGCGACTCGACAAAGGGAAAGGCGCGCACATCCGGCAGTCCCATGGATACCATTTGCAGAAGCATTGTGTCCAGCGGCACGCGATTGATCTCCGGCGTGGGATACGCCTCGAAGCCATCGAACTGTTGCTGTGTGAACAATCGGAAGCAAACCTGCGGCGAACATGCGAGAATTCTCTGGTTAAAAGGTTTCTGTTCCTCAGGTGATGATCATATCTGATGTTCGCCCAGCTTATTATAAATTCAACGCTTGCATATGCAAAAAACAGACTTTCGAAAATGTTATTCAAAATATCAAATATTTCTTCTAAATTAAATGGAACAACTAAAATATAACCAGACATTATTTCTAGTTTTTAGAAATATTATTTAGTCGCAGGGAAAGCTGAGAAAATTGCACTATTTTTCCACTACTATTATGATAAAAAATAATTATATAGTAAATATAAAAATTATTGAATTAAGGGACTTCATGTTTTTATTAATAAAGTTTGTAGCTATGCTAATTTTTAATGTTTACTGATCTTAAATTTGCATTTGAACTATATTTTAACTATTTTTTTTTGTCTAAAAGATCTGTGTTCACTCCTATTATAAAAATATGTATGTTTTAATGCTAAAGCGTTCCAAGTCAAGTCTAAAATTATAAATTACAAATGAGACTTACGCCTGGTCCTGTACGTCCGGCACGACCTTTGCGCTGCTCCGCCGATGATTTGGATACCCAGAACTCCTTGAGCCGCTGTCCCTTACAGCTGGCATCGTAGCTCATCTCCTTCACCTTGCCGGAGTCAATGACAAAGCGCACACCGTCAACGGTCAGCGACGTTTCGGCAATGTTCGTGGAGACGATGCACTTGCGCATGCCATCTGGCGGATAGTCAAAGACCTTGTCCTGCTCGGCGAGTGCGAGTCCGCTGTGGAGCGGCAGCACCAACCAGCAGCTTTGTTCCTTGGCATATTCTTTAATGGCCTCGCAAACACTGTCGATCTCATTGACGCCGCTGACAAAGATGAGCACATCGCCACGCTCCGTGCCTGACAGAAGGAGAGATTGAGATTGAGTACAAGTTATTTAAATGGGATATTGTTATTGATTTGGCCACGTACTCGGATACTGTTGGTCGATGAGAGAGAGCACTTGAACAAATGGCGCCGGATCGAAACGCGCACCTTGCGAACGCTTGCTGCCCGTTGCTGTGGCCTGACCTGCCTTTAGCTCCAGCGCCGGGGGCGGCATGTAGCGCATCTTGATAGGAAACAGTCTGCCGGGCACCTGCAGCAGGCGTGCGCCCTCCTCCTTGAAGAAGTTATGGAACAGCTCCACATTGATGGTAGCCGACATAAGTATAAGCTTCAGCTGCGGCTTTGCGCGCAGCAGACACTTGGTCACGCCCAGCAAGAAATCACCAAAGAGATTGCGCTCATGGATCTCATCCAAAATGAGGACATCGTACTGTTCCAGATTGGCGGCCACTGCCAACTGCCTCAACAGCAATCCTTCCGTTATGAACAAAATGTGCGTATTCTGCGTCTTGTTGCGCTCGAAGCGGATTTGGAAGCCAACCTTGCTGCCATAGTCATCGAGTAGCTCGTGCGCCACACGCTTTGATAGCGTCACGCACGCTAGACGACGCGGTTGGGTGCAGGCTATCAAAAAGAGAGGATTGCAAATCAGTTATCAGATTTTGGCCAGGACAAACCGACGGATGCAGCTGGATTTTAAACTGAGGGATTAGTTCGTATAGACAAATGACAGATCAAACAGAGGAATACACATAATTGATTTAGCTCTGTCTCATTTATAATTGACTAGCTTTGCTCTGCGTAGAGTTGAATTTTACTTGCCTATGCTGCGATAGCCGAACTCGTACAGAAACTGTGGCACCTGTGTGGACTTGCCGCAGCCCGTGTCGCCTGCAACAATGAGGACACGCGACGCGTCCAGCGAGCCGCGCAAATCCTCCTTGAACCGTGCAATGGGCAGCGCACGTTGGGCCTGACGCAATTTCTTGATGCGATTGAATTTTTCTTTTTGCTTAAAGTCCAGGTAGATGAGCACCAACTGCAGAAATTGTGACTGCACCTCATCGCTGCTACTGCTGCTGTTGTCACGCCGTAGCGCCTCCTCGTCCAGCTGCAGTGAGAGGTGCTTGCCCTTGTGATATGGCTGCGTCTGTGTGTGCTCCAAATTGGTGAGCAGCGGCGGCAGCACCGGCTGCCCAATGCTACGCAGCATGGATTCATATTTGTTGACAAACTTCCAAAAGTCCGACTCGTTCTCGACGAGGCTCAGCTGGTGGCGGCCTTTCGTTAGCAGCAGGCCGCGCAGCGTCGCCTTGTGATCCAGAAAACTAAACTCAACCAAATTGGGCGACTGTCCTGCGGTGTTGCGGCGCTTATTGCTTACTTTGCTTGATCTGCTGCTCATTCTGAACAGTAAACAAACCGAGCTGCCGGCCGAGAGGTAAACTAACCGTTTATCGTTATCGAAAGACGATAGGCGATGAAAACAGCTGTGCCAGCGCTATTCAATTATATTCATGTATTTATTTGTATAGCTTGTGACAATGCTAAATGAAACGAAGGGAAACAAAACAGCTTAATTCTACCACATTGCACGCTGCACACCCGACAGCTTATTGTAGTCCGCCAAGTGACGCCACACGATTCGACTGAGACGATATTTGTGGACCACTCCGCGCGGACGTGACGTAAGCGCGCAACGTTCTCGCACACGAACCAATGATGAATCCCTTGGGAAGGCTGCAATCTCTGCGTCGGCCACCTCACGCAGCTCAACGGGCAATATGTCGTTCTTGCGTAGCGAGTTTACCCGCAAACGTTCCTTGGCATGCTCGCTGACGCACTTACGCCGTTTCACATCGCGAATCATTCGCCAGTCGGCGTATTTTGTGCGCACTTGCTGCAACTGCATATATCAAATATATATATTTTTTTAATATAATTGTAGAAATTCTTATATTAGAGGAACTTACGCCGCAGCCTGCGATTTGCACACTTTGGCAAACATAGCTCCCAAGTCTGGCCAAAGAATTCATGTTAGTATTTACTCGGGAATTGCTCCAAAACGGCCAAAACTAGCTTTGATATCGATATTTTGTCAGGCGATGGTTCGATATTCGAGCATAGCATTATCGATATGCCATTTCTGCTTTGACAGCTGATGTCAGCTTTGGTGAGCACATATAATATTAACTTTTCGTCGAGTCTGGAAATATACGAAGCAAAAGAACGTGTTTGATAGCGTTTATGCATTAAATGTATAGACTGACAGTCCCACATTAACGCATTACATTTGTTTTAAGTAATAATTCAAACGATTTACATAACAAGTGCTTGCCCGCTGTTGCAGCTGCTTCTTGCCACTTGGACAGTGGCACTCAGCTGTGATCCCAGTGCCTGTGTGCGGACCGACACGAAAAATTTATAAAATCAAATTGACTATTAAGTTAATTAAAAAGTAAGTATTGCATTGAATCTAGCAAATGTGCGCCACCGTTGGGTCTAACTGACTAACTACGTTCTTTGCAAATGATATAAATCGGATCGCTCCCAATTGCCATTCAAATCGGTGCGCGAACACATGCTGCATGAGTATATTGCGTTAATGTTGCTGTCTCACCGTCAAGACGAAATTTTGCTCGTGCTCGCGGTATATTTTACCCATAGAAAAAATATATATTTATATATATTTTTAACGCCGTGTGTGTGTGTTTTTTTTTGTGCGGTGTGCCTGGGCCACAAATTATAATCGCACGCTTAACTAATTACACTTATAATAACAATAATAGCTCCCACTCTTAGCGAACAGAAGAATTTTCAATCCGGTGCAAAAGTAGCAGCTGAAGAAGAAGCAGCAGTAGCAGCAGCAGCAGCAAACTTCGAAGATGCCTTCCAGCGAACCACTGCCGCCCAAGGAGGCTGCGCTCTTCCGCAAATTACTGGTAAGCCCACAAATATATATATATATATATATATATATATATATATATGTGTGTATTAACCATCTGCATTCTGTAATCCCCTAATCGCCGGCTACATTTCCAACTACTGCTGTCATGCATACACACATACGCACACACACACATACAAGTACACTTACAAACTACACACACACACCAACGCACACACAGGTTATCATGTGCTTTTTCGTTGCGCCTATTTTTGGCATTACAGAAAAACAACGGCAACGGAAATCACTGGTTACGATTCCAATTGGAATTAGTTATGTGCTGGTAAAGGTTGCTGCTCCTTACCCCAAAAAGGTTTCGCCGATGCAAAAACAATCGTCTGTTTTTGTTGTTAAGCCCGTCGCATAACCTCAAATTTCGATTGAATCGAGCGAGCGAGCTGGGCGACAAGAGGGGTTAGTTGGTTGGTTGGTTGGTTAGTTGGCTGCTTTGTAGGTTGGTTGGTCGGGCGGGCTTTTTGCGCTGATTGGCAATTGTTAGTGCGCTCAATCATACAATTGATCGACATTTGATCTATTTCCACACAATTGTCGCTTATCATATTGAGAGCATTAGTTCAAAGGTACACAAAAATTGGAATGTCCGTCAAATTCATAAATAAATATATATGTATATATATTGGATTAACTTTAACACCACTACAAATGCACTGAATCCATTTACTTTCAAGAAGAAGACCACAACACCCGTCACTCAAAAATCAATCGAATCCCATTTAAAGAAATTTATAAATATATAAAAAGGCATATAAATGTAGATTTAATAATTAATTGGCATTCCGCACCCGCACAGAAATGCTACGAAATGAAGCAGTACAAAAACGGCCTCAAGCTGGCCAAGCAGATACTCTCAAATCCCAAGTTCACGGAACACGGCGAGACTCTGGCCATGAAGGGGCTAACGCTGAACGGATTGGGTCGTCGCGACGAGGCCTACAAGTATGTGCGCCTGGGTCTGCGCAACGATTTGCGCTCCCATGTCTGCTGGCATGTGTATGGCCTGCTGCAGCGCAGCGACAAAAAGTATGATGAGGCGATTAAGTGCTATCGCAATGCGTTGAAATGGGAGAAGGATAATCTGCAGATATTGAAGGATCTGTCGCTGTTGCAAATACAGATGCGCGACCTTGAGGGCTACAAGGAGACACGCCATCATCTGTTCGCGCTGCGACCCTCGCAGCACGCCTCCTGGATTGGCTTCGCCATGAGCTATCATCTGCTGGGCGACTACGAGATGGCCAACAACATTCTCGAGACGTTTAGTCAGTCGCAGACGTCAATTGTAAGTAAACTCGGTAACACATTCAATTTGACTGCTCCGCTTAACACTATCCTTGTCTCGATTAAAATTTGTCAAACAGGAGCCCCATGACTATCGCCATTCGGAGCTGTTGCTGTACCAGAACCAGATACTCGTCGAATCGTTGCAGCTGCAGCAGGCCCTCGTTCATCTGCTCAAGTACGAGCCGCTAATTGTCGACAAACTGGCTGTGCGCGAAACTCTTAGCGATTTGTATATTAAGCTGAATCTGCACGAGATGGCCGTGCCCATTTTTGAGTCACTCATCCGTCGCAATCCGGAGAATGTGCTCTACTATGAGCAATATATGGTTGCGCGTCGTGTCAGCAGTTCCAGCGATATTGTCTCCGTTTATCGTGAGTTCCAGGCGGAATATCCTCACGCCCTCTGCCCACGTCGCCTGCCCCTGAATATTGCCAACGGCGACGAGTTTCGTGTGGTTGCCGATGAGTATTCTGCGCCGTGGCCTACGCAAGGGTGTACCGCCGCTGTTTGTTAATGTGCGTACACTGCATCAGGAGGCGGACAAGGCGGTCGTTATTGAGTCCTTGACGCTGCAATACTTTGAGAATCTGACGCGCTCCGGCCACTTTTCGCGCGAAGACGCCGATGCCGGTGTGCCCGTCGAACCGGCCTCGGCGTTGGTCTGGACGGCGCTGTTTCTGGCGCAGCACTATGATTATATGCGTGACACAGACCGTGCCTTGGAGTACATCAATGCGGCCATCGATCATACGCCAACGCTGATTGAGCTCCTCATCACGAAGGGTCGCATATTCAAGCATGCCGGTGATCCGGTCGAGGCATACGTTTGGCTAGAGGAGGCACAGAGCATGGACACGGCGGATCGGTACGACATACGACATGCATACTGAGATAGATAGACATTTAATACAATAATGTGATATATCTTTTGCAGCTATATCAACTCGAAGTGCGCCAAGTATATGCTGCGTGCGGATATGGTGATTGAGGCGGAGGAGGTATGCGCCAAGTTTACGCGCGAGGGCGTCTCACCCATGGACAATCTGAATGAGATGCAATGCATGTGGTTCCAAACGGAATGCGCTATGGCCTTTCAGCGAACTTGCCGATGGGGTGATGCACTAAAGAAGTGCCACGAGGTGGATCGTCATTTTGCTGAGATCATTGAGGACTCAGCTCGATTTTCACACGTATTGCATGCGCAAGATGACGCTGCGCGCGTATGTGGGTCTATTGCGTCTTGAGGATGTGCTGCGTCGTCATCCGTTCTACTTCAAGGCGGCCAAGTGCGCCATCGAGGTCTACATACACTTGTACGACAAGCCCCTCAAATCAGAGACAACGATTGAGGAAATTGATATCGGTGAGTAAAACGGCGAGAAAACAAACACACACACACAAGCAGAAGAACACACTGACTGAGATGTATATTGTATACAGAGAACCTGCCGCCATCGGAGCTGAAGAAGCTGCGCAGTAAACAGCGCAAGGCCAAGAAGAAAGCCGAGTTGGAGAGCGCACAGGCAGCGCAGGCGCAGGTGAAGCGTGAACAGCATCAGAAATCGAAGCAGCAGGCCAATCAGGAATCCGATCCCGATGCCCCACAACTGGATGAGCTAATACCGGAGAAACTGGAGCGGACCGATGAGCCACTGGAGAAGGCCATTGAGTTTCTAAAGCCGCTACAGCAATTAGCCAAAGAGAACAGTGCGACGCATTTACTGGCCTTCGAGGTTTACAATCGGAAGAATAAGTTATTGCTAATGCTGCAATCGATACAGCGTGCGCGGGTCTTGAATCCGACGCATCCGGTGCTACATAGCTGTATTATACGCTTCATGAAGGCGCTGGCCAGCGCCCAAAAGCAGCAGCCGTTCAACGTGCACGTGCAAAAGGTGCTGGATAAGGCCACCAAAGAACTGATAGGCACCAAGACGCCACAGCAGCTGAACGATGAATTCATTGCCAAGCATCATGCTTCTTCCATATTGCATTTATACGAAGGCGCACGTGGCCTTTACGAGCTGGATCCCAGCAAAAAGGACGCAGCCATCAAGCTCATCACCGGCTTTAATCTAAGCAAGCTGCGATTAGAGGTGCGTATCAAATCAATTAAACTCTTGTTCTGTTCCTAATCTTTCGATTTTATATTGTGTAGGAGGCAATCAAGATCTACACGGCGTTGCGGGACGGCGATGTGTTTGGTGACTGCGAGAAGGAGGCGGAGGAATATAAGCTGAAGTGTCAGCAACGCTTCCAATACGCTCGCATCTTTCGCAATATCGAGGAGTTGGAGGCACAGCTGCAGGAGAAGGAGGCAGCCAAGCTGCGTGCCGAGGAGGAGCAACAGCAGCTCAATCATCTCGATTCGCATGAGACGTCAGCGCCGTTGGCGCCAGTGTCGGTTATGGCAGCGTCTTAGAAGCGACCAAGCAAACAAGACTGCCACAACAACAACAACCACAACAACAGCTGCAACAAACCTTACAACACCAACAGCAACCAGAAGAACAGCAATAAGCTTATCTCTTTAAAGAACAACACCAACAACAACATCAACAACAACAAACATAAATAAAAAGAAACACTATTAACAACAACAACAACAACAATCAGAAGAAAACAATGACAAAGAAGAGAGTTGGTTGAATCATCCTTATGATTCCTTATGGGGGTGTCTCTAGAGGAGCTTAATTCGGTTTAAACCATCAATCATCATTATCATTATACACACACACACAGACACACATACAGACATATATAATAGCGCAGAATTGGTTTGTGCAAGCGAGACGGCATTGTGACAGAGACAACAAAACCACACAAACAGCATACACGTATACACACACACACACACACACGCATACATACTTTTATGTATAGTTAGCAGAACAAAGAGAAACAGGAAGGAAACATAAAAGCTTAAAAAAAATAATAAAAAAAAAACGAAACAAACTTGTTATAGAACTTTTTACATTTTATAAACTATAAAATTTTCAGTTTTTTTTTTTTTGCTTTTTTTTTACACTAACAAGCGAAATGTATATACATATATATAACGATTTATAATTATATTCAAAAAATGAACACAACTATTGTAACAGTAACTTATATGTGGAAAACAAAAGAAGAAGAGATTAGGCACCCAAATCCAATACAATTGTATTCCATAGTTAATACATACAGCTGATGGACTCTGTCCATGACTATGAAGTATTCAATATTAACTTTAATATGGCAGCATTCAGCCTTTAATTTGAAGGCAATCTTGACAATTATCATCTAGCATTGCTTACTTTAGCGATTCATCTATGAACTAAGTGGAACATTTGTAATGATTTAAGCAATACGACTGCAGTTGCGTAAGCAACATCAATCTTAGCTGTTTACTTTTTGTTCGAGTCCAGATCAAACAGTTTACAATTGGCCTAGGACTTCCCAACCAACGACATGGCGAGAAGATATTTAGATTGGCGACAGCTGTCGAGACATTATTATTGCGGCCACATTTACGGATGCAGCTAGATTGATCAGATCGAAATATTCCTATTAGCAGAGTAAACATAGAATATAATTCATTTCACAGTTTTATATTCACACAGTTTAGCACACATTCTAATTTCGAATTTGTATATAGATCGAATGCCATTTTTTTTTGTTTTCAATTATTTCTGTAGCTCTGAATTTTATACCATTTTGTAGCCTCTTATATTCACTCGCACATAGATAGATATACATATATAAATAGAGAGAGAGAGAGCAAAGCTTCGCAAAATAGTTTCAACAAATCTAATTGCGTTTTCTCGTATATATCTTTCTTTTTAATCCTTATTGACTGCAATTTTCGATTAAAAAATACGTTTTTAGTTGATAGCACAGTATTCCAAGAGTGCCCTGAGAAAATAGTTGGTTTTTATATTATTTTATTTTAAGTTACAAGCTGTAGGTCAAGGGTGAACTAGGCACAGCTATACAGTGACCCTTAAATTCAAACTTAACGACTACGGATTGGAACGCATCGTTTGTCAATTACTGATCAGTATAGTTCCCTTTAACTTTCTTTTAACTTTGTGCACAAAACTACAAAAATAATTTCAATGTATTTTCATTTTCTATGATGTGAATAAGTACAAACATTAACGAGTTTTCTACGAATAAAATATGAAATTCTATAGTCGGCAGAGAATGGCTTGAGTACATTTTTACGTTTATGATTACAAACATTTTTGATCAATATAAAAATCAAAAAATATGTATTCAGACTATACAAAATGTTCTTATCTTTGGGGGGAATTTGAAAATGATATTCTTAATTTTGAATAAAAATGTACAACATGTATCATAAAATCATTCCAATTTTTTTTTATAGTATAATGGTAATTTTCTAAACTTCGCTAGGCCATCGATATGAATTCAGGTTCAAGTATAATGCATATAGAGGTATGGTAATGTATGGCTCAATATTTTGTGCTTATGCTTATGCCATGACTATATCAAATCACCTGTTGATACCTATTAAGAATGGTATATGCACATTTTGGGATCATAAACGTATGCTTTCATATATTTCATAGTAAAGGGCAACAAATCGCATAATGTGTTTTTTCTTTCTAAAGATATATACATATATATATATATATATGTGAACAATTTTGTTCTTTTGTTTGCACGCATAAATATTTAAATATTAGAACTGAGAAGACAATAAAAATGCCTGCAGTTCCATTTGCAAGGGTCCCGGTCAGGATGAGTGTTATTTGGGGGCAGGCCAGAGGAGGGGCGAGTGCAACTGGATGGTATAAAGAACAGGTGCAGCAATGCACAAAAGCATTTTAAGCATATGAAACACTAAATGATTCGCACACGTGCCAAAAAACGACGACAAGAGCTGCCAGTGCACAGTGGAACGAAACTTATTTGTGTGTCGACATACGATCTTCTTTTATATTCATAAGTGTAGCCAAACAGTGCTCATCGTTTTGTTTCTTTTAAAATTAGCAAAAAAAAAATATTATAAAGAATTTGATATATTTGGGACGTTTCTTGACTTCCTCAACAATATGATGGAGATATTACGAGTATGTAATTAAAAGCAAGCAAAGTTGCTGCAAATAATATTTGCAGCACTGTGCTGAATGCTGTCCTGCATGGCTTGTAAATTATATAGTCGGTTGGCCGCGCGACAAGCGGCAAGTGGCACTCATTTTGCACCGCTGAGCCTGCGGTGACGGTGACGCGGCGTTGGCAATGGAGTCGGGGATGGATTCAGGGGTGGCTTCGTTCTGCCCAGCTACTCCACCTCCACTTCCGTACCGGTTTCATATACTTTGAGCGCACGAAAATTGTTGACAGTTGCAACGGGTAACTGGGACTAGCCCAAAAGGATCTGCATAAAATTAAAGGTGTTAATTATAAATAATGGCTAAAATCAAAAAGTGTATGTTTGATAAAAACATCTATGGAACACCAAAGTATGTGTCGATAACAATAATACAGCTTATAGGTTTTTTTAAGCGATTTTTTGTTTATTTCATTAACATAGATAATGGCAAACCAATTCTAGTTTAATCTTTTATTTTGAATCATCCATCTTAAATATTTATCTATTGAATGTATCTCTACAAACTTGGTTTTGCACATTCGCAGAGGAAAATGAGCCAGCCGACTCCACGCTCCAAAATGGACGACTCTTGGCGACGACTGTTTGGAGTTGTCTTTTGTTGTAATGCTTAGCTTACCACATGAACAATTTACAAACACAATTAAATTATACTATTAACAAGTATTGATTCCATAAGCTATCATAAAAAAGTTATTCTATGCACCCCTTCAAGTATGCAACATTTATTTGCTCGACAATTTATGGAATTCGTTTTTAAGCTGTGACTCTGCCTATTCTTAAGAATCTTAAAGCGTTATTTATACACCGAAAAAATGAGAAAAATTTAAAAATTGTTCAATTCATGGCAATTTGTAAGTACACACACACACACTCACACACAATAAATAAGGCATAAAATTGTCGAGTCGTATTTCAAAAACTTGATTGTAAACATGGCATTGGAAGTGGACAAAGGACAGCAAAATCATGCCAGTAGTTTCCGAGAAAACAGGAACTTTCGTCTGTCAACTTGTTTCCGTTCGTTCTACCAGTGAAATGTGCTTGAAAAATAAGCAAGGATGTGCCTAAGTTAGACATGTTTTTTCTGGTCAGCTGTGCGCAACTGAAAGTTTACTGGAAATTAAAATTTGCTTTTAAATCGAATTAATGCATTTGCATCTAATAGATACATTTGCATTTGAAATATACCCTTAAATCTTGCAGCTACAGATACTTTTGCGTGTCTCAGTGTTGTCGCCTATCAACTGGCTGGATGTGCAGGGTATGTATCGCTTCTATCATTTACAATATAGGGTTGCCCATGTCATTTGTTATTTAGAGTTTGCCGTTATTATTTTTTTCTTGTTGAGCTTTTAATCATTTTTAAACAACAATTCAAGTGGCGTGTCTGCACATATGTGTGTGTGTGTGTGTTGTGTATGTGAGCCAAAAGCCAAAGAGCTGCACACACATAAATACGTTGGCAAGTGGCACTCAACACACAAAACACACTCAAACTCGCACTCACACACGCGTAAGCAGAACAGAAGTTGCTGAATACAAAAAAGTGTTGCATACCCAAAAGGAGCCGCCTTTGCTGCTGACGTCGCAGTCGCCGTCGCCGTAGCTCTCGGCGTTTGCTGGCATACAAAAGCACTTGAGAATTTATTTTTAACGCATAAAGTGCAATGAGTGACCGTCTGTCTGTCTGACCGACCAACCGAACTTGAAGAAGCCCATTCAGTGAACTCCACCCAACTACCATCTACCATCCCCCGCACCTTCATATCTCTGACAGTCAGCGAGCCCGCCTTTCGCTGCCTGTACGGACATTTTCATATTTGTTTAAATGACGCCGCCATTCGACAATTTGACTGAATTATGTTAAGGCACTGAAATGGCTTAAAGCCGAACCTGATTGGGCTAACGCAGTGCTTCCCTGCATGACGAACAAGAAAGAGCGCGTTGGCTGCAGTCCTGCTAAGAATTCCGATATATGAAAATGAATATTTTAAATTGAATACTTCATCTTAAGAGCTTGATGATTTCCAAACTGTTTTCGAAATAAATAAGAATTTTCATGGACAATAACAGTTCTCATTCCTTCAAAGTTCTAACTTTACAATCGGAGTTTTTTACAATTCGATTAGATAATTTGAGCTATCCACATTATATGTTTCCATAAAGTACATTTGAATGACATTGTATTGTGAATTATGAGATTTCACGCATGACAGAAAGTCAATAAATGTCATGAAACTGGCAAGAGATATCGTACTCTTTATCATAGATATTAAATCTGAAGTTATAAATATCCTAATTGTTGTTATTATTGCGAATAGTATAGTAAGTTAAATTAACAATGTTTACTGTATAGTTGAGTATGGAAACATAACAACAACATTCTGAACGAGCTCTCTTGCATTCTTTCTCTAAGTTTGTAGATCAGAGTTAAGGGTTGGCATAATTAGGCATTCAATTACATTCCTTCTGCAAAGACAGTCCAAGGTATCAATAAACGAATATACGAGTATGTGAATAATCTCTATCGAAAACTGCTCGTGTTCTTAATGGTCATGGAACTAAGCCTGCACACAAAACCCCAACCTTTCAACGCTAATGTGTTGCAATTTGCTGCAGCCTCTTGAGACAAGAGCAAGAGAGAGAGAGAGAGAGAGAGCGAGAGTGAGAAAACTCATGAAGCGTTCGCAGAGAAATCGGTTTGTTGTTTCTCTATAAAGTTGTAAGTCTATGAAATGTGCACTAAAAAATACTTTCGCAACTCTTACAGCTACTGTCGCTGCTGCTGCTGCTGCTGCTTTTGTTACTGTTGTTGTTCGATTTCATTTTGGGAGCGCAACACGAAAAGTTACGCTAGTTTATGAAAAAGTCTTTGAGCTGTCAAACTGTCCAATTTGTAGATAAAGTTGCGACGCGCCACATTACCGTCAAAAACCCCCTCTTCACTCCCTGCAACTTTGCTGCTGCTGCTTGAGCTCTCATTTAGTTCGCTTTTGTTGCCCATCATCTGCTTCTTCTTGTTATTTTTGAGTTTGCACTTTTTCTCCTTTCCCCCTTTATTTGTGTGTGTGTGTGTGTGCCATGCTTAAAGTTTGTGTCTTTAAGGTGAAAAATCAAAGTTTTTGGGGCAACATGTTGTCCAAAAAGAAACAGCATACTTTTAGGCGCACAACCTCTACACACACACAGACTCACACTCACACACAGTAGCACAAGCGTCCTACGTGTAGCGGTAACATTATGGAAAAGCTTTACGAAAAGTTGATTTCAATATAAGTTTTACATTTTGCCCCTTAAGTTGCATGTAATGAGGCACATCGACAGCGAGTGGCTGCTGCTGATCGGATGGCGGCGGTAAGTTGCTGGAATTGCTGGATAGAGGACCACACGCATACACTCGCTAGCTATTTGGGATTAAACTCGCAAACTTGATTAAACGTGTCGGGGCCAGCTATTAAAAGTTTCGTAACTTGATCCGAGTAGTTTTGCAAGCGTTGAGATTATTGTAGATTAAAATGGGTGGCACAAATTGACCCAGCAATGCCTTCCTTCCTTCTTCCTCCTTTCTCCTTTCGCACCCATCTCACAGAGTATAGCAAATCTCAATTTGAGTGCACTTATCACTTGCTTAAAGGACTTCAAGTAAAAAAGGCATCTTTATCTTTGCATTTAACACTAGTTCAATAGTTTGAAGGATTTCCCTTTAGTTGCTAAAAAGTTATGCTATTCACAGTGTTTTCACCATTTTTATGCACATTGTGCCACTTACAACCTGTTAGAAAAGACAGGATGGAACTCTTTTTATGGGCAATTAGTGTTTTTCACTTTGCAAAATAATTTCGCAAAAGTAAGGATTTGACCGAGTTGAAACTAATATTTGCAAAATCGACAATATTTAATTGCTTTTATGCTTTTACTGGCATTATGTTGAAATTTGATCTTTGTTGATAGCTTTGCAACAAATCAACCGATCATCTAAGTGAAACTTGAAGCAAGTTGAATTAAAAAACGAGCTCTAATCCGACAGAGATGAAGTTGGGGTTGGGAGAGTAACGACTTATAATACCCTGCGCATAACAACAATTTTGAACAAACAATTTCATAGTTGGCGTAAGTTTGTAAAGCGTTTTCAATAAGTTGGCAGCAGCAGCAACGGTTTTGGGTTTTCGGCCAAACTTCTGCTTCTGTTGCTGCAACAAGCAGCAAGCAGCAAGCAGCAATTTCAGTAATTTGCGCATAGCCCTTAAAATTAGGCAACACCTAGTTTGAATTGGAAGAGCCAGCGAGCGAGCGGGCGAGATGGAGAGTCCTTTTGCATATTGCTGTCCTTGCTGGTATTGCGACTACTGCTGTTGCTGCTGCTACTAGTATTGCTGGTATTGCTTCACGTGTTCTCAACTTTGAAAATACTTGGCTGATGTAATAATTACCGTTTTACTTGCGGTCCGTTCTTTAACCGCTCTGGCGCTTAACATGCAAAACACAGTTGCCAAATCTGTGCAATATTTGGCCAACAATTTGTAGACAAGCACAAACTGACACCCCTTTGCCGCAAATGCCACAGGGTGCACTGGGTGTAGAGCGTCGCACAGCTGCCATTCATAAAATGGTCGACGCCCAGCGGCACTTTTGCTGCTGCATCGCCAAATTGTAAGCAGTAAAGTTTGATTATCATGGTCTTTATACACAGACAGACAAATACGCACACACACACACACACACACACACATAGATATACACATATAAATCAGTGTACATGTATGTACTCGGGGCGTGGCAGTCGTTAAATTGGTGTCATGCAAAATATGGATTTCAAAATGAATTTATGCGCATTTGTATTGCTGCGGTTGCTGCTGCTGATGCTTAATGCTTAATGCTGGCTTCTCCCTTACCACAACCAGCTACTTCTTTGTCATTCTCACTGCCAGCTTGTTTTAACCGCATTTTGGTAAATTCTCGCTCGATTCGGTTAAGGGGAGGGCGGGCCTCAGCTACAATTTTGGTCATATTTTAAAGCTTGTTGCGTATTTATTAAAATTTATTGGCAAATATAAAGCGCTGATATGAGTCGGCCGAGCGTTTAATTCCGATTTCACGCTTGACTGATTATCGGGGTAAACCAAATATCAAAGCAATCGCTTAGAACTCACCCAGGACTGCCCCCGAACCGCCACCGAGCAGCGAGCTCGGTCCGTCAAAGTTAAATAATCCTTGCGGTCATTGAAAGCGACTTACACTAAGCTGTTGCGACAGGCCTCAGCGACTCAAATTCAGTTTGAGTTTGAGTTTCAAGCTTCATTGAAATACGAAATTTAATGAATACCGATTATATAGCAGTCAGTCGTTGTTGCATGTTTATATTTACTTCGATTTGTCATCGCATCTATGGATCGAAATAAGTAGTACCACGACTCTACGTAAAAGAAGTGCAAAAATAAATCCACAATTATGAAATAAAAAATGCGTTTTTTTTTCTTTTATTTTTAATTCGTCTTTTTATTTATATTTATATTTTATTTTAATATTTTATGTGTTAGGAAAACAATGCAAAATAATATGAAACTTATGTATAAGAACCCTTTTTTGTTTTCTTTTGTTTACTTCTTTTTTATCGATCGTAATTGATTACAAATTACAGATTACAGTTAGTTAAAATTGTGTTAAAATTAATTGATGTATTATGTTTTTACTTGTTGTTGTTGTTTTTGTTTGTTGTTCTTGTTAGTTTTCATTTTGATTTGTTTGCTAATTTTTAAGAGTTTAGCAACTGATTTATTCACCATTCTAATGCTTGCAAAAGAATATATATATGTTTTTTTTTTTTTTTATTTTGCATTTGTCGAGATCTTTCCTTTCGATTCTGTGGCGCGCTTGAAAAAAATTGCAAACGAAATTCACAAGAAATTGGTGTGTAAAAAAATTTATTACATTTAAATTTAAATAATTACTTGAAAAAAAATGCATAAAAATGTTTATAAAATATTTAATACTTTTTTGATGCTGATGCGAATCAAATTTCCTTTTTGTTTTACTTTTTTTTATTAGGAGAAATTTTGCCGCAGCTGTTGGGTGGGGAGAATGGAAGAAGGGGCACGGATTCAGGGGGCAAGTATGCGGCGGTAAACACAATAAATGCACTAGTCGCATGGGCTTAACTTGGTCCAGTTAAACGACTTAGTGCCTTGGTTTATACACAAAAATAATTATATTTATATATATAAAGTATATTAAATACAAATAATATTAACATACGTCAAATAATATATATCGAAATTCTTTACTGAGCTTTACCCATGTGTCTCCAGCTTCGGAGCGTTGCATTATGTCACTTACAGCAACTTAAGTTATATATATAAACTGAAGATTAAATAAAGATCGGGTATCTTTGGCATGCCGAAGATTAAATAACGTAGCAGAGTCTCACGACTGGCTGGGAACTGAATATTTGACATTTTTGTAGTTGTTATTGTATCTGAAAGGGTCGCATATATGTCTGGGCCTATATCGTCTCATCTTTCTACTGATTGTTCAGATGGCAGCTAAATGATATTGGGTCTGCTCCAATTCACTGCCTCCAGCAAAAAGACTGCGGAATTCCTGCTTATTCAAAATAAGGAACTACAAAAATGAAGACAGACGGACATGACGGTTGGTAGCTAGTGGTGCTGATCAAGAATATATACGTTATGGGGTCGGAGACGTCTCCTTCATGCCAAAATTATAATGTGAATGTGTGTTTGTGTGTGTGTGTGTGTGTGTCGGTCTGTTAAGCTCTTTTAGAATGCTGTTGGGTTAGCAGAGGAGGAAGCTGTTGTGGGGAAAACAACAGCACAGGGTGTCTCGTGCTGCTAACATTTGGGAATTGAGTTTTTGCAACTGTACCTGAAACTACTTTAGCTATGCATATATTACTATTATTTTCATATAGTTTTTGTTTTTTGTTTTTTGTTTTTTTGTTTTGTAGACATTTAATTTATCAAGTAATTTTCTTAAACATTGTTTTGCTCATATATTGAATTGTGTTTGTTTAGAAATATACCTTATCCGTTGTAGCTGTTGCAGTTGTACAGCAATAGTAGTCAGTGTGTAGTGTAGTGTAGTGTTGTGTAGTGTTGAATAGCGTTGTGTAGTGTTGTGTAAGTTGTGTAACATGTACAGCTAGTGCCTAGACATACATAATTGCAGTTGAATTTGCGCCTTATGATCTTGTTTAAACATTTAAATTGGTAATTAGTTGTAACTGTAATTGTTATAGTTTAATGTAAATTTATTTAGTATTTATGTGTATATTCTTTTTGTTTTTTTTTTAATAGCTAGCAATTAATATTCTCTTGCTCAACACATATACATATGGTTATACATATACATATATGTATTTATATATATATATATGTATATATATCAATTACATCATTATTGTTTTTGTTTTGTTTTTGTTTTGTTTTATTTGTTAATTTCCTTTTTGCTTGTTTTTAGTTGCGAATGCAAAATAGTTAATTACTATTTAAGACTAATACACTTAGGCTCTAGGCATATGCTAGTGCTCGTGTTTAGTATTAATCATGCTCAGATTTCATTTCATTTATTAAAAAAAAAATCTCAAAAAAAAAATATATATATTTATATTATATACATACATATATTTGTATATACACATTTATGCAAATATATATATATTGTGGGATTTTTCTTGTATGATCTATGCCTAAGTAATTACTTGCCATATAATATATTTACGCTATATGTATATTTTCGTATGTGTATGTATTAATAATTTACAATTTTATAAAATTTTCTAACAATATGCAATTATGTAAAGTGGATTTACTTCGACTTCGACTTCGATATCTTTCTTTCTTCTTTCGTTTCGTTTCGTTTTTTCTTTTTCTTGTTGTTTGTTGCTTAAATGTTTTGTTGCGTCTTTTGAGTAAACATGTTTTGAATTTAAAACTTTCCTTTTTATGTTGGCTTATTCTTTTTTTTTTTTTTTTTTAAATATATAGATAATCTTTATATATAGTTTGCTTAGCTTTAAATGTGTGTGTGTATGTGTTTTTTGTTTTGTTTTATATATAGTTTTTTTGTATGTATACATATACATATATGTAATTTATGCATTTTTGTACCAAACTAACTAACTCTATGCAAAAAAAAAAATTGGAGTAATATATGGTTTATTTATGATTAAAATGGGATTTTTACATACTCTTGTGCTAATATGTACTCATTTTGGGTTTTTACTCTTCTTGCTAGCTGCTAAAAAAAGTTTAGCTGCTTGCCACACTGTGCAGCGTACTGTCCTTTTTTCTACGTTTTGTTTTTTTGTTGTTTTTTGTTTGTTTTTTTTTTGCTGAGCGCCCACCCTATGTTGCATATTTGATGTATGCGTATTTCATGTTCGTCTTGTTTGATTTTGCTGTTGGTTTCTTGCTTCGTATTTTCATCGGTTTTAATTACTAAATTCTACATCAGTCGGTTTGGCACACAAGTCACGCAAACTGCGCGGACGAGAAACAGAAATGAGTCGCGCTCACAGGGCGAATAATGCCCAACAGCAGCAGCAGCAACAGCAGCAGCAACAGCAGCAGCAGCGTCTGTTAACTAATTCTGCGGCTGCTGCTGCTGCTGCTGGTGTTCAACTTAACATGCGCTCAACATTGAGAGCAACAAGCAGCAACTTAACAGCGATCATACACTGTCTGTTTTATGCTATGTCTTAACATAGTCGCGTTCCGTTAGCTATCTGCTGTTTGCTGTTTGCAGTTACTGTTATTGCTCGATGTCTTAATTAATTTATGCTGTTACTGTTGCTGTTGTTGTCGCTGCTGTTGCTTGCTCATCATCATCATCATCCTCATCGTCATCATCATCATTTGCTGTTGCTAAAAAAGGCAATTGGAATTAATTGTAATTGCAATCACGTTCGCTGCTTGCAATTGCTAGACTAAACCTCGGTGCCATCCTCGCCCTCATCATCGAACAGCTGACTTGTGCTACCCTGTCCGCTGCGCGTCGCTGTTACCGACATTTTCTTCTTGGGCTTCGGCGGCGGCCTTGGTGGTATCTTTGCTATCTTTGGCGAATCGCCGCTATTATGCGTTGGCGACGCAGCCGCACCACTCGCACCACCCAACGACCCAGACGAGGGCGAGCCAAGACCGACACCAACACCGATGCCACTAATACTCGAGCCAGGCAATATCGTGATGCCATGATGTCGTGATGATGCCCCATAAAGTGGCTCCGTATCCGAATTGTACAAATGTTGCAGTTGCTGTTGTTGCTGCTGCTGTTGCTGTTGCTGCTGCTGTTGTTGTTGTGCCTGCATTGCCTGCTGTTGCTGTATGAGCTCGTGTATCGGCTCGTAGATTTTGCTCGCATTGGCAGCCGATGCCACCGAGGTGAGACTGGGCGTGGCAGGCAGCGGACGATCTCGCATTGTGTATTGTTGCTGCTGCTGCTGTTGGGCACCCTGTGTGCTGCTCTGTCCACCCGTTGCCTTGTGCAGATTTAGTGTCGAATTGCCGCCAGCTGTGGTTCGTAGTCCCAAATTATCGTAGACCGGTTCCGCCTGCAGTTCAGCAGTTGTGGCTGTGCCCGTTTCGCTTGGATTGGGAGATGTGGGCGATTGAAATTCGCTAAGCTGTGTGCCATGATGGGATCCGGTTGCAGCCGCTGCTGCCGCCGCCGCTGCGCCCGATGTGCTTGGAGCCCAGCTGGGTACACGTGGCTTCCGTGGAATGGTCATGTATCCCTGTTTCATCACTACCGCTGTGGTGGCCGGCGAGTAGACAACGGGTGCGGGCAGAAAGGGGGATGCCGACGAGGACTGCTGATGTTGATGCTGCAGTGCAGCAGCCATCTGCTGCTGTTGCTGCTGCTGCTGCTGATGCCGACTGTTCGCTGTCGCAATCAACGCCAAGTTGCGCGACTTGGGATGCTGGAGGGTCATGAAGCCATTGTGTGTGGCTGCCGCAATCGTCGTGGTGCCATAGATGCCATGAGGCGTCATGTGCGCATAGACGGGACTGGTGAGGGGCGGGGGCGAGCGAATGCCGTAGATAACCTGGTCGGGTATGTTCGACTGGGAGGACTGCATCGAGGGCGAGGTGGGCGGCACACGGGCCGGGAATGCCAACAGATCGGGCGGCAAACTATTTCCATACGTATCATCCACATAGGTGTGACGTGAACGGGGCGTTGTTGTTGTATCCGATAACGCCACCGAGTGCGTCTCATCGTCCCGCGAGTGGTTGGCTATAGAGGTTAACCCCGAAAGAGAGTGAATAAAATATTAGTTTATGCAGAGTTTCGAGCACTTCTAAATTCTCCTACAGCTTTGCGAAAGTCAACCAAAATAAACATTTGAAAAGTCCGTTAAAAATCGTATTTTATATTTGAATTTATTAAAACTGTCGCAATACTCGAATATTTTTATTTACGGCAGTGTTTTTCTTTCTTTCTTGTTTTAAACAACTATTGAGTATGTAATTATTAGTTCTACTACATGGTCTAGTCTAATGATATTCATTTTGAAACATATATTGTTCGCCGAAGCGTTTTAGATTTCAAGTCTAATCCATTAACTTTCTCTACTAACTGCATCAGTTGAACAACTATTTTTTATGCACTCTTAAATTGTTCCCCTTCTTTTGCTCATTTAAAAAGAAATGTGATCGTTTTTTTTTTTTTTTGGTAAAAACGCATGCCAAAAATTATAAAAAAATAATGACTTGTTAATTGTACAGTTAATGCTTTCAATAATCCTTGAATGTATTGTTAAGCTATCCCCTTTCTAAAGGATTCATTGTAATCTTGTTGCTAATACCAAGCGCTATAAACTAGCATAACTAACCAAAAACTCGAGGGATTTGTCATGCGATTTATACCTTTTAGTGCTTGCTGTGTGTTGCCTATATTGTTTTTGGGGCATCTAAATATGATTCAATTCTGGAAATAAAAATTTCTCAATTTTTATATTCAGCTGAAAATTGTTGTATGTATTTTGGTATGCAGTTCAATTTTGATTAATAAACCTTTCCCATTTTACTACTTTTCAATGTATTCTTTTGCCTTACTTTAAGCTGTTTGTTGGCCTAATCGAATCGACTCGACTCGAATCGAATCGAATCGAATCGTTGTTGATGTTGTTCTTTCGCTAAGCAATTGATAAATCAATGTCGATTGTTGAGTTAACTTTGCTGTTGTTGTGACTGGTGTTGGCAGTGTTGCTGTCTGCATTTTGGCACATGTCACTCTGATTGTTTTCGGCCAAAGCGCTCAATAAGCAACAGCAACAGCAACAACAACAGCAACAACAACAGAAAGGGGCAAGTGCATCAATTGCATTCAATTGGCTTTCCAATTGTCATTGCAATTCGATTGCCAATTGGAAATTTAAAGCAAACATCTCTCGATGGGTGTTTCTGGTTTTGCTCGTCTGTGTTTGTGTGTCTGTTTCTGTGTTTGTGTTTACCAGCGCGCTGGCGGCCAATGTTGCCAAATGCGGCGGAAGTAATAGATACAAATGTATCTGTATCTGTATCTGTATCTGTATCCGTGTGTGTATACATTCTTATATATATATATATATATATATATATATATAAGTGTTGGTTTTGTGTTTGTATTAACGCTGCGAAAAATGCGAGTTAAATTGTCGAACTACTGCTCTGCACTCAACTGGAAATATTCGACAAATAGATCAAATGTGCAATTTGCACACACACACACTGAGTTGAGCAAATAGACAACACGTTGCCATTGCCATCCATTGTGAATGGATAAATGCAGATGAGCGAAGGAAATTATAATGTTGCACACGTTCAATAAACATCTCTATCTTTCTCTGTTTTTTTTTTTTTTTTTGGAATAAATTCATTTTCGAAAAACAAAACAAAAAGACAGGCAGTAAGTTGACTTAGAGTAAGACACTTTCTGCTAAATTGAGTGCACATTGCAGCAAATGACTATGATGTTGCCCGCTGGGCGAGAATGTGCCATTGATATCGATATCGATATAGATTTTTGAGTGTATTATTTTTGCATTACGACAGGAATACTCAACTCAATAACTAAGCCTCAATTGAAAAGCTCACATAACTCTCAATCTTAAAGTGGGGTATCTGCGCTCTTCTAATAATGGTATTCTAGTCGGTGTTGAAACAATTAATATATAATGCAGTTTTTTGTATTTTTTTTATCTGCAATCTAATTCAGACCTAATTCAGAGTTGTTTCCAAGAACTCCATTTGCAAGACGAGCATAGTTTAAAGGAACTTGTGCTAATGAACCGCATTGAATTGAAAAGCTGATATTTATTAGGGTGCCCCTAGAAAGTATATACTCTGTATGTATATATATATATTTGGGTGTACCTTAATCACTTATTGCTTGCACTCGACTGCAAGTTGCTCTCACTTACCGTAGGCAGTTTCATCCAGTAGGGTTTTCTTGATCTCGTGTCCATCGTCGCCACCGTCGACGCTCTCGATGTCGGTGCGACGTGGGGGCTTCTCGACCGGGTTCACTTCGTTGAGGAGGCTCTTTTGCATCTCCATAATGACGGATCCCTCCAGCATGGAGCTGTTGTGTGTCTTATCGAGCTTGCACGAGATCAGGCCATCACCACTCATCATGGTGTTGTCCTTCTGGTAGGTCTTGACGCGACGGCAGTACCAAAAGAGCGTCAGCACCAGAAAGATGAGCAGTATGAGAAGTGTCGTCACAATAACGCAAATTACAAGAAATATGCTCGATTGCGGATCGCTTGTGGAGGCGCCAATGGCGCCACTGATGCCCAAGCCGCCGAGACCATCCGAGCCAGATGCGCCACCCATGTAGACGCCACTGACCAGGAGCTGGAATTCGGCTTCTGCTTTGCCGCCGCGATTGTCAGCGACACAAATGTAGACGCCCTTGTCGGAGTTACGCACTCCATAGATGCGCAGCTCGGAAGTCATCACCTGAGCCGTCTGCTGATGCCCGCTCACCTGTTCCACGGAGTTGAGGATGCGTATGTGGAGATCATTGGGTCCCGGATTTAGCTGTCGCTTATTGTAGATCCAAGTGACATTGGGCCGTGGGGTGCCGACAATGCGGCAGGGTAGCGTAATGTTGTCATGATTTGCCTCGACAAAGGAGCGCACAGAGCCGAGGATGCGTGGCTGACACGCAAAGTTCTCTGAAGGCACCTCGCTCCACAGCTTGCCACGCAGCTGGCGTGGCTCTTGGCAGTCGGTCGGCGGAGTGTACAGTCGCTTGGCAATGGCAAAGTCACGGAATTCCTGCAGCTCGCAGCTACAGTTCCAGGCATTGCCCTGCAGCGATAGATAATTCAGCTTGGGCAGATTGGCGAACGTTTCCTTGTGCAGATGGGTCAGTTGATTCTGCTCCAGAGAGATGGCGCTGAGTGGTCCGGCAAAGACATTGAGCTGTACCTGCTTCAATCGATTGTTGTTGAACTCGACGCGTGATAGGAAGGGCAGATCGACGAACAGACGACTCTCGAGCACCTCGATTTCATTGTTGTTGATGATCACATTGCGTAGCTTCTCGAGGCCCTCGAAGGTGCTGGGGTGCAGCTGGCGGATGCGATTGCTGGACATGTCCAGCTCGATCAGAATGGGTAGGCCTTTGAACGCATCCCGATTAACCTCCTGGATGGTGCAGTTGCGCAAATAAATCTTGTGCAGATTCTGTAGGCCCGCCCCCAGAAACTCCTCGCGTCGCAGCTCCGGTATTTGATTCTGTGAGAAATCCACCACTTGCATCTCATTGCTCATGTCCTGCGGAATTTTAGACAACTTCTTGCCTTTACAGTCGGCACTCTTCTTCCCTGAATTCCAATGGCAATGACAATTGCTGCAGTTCTGCATCCAATCCCGATGAGCCACCGTTTCCTGCATCAGCAGCATTAACATTAGCCCTGTTAAAATCAGCGGCAACAGCATCGATCGCCTCGCTCTCTGCCTCGGTCTGTTAAGCTCCTCTGTTGAGTCCATGGCAACTGTTAAACTCACTCAACTCACAACTTGTGCTTTTGCCTCTCTCTCTCTCTCTCTCTTTCTGTTTCTGTTGTTTGGCTCTGGCTGTCACAGTCACAAGAGCTGTTCTTCAGCCAGCTAGCTGCTGCTGTTAATCCTTTCGACACGCTGTTAATTTGATTCGTGTTCCGTTTTAGCTTTCCTTTGTGCACTGATTGTGGTTGTTGTTGTTTTTGTGGTTGCTGCTTGCGGCAGACACGATTCTGATTAATGTATGCGTTCCTTTTTCTTCTTCTTTCTTCCTGCCTGCCTTTCGTTCTTTTTTGGACAGCTCTTGTTCTTATATTCAATGTGGCTTCTCTTTCGACTTTTTCTTTTGCTTCTCCTTATTGCTGTTGTTGTTTTTGTTGTGCGGTGAATTTAAATTTTCAATTAGCAGTGCAGTTTCCACCTGAAAAGAAATGCGCAACAAAAGTAACAGAAAAATGGTAATCAGTAAAGGTTTGCGTAAGAGTAAAATGCACATATTAAAATACAAAAAAACAAACACATTTATATATATACTCGTATATATAACAGTTAAACAATTGAATAAACGCTATAAACAAAAAAAAACGGAAAAAAAGGATTTATCCCGGCAAAGACAAAAGTTTCATATCATTCACATACAGTGGCGATAGAGCGAGCGAGAGAGAGAGAGAGAGAGAGAGAGAGAGAGAGACAGAGATGGACAAAGCGCTTAGCGCTCAATTAATGTGCATTACAACGTAATGAGGTCGCCGCATTACGTAAAATGTGTGTTAGCGCTTACGTTGCCATCGTTTTTCGGGCTATTCGCAAAATGGAGCTGTAGCAGCAATTAGAGCTTGTGATACACAGAAAATGCGCATAGTTCAACAAGCATTTTATATACTCGTACAGCATATCCCCCAAATTGCGACGCTGCGTAGCCCAATTAATTAATAGTGATACGCATGTTCCATGTTAAGTAGCTGAAAAGTGAACGTGAAAAGCATGCAATTAAAATGGCAGCCATATTGAAATCTTTTCTCTCCAGTGACGAGAGCGAGCGCAAAAGAATGATTAAAAACTTGTGACTAAAGTGGCAAAGTCTTTTAGCAAAACATCGCTTTAATCTATCTAAATTTGCATACATGTGTGAATCTTGTATTTCTTCGTAAAGTTTCCAATTCGATATGTTAGTGATAACGTTGCAAACGCTGTTTGTTTTGCGTTTGTGATTTACATAACGTTCTATGTTACGTTGCGTACCGCAACGCGTTCTGCCATTGCTTACGTAGTGTGCATATATAGTGCATTTGTTGTAAGTGCCGTTACTGTATCGGTGTGTGTTAATTAAGCTGTGAATTTTTGATTACATCACACGAACATAATTGAAATGGAAATGGAAATGGAGAAGCAAGTGAAGTACTTGGCACCTTTTCACTTGATTAATTGTGACGATTGTCATTAAGACAGTTTACGTGCTTCATTACGTTATTCATTACGTTATTCAATTAATGTCACATGCCGAGCAGTGAATGATCTGGCAACATTCGAGCCACAGACACAGCGCACAACATGCGGTTCAAGGCAAAGGCAAATGGTGCAAAACCGCAAAGCGACAACTACAAGCAAGCAGATTAAGCAGAATAAGAAGACGAAGACGAAGACGAAGACGAAGAAGAGGAAGAGGATGAAACAAAGGACCGCAGGACCCCATAGTAAAATGTGAGAGACAAAAGGATGAAAGTTCGCTTCTGTTTGGATTACGCTCCGTTTGGGCTGTGAACTCAAGTTGTTAGTTCAGCTCTGCTCAGGTGGGGCTTAGCGATAGTGGTGGGATGGAGAGGGGGCGTGTTAGCGACTTGATTAATGAAAATGCCGTTAAAATGTGACACTTTGCGGAGCCTAACTGTCTTGGCCACGCCCACCTGCTGGGCGTACTTCAACCTTCAAATTGAGTGGGCGGCCACCTTTTGTGTCCTATGACGCTTTTTTCTCTCTGCCGCTAAAGTGTGAACAAGACAAGAGACACAAAACAAAACAAGACAGCAAACAATCTGTGACCCGTCGACCCACTTCAACACTCAACACTGAACACTACAGAAAAAAAATATATATACATGTATATACATATATATATACTCGTATATGCGCTTCTTTTTTCTTCTCTTTTTTGTTGGCCTTAATTAAACGCGCTGCTATTGTTGCCACAAAGATTTCAGAACGGTGCCACCCCTTTGACATAGGACAAAAGAAACAAAGTATTTAAAAATTAAAGTGCACAAATAGCTGGGCAAATTATGCATAAATAATTAATTAAAAAATTACAGTAGCAGCAAAACACGAAAAATTGCAAATAAGTGTTGGAAAATGCATGGAAAGCCGCAACGGAAACGGCAACCAACAACCAGCAACCAGCAAAAAACAATAACAGAAAACAAATGAGAACGTTGCAGTCGGGCGTAAGCGACTGCCAAATACTCTGATACCAATGAGTAATACCAGCTGATAACAGTTGCAACAGAACAGGGTGACTCTAGCTGGCAAATTGTGGAAGATATGCGTATTGCTAAGGCTGCATTTCTAAGGCCGCAGTACCTAACTCTATCATTAAGTTGTGGCAGATGTGCGTTTTTATTGATTTACACTTTCAGAAATATCACTTTTGGCGATGGCAATCACATTTATCGAATACTATTAAATTTATCGATATTTAACCTGCGGAAGATATGGCCGTTTCCGATGGGCGGGCCAATGCTGATCTTTGAAGGACATCACCAACACTCTACTAGCCAAATTATACTCTCTCCCTCCCTTCGGTAGCAGTGTATGGCAACTACAGTAAATGCAGCGTGCGAACATTTTAATAATATTTTTTTCCGCCATTTGCACAACCAATTTGCTCTCTCTTTCTCGCTCCACATCTCTCTCTTGCTCTTGCTCTTGCTCTTGCTCTCTCTCTCTCTCTCTGTCTCTGTCTCTGTCTCTCATTCAGTTCCCTTCTTCTCTCTATCTGCATTCCACTGGTCAGCTCTATTTATGCCAGACGCGCAAGGATTTGCATATTGCAGTGTGTGTATTATTACCACATGTGCATACTCCTTGATATATTATTCGCAGATACGGCATATTCACATATATATTGTGATAACAACTTGGAAACTAGTACTACTGCTGCGGTAATATATACATTTTGATCAGCTCTGTTCATCTTAAGGTTTTCACAAAACTGCCGAAAAATTTATGAGAATATATATATTTTTTTAACATAAAGTTGGATAATTTTACAGTGAAAATATTTCCGATTTGCATTGTTTTATTGTTGTTATTTTTGTTGTAGATTTATCAGCGTTGTTTTCGGTTACGGACTGCGAAGCCGACAGATGGACAGATGGACAGTTGGACAGCTGGAGTAGAGAAAGGAAGAACCTCAAAACAAATTAAATATGCAAATAAAGAGAAATGCTGCAATTTTGCGCTTTGTTAAATATTTCCTCTCTCATCACATTTTTGTTGTTGTGGTTGTTGTTGCCCCGCTCTTTCCTTTTCGCATTTTTTCATTTTGTTATGGGTGTTGCATTGTTTGCAGTTCCCTTGCCCCTTGCACCCTTCCCCATTGCCCACGTTTCTTTCGTGTTGCACTCTATCCGCATAATAGCAAAAGCGACGACCAAATTATATTTCTGAAATCGTTCTCAAAGCACTCAGCTTTCCGCTTTCCTTTCGAGAATGTGAAATATGCTCTCTCTCCTCCTCTCTCTTTTTCTCTCTCTCTCTCTCACTCTCAATTCCTATATCACGCTTTCTTTGCTTAAATATTTACTTAATTCAAGTGTTTCTGGTCGGTTAATATGTTTATTAAATGGCATAAAAATTGTCTGGCAGCAGTGGCAACACATTAAAGGCGCTTTGCTGTGTCCTTCTCTCTCTGTCTTTCTGTCGCTCTGTCTCTGTCTCTCTCACCCTCTATGTGTGTCTTATCCTGTGCACAGTTTATATCGCCATTCGACCTGGGTATTTGCACTCGTACCGCACCAAAACGCCAACCCCAAAATCCACCACTCCTAATTGTGGCGACAATTTGCGATAACGATTTTTGGGGTTGCCAGTTGCTAATGTCCCAATTTGTGTATTGTTTGTGGCGCCCTCTAGCGACCAGTCTCTCCAAATCTCTCACACACTTTTGCCATGTGCCACGGTTCGACACGCCCCCGACAGCCACCCCCTCCCAGCTCCCAGCTCCCAGCTCGCCCACTTGATTTCTTCGTCTCTGTGTTCCTCCATTTCAAGCAATTCAGTGTAACGATTGTTACATTTTACTCTGTCATTTTATTGCCATTTGCGGTTGTAATTGCTATATAGAGTGTCACGCCCAAACGCCTATTCTGTAGACCCCTACCCCCACCCCCTCCTCCACTACACCACCACCACCACTTTTACTGTTGCTTTGCATAGGTCTGTTGCTGCTGCTGCTGTTGCTGCTGCTGCTGCTGCTGCTGCTGCTGTTACTGCTGTCTATTGCCAGCTTAAATCGATTTGAACAAATTTAATTGCATTGGTTTTGGTTTTGGTTTCAGTTTTCTTTTTCGATCTTTTTTTTGTTTTTGGTATTCTGTTTGGTATATTTTGTTTGTTTTTATTATTTGCATTTTGTATTTGTTGTTGGTTTTTGGTTTTTTTCTGTTTTTTAATGTTTTTGTCCTATGCCAATTGGCAATTGCTTTTTAAGTGTCGTTTTTCTCCGCTTCCTCTCGCCTTTCTCTTCCTCCCTCCCGCCCGCTTTTTCTATGGGTGTGTGTGTCAAAAGTTGTTGAACCGTCAAAAAATGAAGGCAAACAACAACAACATTAAATTTTTCCCATTGACCGAAGCCGTCGCAACAATTTGTTGCCAAATGGAGCGAATTTCTTTTCACCGTTTTTTCCGTGTTTCTTTTTTTTTGTTTTCGACTTGTTTTTAATACTTTTTTTATGGCTGCCCAGCATAAATATTTAACAATGCGTAGAATATGGTTATTGCTTTTTATAAAGCACCCGAAAACTGCAAAACTCGTAACCCCAAGCGTAACTGGAGACAGAGAATGAGGAAGGAAAGAAGGCAAGCAGATGAAGAAGAACAAAAGAGAAAAACTCATAACTGTAAGCTAAAAGCCTATTTGCAAATTGTTTCATATTACATTACATATGCCCTCCCTCTCCCTCCCCCTCTCCCTCTCTCACTCTTTCCCTCTGCTTCGCTTGGCTAAATCAGATGGCCAATGGTCAAATGCATTGAGCGAGAAAGAGCGCGGCGAGTGGCAGCTCAAGTTGCGGCCATTTGATATCGATAAGCTAATGAGCTGAGACAATCTACAAAAGGGTTTCAACTTTTACACCATTTGTAATTGGACAGCAAAGGATCAGTTATCGCAAAGCGACATAAGCAATTTAATTCAGTTCAATTCTAGCAATGTCGAATACGAATATTAATTGCTATAGAAAAATCTGGCAGATCTGTTGCAAAGTATCAATTAAACTTCAAAAGTTAAGTTGAAGTTTTTAACCTAGGTTTAAGCTAAGCAAAGAACTGCATAAACTCAAATTAAGGCGTGTTTTTAAACCAATTTTGAATTGTGGAAGAAACCAGCTTGAGATAAACGAGATGCTGGAGTTATTAGAAAGCTATCTGCCTGAGTAGATTTCTGGCTGGCCATAGTAAGAAGCGGAAGTAGCCAAGAAAAATAAACAGGTTAGTTCAAGCCGGGCCAAGAAGCTGCACAAAATCTAACTCGCTCGAATATCCATGCCGGAAATTAGAAACCTACAACAAGAACTACAACAACAACAAAACTTTGACCAACTTTGAGCAATCTGTCAGTAGCAGAGAGAGAGAGAGAGAGAGAAAGAGTTTTGAAACGGAATCTGCATCCAGTGGCCCTGTCCCATATTTGCACCTTTTGTACCTATTGTACTTTCACTTCCACTTCCACGTCCACCTCCAATTTCATCTTCATCTTTATCTTATATGCACATTGCAATCATTGGCGCATCAGATCGGCCATGTCGCAGCAATCTTTGTCACCCCGTTCTTTGTTCGTTCACCACCCAATTGCTGCATGCATCACAGAATGACCGCTGGCTGTATTTTGATGACTTACTTGCCACTGATTGCAACTTGGCAGCAACTTCTGGCTGCTGTTCCCGTCCGACCAATTGTTTATGTAGCGCGCTTGGCATACCGACTATTCCAAATCAAATATTCAATTTCGAGCACTGCCACTGCTAGGGTTGCCAACACAAGCTCAGCCTCGAGTTTTGAATTGTACTGCAAGGAGAGAAAACGAATGGCGAGCAACTAAAGTGGGCGCTGGACACGCCCTTTTCAATTTGCGCCTGCAATGGCATGTGGGGCGCTGGCAACTCTGGCGAAAAGTAATCGAAAAAGTACAAGAGGAAAAAGATAGGGACAATGCTTACCTTAAAATACCCTCTAAGTAAAATGAACTGAGATGTCAATAAAAGAAAATCAAAGACTATATAATTACTATACCTGTAACAAGATGATAGCTATTGGAACACATTAAACTGTCTTAACATGTTCAAGCAATAATTGTGCATGCTCCCATATGCCAATCCCCTTTTCAAGGGGTATCCACAAGAAAGGCAGGGGCAATTCACTGCAACGAAGCAGACAAAACTTTCACTTTCGCCAAGGTTCGTCGCTTCGAGGAATCGCCCCCAACCGAAACGCACTTAAGCACTTCTTGCTAGGGGTTGGACACATTAAGGAGTGGTGGGGAGATTGCTAAGTGTGTGTTGGGCAGGGGGAAGGGGGAGGGGGAGCTTCGAACTTATTTTTGCGTAAATTTCATTTGAGTTAAGTTCGCGCCCTCATGCAGCGTGTCCAGTGATTGAAGTTTCCGCCGCAGGGTGGCAAGGATCAGCGACAAGATGAAGATGACGATGAAGATGAAGATGATGCTGCTGTTGAGGAGGTAGAGAGAGGGATGCATGGGCGGGGGAAGACAGGGCAGGCAGGTGCCGTGAAAACTTTGAATTTAATTTGGCGCTTGTCTAGACAATTCTGTGAACTGCGAGCTGTGAGTTTGCTTTATGTTTTAACTCAACTACGTGGTTCGAATTGATTGGAATTGTGTCCTGTCCTGTCCTGTCCAGTCCTGTCCTGTTCTGTTCTGTCAGTTCAACTGTTGGTCAAGAGGGTGAACACGTCACGTGTTTGATATCAGACGCTGCCCTCCACATTGATTGCTGCTCTTTATGATGCTAGTCGACGCTAAGGACACGTCCCCGGTGTAAATGCCACAAAAGGTGAGAAAATCATTGTAAAATGATGGCGGGCTGCATTGCTGATTATTGTTTTCTTTTCCGGCAATTTTATCCGAAGATTGCTTTCAGCCAAGTTAGCGAAAATACGAAATTAAATACCAAACTGGGCCATCAACTAAGCATCAACATAATTTAGTTACTATTAAAATCTAGCTATACAAGAGTCCATTAACACGGAGAAAGAGCGAGAGGATGTTAATATGAATGACTAATGTTAACAGAGGCTGTTATGATTAACAGTTGCATGTTATGATTAACAGCAATGGAGTCACACCAATAGAGCCACCTTTAGATATATTTAGTTATCTGCACAGATGATCGCTATATAAATTGTAAGCAAGCCATAACACAGTTGCCTTAATTATGTACATAAGCTGAATAAAAGTTGTCAACTTGGTAGGAAATTCAGTGTATGACAAAATCCGATAATATATCCAAATGAAAGTAACTGTTTTTCGAGTAGTCTATTTATTTGTGAAAGCAATCAGTTTAAGTACAGTTTAAGTAGGTGAAATACTTGCTTTCGGTCAGGTGGGAATACGAGCTGAGATCTTTCTGCGGGTGCCTCGCATTGATTGATTGATAGGAAGGGACCTACGATGGGACCAGAGTGGATGAGTGAGATAGTAAGATAGGCAGACTGAAGGCGGACAGAGTCGAGTACACAAACTGCCACACATGAAGTTATTATCATTAACCTCAACGTGCAGCCCCAGCCTACCCCACCTGCCAGGCAGGCTGCCAACTCCAATTGCCAACTTTTTCTTCGTTCAGCCATCTCTCTCCTTCTCTCGTCTGCTGTGTGCTTAACCTGTCAACAAGCATTTGGCCATCATTTTTGCGCTTTGCCTCATATTTATGATGTTGCATTTACTGACCACTGACCATTGACTGCTCTCGCCTTGCTTGTTGGCTGTTACACGCTATTGCGTTGCCTTTTGGCGCACTTGGCCCACACGCGCTGACCAATTTTGTATACCCTGTAACCATGGAAATTGGCTAAAGCGGAGTTTGTTTGTTTGTTGCAGGCAAAAGTGTTGATTTCAGCAGTATTTTTAATGGGTATCTGCTAGTTGGATGCACTCTGACCTGTTTTGCGTACTACAGTTTAATTTGTTTTATTTTTTTTCGCATAAACCGAATCCGGGGTGGCCTTTATGGCGTATACTTCATATTGCGTATACGTCATGTGCGCCGCAGTGCCTATAGAAAGAGCTGAGGAGCAGGAGCAGGAGGAGGAGGTATGTCGGGTGGAGTGAGGTAACATGTCATGACACGCGCTTAATATGCATAATAATAAAAAGTGCTGCTGAAAGTGATGGAGCACTGCCACACCCCACACCCCGAATACCAGCCCCCACCATGCCGTACCACAGAAGCCCCCATTGAAGTTGATCGGTTTGCGTTGAAGCTGCTCACGTTCGACGCATATATTCAATCGTCCCATCGTCCAATCGTCCCGTTGTCCGGTCCTTTGGTCATCCACAAAAGGTTCATCAATCATATCATATTGGAAATGGACAGCATAATTTCATGCCACATGCCACATGGCACATATGTATGCCGCACATGCCCTATGAATTTATTTATTAATCATTTGTGTTCTGTGCGTTGTATGTGCGAGTGGCCAATTTTTATGATATTTATGCATGTGTGTGCCCAAAAATGCAGCCCCTACTCCCCTTGTCACCCCCTCCCCCCCACCCAATACTGACCACCATCAGCAGCGAAACGACTGCACGTTCGCTAAGTGCTTAACATTATGGGAGAGCACGCGAAATAAAATTAATAAATTCCACTGTCATTTTCCATAATTTGTCTCGGGACATGTTAATCGTATTTGTTTGCTTGTTAAGCAAATGGGTCGCGTGTCCTGGGAACCGGGGAATAACCGGGCTGGCCGGGGTGGGGTTAAAATTCGCAATTATTGTATATCACTCTTTCTCTCTCTCCCTCTCTCCCTCTCTCCCTCTCTCTCATTCGCTCTCTCTCTCTCTCTCTCTCTCTCTCTTCTGAATTTGCTTTCGTGCGAGCGCATTGATATATTTAGATTATTTTAACAATTAGAAAATATAAACTGTAATTAGCTCGAATTGCAACTGGGTCTTAAATAGGCATTTGCTTATCTCTGTAAATGAGGACTCTCTTCCTCTCCGCCTCTCTCTCTCTCTCTCTCTCTATCTCTCGATAAAGATCGTTATCTCAGTCTCCGTCTTTCTTTTTCGATGGTACAAATTTTAACAATATCTGCATTGTCTACATTTCGAATTTATTTACTTTCTGGTTGCATTCTGACGTGCAACAAATTGGGCAGTCTGTTCGAGCCGAGTTGTTGCTACACCTCGTGCGGGGCAGGAGGGAGGACGACAACTAATGCAATATGCAGCCATCTGCATTCAGCTCAAGCCATAAGTTGTACGCCGTAAGCCGAAAGCGGTGGCGCCACTTGCCATAGATATAAATTAGTGTGCCACGTTTTATCTTTGTATCTTGTAATTTCCGCATTTCGTTAGCATTCGTGCGCCAAGCACAAAAAAAGAATGCCCCAAAAATTCATTCGTGAGGGATGGCAAAAAACAAGCAAGAGTGTTGTAGTCGACTGAGCTCGACTACGATATACCCTGAACCCAGCTGTTGAATATATTCTAATTTTATTGCCAAATTTCCCTCTTGTCTCTCTCTGACGACAAGCATGTGAATATGTACGAGTATATAGATACATACATACGTAGATGCAATCGTAGCTAACGGTGCTCTGTAGACTAAACACATACAAACATATTGACATATATTTTCGACTAAAACTTGGGTCTTTCTCATGCGATCTTGATGATCTTGATTTGGGCAGTTGATCAATACTATACATATGCATATTATGTATTAATTAGAAGGTACTTTAAGATTCTGGCATTTCTTGCTATCGAAATCGATCAAGTAAGCCAGCTTTAACTGCGCCGGGGCTCTAGCTCTTATAGTCTCAGAGATCCGCTTGTTTATGCAGACGAACGACTCGGCTTTTGATCCTGATCAAGAATATACACATTTTATGGGTTCGGAGATGCCTCCTTCTACCTCTTACATACATTTGCACAAAACCATTATACCCTTTTTAGGCATTTTTAATGGGTTGAGGCTATAAAAAGAAGGCGGCTGGCTTTCAGGCTTGCCTGCTTTCGTTTGCCAAGTTAATTGATATTAATATCAGATTGCAACAGATTTGCTATTACGATTTTGTGCAACGCTGCAGCGAGAGGACTGCTGTTAATTCCATTTTATATGAAAATTACACTTTATGGTGGGTTTCAGAGAGAGAGTAAAAATAGTCTCAGCTTACTATCTCTCTCCCTCTCTCCCTCTCTCTCTCTCTCTCTCTCTCTCTCTCTCTCTTTCTTTCTTTCTTTCTTTCTTGTTGCTCTATATTTAGTGTCCACTCTGCCCATCTCTCTCTGCATTCTTAAATGGTCTTTTTTGTTTTAGTAGCGAGCATTAGATATTGTCAATTGCGCAATAAGGCGCCATACTTAAACGTTCAAGCACCCAATTATATACTCATACCTATGTTTACAGTAAGCTTTCGAACAAATTGCGATCGTAATGAGGAAACATTTGAGTGTCTCAATTTCAATTGCAGTCGCGTGTCATTCATTCATTCATTCATTCATTCAGTCGTTCATTCATTCATCCATGACGGTGTTTGAAAGTATTCTAGAGCTGTACAATAGCTATTTATCCGAAGATAGCTATAGCTTTTGATATATATATATATATATATATATATGTACACGTCTATATGTGTGTACAGCTTAAAGCATTATTTGTTTCGCGTTTAGCAAATCGCTTTGTTTTCGCTTTGTCTGACACTGTCTTTTGTATTATTTGTTTGTTGTTGTTGGGTTTTAGTTTTCTCATTTTTCCCGTCTAGCTTTGAGTTTTTTCCTGTTTTGTGTTTTTTGTTTTTCATCGCTTACAACTTGGCGCCAATAAACAATTCAATTGAAATTTTGCTTGTCTGCGGCGCTAGAAAGACTTTTGCGTGAAATTAAGACAGGCATTTAACGCCATAGCTGCCAATGGGCGGTGGGCGTGGCTCTCAAATGTCTTTGTGTTTGTGTCTAAGCCAGAGTAAGTCGGGTAAAGTTACCACCAACCAGCTACCAATTACAGCAACAGCTTCAAATACACACACACAACAACTGTGCCTGCTGCCTTATTGCTGCTGCTGTTGCTGCTGTTGCTGCTGCTGCTGTTGCTGTTGCTGCCAGAGTTGCCGCCTTTATTGTTGCTTTGCCACACAGTTTTGGCCATTGTCGTTGCGGCCACAATTAATGCAACCGCCAGAGCTCTATTAATACCCGCACCAGAATCGTATAATCAAATGCAACATACTCTATACCCTATACCCTCTAAAATTTGTATGGGAATATTCCAGACTTGAGTTGCTTCAACTTTTTCTTGTGTTGCTGCTGCATTAATATTGAGGATAAGCCAAAAGCTTTTGAAAAACAGTTTAAGTTTTGGCATAAGCTTAAAAATCTATAACTTTACTAGCAAAAGTTTGCTCAGCGTGCATCATGATTGAAGAAAATTATAAATTATGGAAATAAAAAAGAAAAGGAAGCTTTATTTTGAGCTTGAACTGAGTCGGAGTTAATTGAGAGAGGGTGTTGCCTAGTCTCGTTTATACAATTCAAGCTAGGTTTATCTTTGGATATTGTGTGTTAGTGTGTGTGTGTGTTTGTGTGTGTTTGTGTGTGTTTGTGTGTGTTTGTGTGTGTGCTGTGTGCGTTGCTTTCTGTGCAGCTTTGGTGGATGAGTCCACATCAAAGTAGTAGCGCCGCCGAGACGCGACAAATGGCTGTTGTCTGTGCCCGCCTGCAAGCTGACTTAATGCATATATATTTATATATATATATGTATATATGTATATATAAGTAAGTGTATTTGCTGGTTATATAGGCTTGTGTGCCACTGCCCCGCCCCGAGCAGCTGTAAAACAGAAGTGCTTAGAAAAATGGCAATTTACTTTTGTTTTACATGGCAGGAGCCGAAGTTCCAGCACGGCGTAGGACGGCAGAGGCAAGGGGAGAGGCACAGGCAGAGGCAGAGGCAGAGGCAAAGGCATAGCACGGAAATACTATAAAAAGTAGAGCTTAAATTTTATGCCATACAAATTATTGTCTCGAGATTTGTGCTAGGCAAAAAGGGTTGAGAGACGAGGGCTTAAGGAGGGCAAAGAAAAAAAGGATGCCTAGACTAAGAACTATATGGAGTTGTAGAGGACTGTGTGGAAATGCGTGGACTGCGTGCCACAGCGCCAAATGTGAAGCAAAGACCAGCAGAGCAGCAGAGCGTAAATATGAAGCTCGCCGTTGGACCACCGCCCAACTCTGGAGAGGAGCCGTTGGCCAAGTCAAGGGCCAGCAATTGAGTCGTTGTCGAGACACTAAAGAAGAAACCGTTCAAGTAATTTATATGCCTTGCGGAAAACGAAGCGGGATGTGGAACGAGTTGAGTACTGGCTGCTGATGGTTTGGCCAAGTAAGTTAAACGTTTCATCAAAATAATTTCGTTGAATTGCTTAAAGAAGTTATTGGGCGAGCAGACAAAATTGTAGCCACAGACGGTAGACGGTATAACCACCGACTGTGAGAGTCACGGGTCACGGGTTACGGGTCACGGGTCACGGGTTACGGGTCACGAGTCACGGGTCTTGGGTATCCGGTAAGTGCATTGACCAAGCCAACAAGCCACCAGCCGACTTCGGCGACAAACTGCCCAAATTGCTGCTCACCTTTGGTCTGCGGCTTGTTGCTCTTATCAAGAAAAGCTAAAAGGATTTCAACTCAAGAGTGTCCAGCCATTGGATAGTTGGATACGCAATTAGATCTCCAATTAACAAAAAGGTCTAGCAATTTGCAAGTGCTGTGCAACATGTGCAAGCAAGAGTTGGAGTTAGTTGGTTGGGTAATAAGATATCCACTGGAAACGGATTCCAGCTAAAGCGTCAGAGTATTCTTTGTTATGTTGGGCTACAGAAAGATGCACACAAGAAAAGTATATATCAATTGACAAATAATTTATAAATACGTTCAAGTAACAACTTTAAAGAACTTGGCATAAGTCTACCTATAAAATTGAAATGAGTGCATTTTTTATGCCATTTATCTTAATTTGATGTTGCCAATAGCGTATCATTTACAACTAGCCAGCAGCAAAAGCCAGTAGCAAACAGGTTTAGTAGCCGGGAGCAGCAATCAGGGGCAGCAGCGATGTGTACCAGCCAGGTGAAGCAACCAGGAGTAGCAGCCTGGAGCAACAGCCAGAAGCAGCCACCAGGACAGCAGCCAGGAGCTTCAGGCATATCCATTAGATAGAAGCATCCTGTTGCTCCTCGATATAGTTTTTTTTTTCTTTTATTTTTTCAGCTATCAACTTTTGTTGTAGTTTTCAAAACATGTTTTGAGCTAAAAAAAAAGTTTGATTGCGTTACTTTGTTGTTTTTTTTTTGTTTTTGGCTTACATTTTGCACACGGATAACTTTAGTTGTTGCTGTCACTGCTGGACGAGGATGACAAAAGGGGAAGGGAAGCGGCGGCGGTGTTCAAATTTTAAAATTTATTTGATTGGATTTTTTCGATTAAAAAACAGTTGCCAGGATAACAACAAACTCTGCGTGTTTCATGTTTATTTTGATAGCCCTCGGCGAATGTGGTGCAGACAACAACAGCAACAAGCAACAAGTAAGAAGAAGCATCGATGACATTTAACCACTACTTTACACAGCTTGCCATCCCTAATTGTACTGTCGGAAATAACTTAGTTAGTTCAGTTAATTTAAATTGAACTGAATTGAAAAATTCTATTTATAATAAAAGGGAAAAATATACATATATATAATAATGATAATGGTATGTTGTACAAATTATACTTAAAGACGATAACGAATTAACTGTAGTAAATTGGAAGAAGTTTGCAAATTTAAGGTCAAAACTCTAAGAATTTTTATGACAACCAAACAAAAAGAAGGAGAGAGGGAGATGGACAGAGAGAGAGAGAGAGAGAGAGAGTGAGAGAGCGAAGGTTAAAGGTAGGCATTTTAGCAGTGTAATTCATAGAAAATCTCAGGTGTGACTCTCTCTTTCTCCCATTGTCTGACGCTCTCTCTTTCGCTCTCTCTTGCTCTCTCTTGCTGTGTAATGTACATGGAATTGCACTTTGGGAACAAGTTGAAAGAACTTGACAATGCTGCCTCCTGCATTGGGTTGAGTTAGCCCAACGAGCTCGCTGGAAATTTATGTGCATATGCATTAACATCTGGTATATTGTAGAAACATGAGCAGCAACAGCAACAGCAAGCACAACAACTAGAAAGAGAAGAAGAAGCGCTGGCACTCTTCCGAGTGCCAGTAAACTTAACAAATGAGTGCCAGTCAGCGATAGACAGAGAGGGCTGGGCGGCGACTCCTCATCATGCCACAAATAAATTTCAAAGCGAAGTAAATGCTGGCGCCAAAAAAGAAAAAAGTAAAAAGAAAAGCAAGCATAAAAAGCAAAAGAAGAATTCAACAAACCAAACAAATGGAAAACAAAACGAGACACAGAAAAAGTTGCCTCAGCGCATGAGTATAACAAATGTGGCAGGCACTACAAAAACTTCTGTTGCTAAAGCAGCTATCCAAATATGTAGCCCCCATCTGCTCCTCTCTCCCCACTCCCCACTCCCCACTCCACTCTCCTTTTGTATTCAATACAGCAGCCAGGCTAGTTAGAAAACATTTGTGGAGAGGAGCAGGCGGCAGCAGTCGCGAAGAGTTCATTTGCCAAACAACATTGTCTAAAGCCTGGCTACGGCCAAATTCAAAGCACCAAACAATGTGACTGCATTTACTTCCCCTCGCCAACCAACTCCTCCCCTCCACCCACTCACTTGTTTGTTGTTTGTCGTCGTATTCTTAATGTGCCCAACTCCTTTGACAGAAGAGCAGAGATCTAACTGTCCGGGAAATATATGAGTTTGGTTAGCCTGTGGCCTCATCTCCGTGTTCGAGTGTTGGAGTGTTGAGCGGCATGTAGGCGTCGCCTTTTTAGACTGTCATAGATTATAATGGAATAGACACGTTTCTTCCAACTGGGAGGCAGACAGCGCGAAAAACAAACAGATCTGAGGATGGGGCTGCATGACTAAGACTCGTGTCACGCAACAAATCGGAGACTTTTCAACTTGTGTTTATTGTAGAAATAAAATAATATTAATGAATACAATGATAAGATGAAGCTTGTAGCATTGTGGAAATATTTCAATTAAAAGGTACAACCTGATAGATATATGTTATACACAAACAGAATTGCATTCCATAGATACAGATTCGAACATTTCTAGCTCGACTGACAATCAATAAATTCATATTTCCTGGAATTGCATGCAACTGTCATTGATAAGAGTCAACCGTTTTCAGTATTCAGTTTTCAGTTTAGTCGTAGTTGCAGTCACCTCCGGCATGTGACAAAACAAAGCACTCAGCTGTAAAATACATCGAGCAGGGCACGTCTCATAAATATCCTTGGCAAGTGGCAAGTGGCAAGTGGCAAGTGGCAACGCATAAATTCAATGCGTCAAGTGGTGCAGCAACTGGCTGCACAGCGCCGCTCATAAGTTGCGTCAAGTTGCGTTGCCGCAGATTGACGGTGACAAGCGATGCAATTAGTTGGTGGATTTCTCTCTTCTCCAATGACCAAATGACCATATGACCATTGACCGATGCTCGATGACCAATGCCCACCGCCCACCGCCCACCATCCATGACCCACGACCCCACGATGCATTGGCCAATGACAATATGACCATTAGCCAGTGACCACCGAGCAGTGAAGACTGACCAGTGAACATTGAACATTGAGCATTGAATGTTGAATGTTGTAATTTTGAAAGCCACAACAGTAGTGACGATTCCAATTCCTGGTTATATCCCATGGCCATTAGAAATGTAATAGGTTTGATATCTATATACAATATTGATAGGCATAAATTGTCTCAGCATTTAACAGCCAGCTCAGTTCGACTACATCAATATATAGATATCATATGTCTTAAGCAAATGAAGTTTTATTTAATTAATTCTTCGAATAAAGAAAGATAATGCAACAGATTCGTGAGACTTCATAGATACATCTATCTATACTAAGCATTTCATAGCAATCAACAGCAATCAATAATCAACAAATAGCTATGTATTACATATAGTTGAGGTCTCTGTACAATATTTGATTTATCGGCGTTTGGGATATGGTCTAAATATTCGATAAGCGCATTGTGAATATTTAATATCCGCTTAATCAAGTTGTGTGTTTGAATGGCATCTGTTAGTTGGTTGTTGTTAGTTGTTGTCGCTGAGTCTAATGTAAGTGGCATGCAGCATGTGGAACCAACAGTTTGCCAAGCTGTAACGAGCGAGACATCAAATCGCGATACATGTACATATATACATACATATATAACTGTATTTGTATCTGTATCTATGTGTGTGCATCTGTGTGTCTGCGTATCTGTCTGCCTACAAGTGTGGTATCCTGTTCGGTTGCGTATCTTTGCGTTATAGTCAACACACAATTTAAGTGGGCGTGGGTGTGTGTGTGTGTGTGTGTGGGGCGTGGCAGTTTGGCCGTATGTGGGCGCAACAAATGCTTAGGCTTTGTTTACACGAATCTTGTTTAATATGCATGAGATTCACGCACGAGGCGAGGCCACGCACCTGCCACGCACCAGCCAAGCCTGTAATGAGTTGGCAGTTCTCTTTTCGGGTAGCAGCGAGCAGGAGGAGGAGGGGGCTGATAGGTGCAGACCATCAAATTGTTAACGGGCCAAAAGTCAATTCAATCAGCTGAAAAGTAGGCAACACATTTTTATTAACCGACTAAAGTGCCAATGACAATAGCTGAACTGAGACCCAATGTTCTGTAACTATCACAAGTGATCCCTTTCAAGAAACCCATTAATACACGCAAGGAGCTAAAATGTGCTCGATACGATTATATGGCAGTAGATGAACTGAATCGAAAGCTTTTAGCACAAGTTGTCTTATATCTTATTTTAAGCCTTGCAAATACGTTAGAAGCCAACTTCAGCAACACTTCTACTTTTTTAATCATTTTGGTCTTAAAGCTATCTCAAATCTGTTATTTGACTTTGAAGCATTAATGTTTGCAAATGGCAAACGAGTCGAGTTTGATATAACTAAACAATTTCCGTATTTGTTCAGTAAACGGACGGAACTGTTGGAATATTTTCAAGTGCAAACAACTGCATTTGGAATATTAGAAATGCACTTAACGAAAAAGTGTAGTCTAGTTTGCTATTGACATACAAAATGCATAGTTAAGGCTTCATATCAAATGTCATATTTTGTTATAAGAGAACTCTATTTTCTTATTATAATATACATTAAAATTATATATGCATTAAAATAAAATCAAGCAGACGCAACACAAAAAGAAGAAATGAATACGAAAAGTACAAGGACGTCTCATGTCAGAGGGTTGCTGTCTGTAGAAGTTATATAAAATATTTGGATAGTTGGGAGAGTCAGAAGGAGTCAAGGAAAACGTTGCATTTCTTATGGTTGATATACGAAATATCAATAATAGTGAAATGAATGACTGATTTTTGTGTTTGTTTGTTGGTTTGTGGCACTCACAGTAGACTTGATTTGATTTGATATGATTTGATTCGTTTGCAGCGAGGTGAGTTGGATTGGATAGGCGGGGAAAATATACGATTTGATAACGCTGCTGTTGTGTTGTAGTTTTTGCACTCTGATGTCTGTTCAGCTCTCGCACTCGAGAGTCTCTCTGTGGAGCACTTAATAAAGTGACTTCAGTGGCCAATGGCACAATACAGCTCATGGCTGCACATAATGTGAGCCACTCAAATAAATACATGCATACCAATGTATGTATGTATGTATATATATGTGTGCATATTTATATATATATATATATATATGTATATATGTATATATGCTATATATATGCAGACACACAGTGCATGCGAACAGTATGCAAATCGAGTGCAATTTGCATGCAAAGTGGCACCAAGAGAGCCGCATCCAGCCAAACTGGAACAGCAACCCAGCAGCACCAGCAGTCTCATAAGGGGTAGTTGTTGTGGGGGAGGGGGTATTTTTGCAAGTGGCAGTAGCAGGCGCAGCTCATTAGCCATGCCAGTAACCAGAAGCTGAAAAATATGTGAATATGCCACTGCACTGTGGTTAGTTAGCCAACGCTCTGTGATTTGAAACATGTTTTGCAATTGCGAATACCCTTGGCCAGGAACAGGGTATAAAGATTGGAATTTTATTTGAACTTGAACAGTGTATTATTATTATTATTACTATTATTATTATTATTAATATAACTATAATTGGGATGCTTGCACTGCGACCTACTAGATCTATTTTGCCTCCTTCTCAGCCTGTAGCTGCTCCATCAACCTCAGCTGCTGCACGAAAGCGGGAATCTTTGCTGAGGGTTGAGGTTGAGGGTTTCTATGTCTTTGGGATGCTGCATCTTTTTCTGCTAGAATGTGCTTTGAGGATTCTTCCTCGCTTTCACAACAGGTGACTTCTTAGTCTAGAATGTGCTGTTCAGTAAACTGGAGAGTATCCTAAGCCCATTCTTCCCTATGGTTGTTACTTGCTTAGCAGTGTATTAAATACCTTTATAATTTATGCATATTAATTTTAAGACTATGTTCTTAAAACTCCCATTAACTCAATATATATATGTATATCGACATCATAGGGTATTCAGCCATTATCATAAATTTAAAGATTCTACTGTTTTTATTTTGGAGTTTGTCTTCTTGTTGTTGCTGTTTTTAGCAAAAAAAAAAAAAAGATTGGCTGTTGTTTTTCTTTCTTTTCTTATTTTTGAGATTTTCTACATATTTTTGGCGTTCCAAAATATTTGTGTTGCTTTTTTGGAGAATGTCTTCATGGAATTTCACTCGAGATGCCGCAACTCGAGGCCAAATTACAAATAGACTTTAGATTTTACACATTGTGCATGGCATGAATAGAGAAATGAATTTAAATAGTTCGTGTATGTTTTTGCTGTTGTTGTTGTTGTTGGTTGGTACTGGGCCAACGTAGAAATTGATATTTTAATTACTTCAACTAAAAGCATTAAAATGTTACGCAATGAAAACATTCGAGAGACTTTTATAGTGCCAACGATAAACTTAGTTTGAGTGTCCGAATTCAAGTTACGAAATGGTACATTTTGATGCAGCTGTAAAAGTTCAAAGTTCTGTTTTAAAATCCCTTAGAAATGAACTTGAAACTGGGAAAAGTATTGAAGTATTTTTCAAGTTGTACTATAATTATTTTTTAATAAGCTTAATTAGCTTCAACTACTTACAGAACTATGCGCCAGAACCACTTCAACACACATTTGTGGCATTGTGGCAAGCACAAGCACCAATCCAACACTTCAGCAATGATTCCATGTGCAACCACATCTATTGTTAGCAGTTATCAGTCAAATATGACGGTCAGTAAGTCTCCGCGCTGTAAACTTGAAAACCTTTGAGTTCGCAGTTTGCAGGGCAATCAATTTCAATTGTTAAACATTGCCAAGTTGTGGCAAGTACTTTCAGTTACAGTTGCGCTCAGTTGAGGTCAGTCTTAAGGGTACTTTGGAGTATAAATCATTGTATTGCTATCTCACTCGCACGCTGTGGCAACATCAACAATAGCCCAACAATACAATGGGTTAAGCATAATGCTAAATGCACGATTAACGAGCATCTTTGAGCCATTCAATGGATACAATTACAACAACAACAACAACAACAACAACAATGCGGCACATTAACCAAACAACAATGGCTGACCAAAGGTTTAACGCCTGCCCCGCCCCCACCCAATTGAGAGAGAGAGAGAGGGGAGAGAGAGAGAGAGAGAGAGAGTAAGTGAGAGTTGGAGAGGGCGGCTAGTCGAGTGTTGTTTGTTGAATGTGGTCAACTCACCCATTTGGCATGAACAACATGTTAATCTGCAAATAAAGAGTGAAGAGAGAGAGAGAGAGAGAGAGAGAGAGAGAGAGACTTATGAGATAGGCAAGTATATCGAGAGAATCATTTCATTGTGCTCGACTCCAGTCCGTCTTTTGTACCCTTTGCAATCTACTCGCATTTTTAACAATTGTACACAGAAAAAATAAAAATAAACGCAATAAAAATGTGAGCAATTGGGAGGGGTGGGGCAGGGGCTGTATTAAGCGGATTCTCGTGGGTAAATTTATGTTGGCCTTACAATCATAAACAATGAAAAAAGTAGCAAAGTGAAGCTGAGGAGAGCGCGACTAGCACATACCCTACACCGCTGACGAGAAATATTTGTGGAAATTATGGCAGTCCACAAACATAAAGAGATATCAGCCACATATTTACTTCGGCCTACTGGCACATACTCATTGCTCATTATACCCGAGGCAATTGCATTTGGCAGGGTAGGCGAAAAAAGCGAATTCAATCCTCAGCGAAATCACACGCAAATTTGTAACACGGCTTTCGCTGTGGGTATTTTGAATGTTTTATGGTTTTCAAAACCGAAATAAAATTCATAAAATCGACAGGAATTTGCGCGTTTTCTGCCTGTGGCACGACCATTGCCACTTGCCACTTGCCACATGCCGAATCAAACAATAAATCTTTGCTGGTGTTGGTACTTTTTTTTTATTTTTCTGGTCGCTTTTTGGCAATGCCACGTTACACAGACTAAGCTCATTTAGATTTATATTACACCCACTACAAGCACACACAACCCGCACAACCACGCACACCACACCACACCCAGACCAGACCAGCACAGCACAGCCTACTGTTCGGGGAATTCCATTTGTATTTGAAAACTTTTGCTCTTTTTTTTGCATTTAACTTTCGTTTTTTATGCTTATTTTTTATTATCAGTTCCGCTTTGGTTACCAATTCTTCTTTTCGTTTTTTTTTTGTTTTTTACAGCAAATATATTTGCACTCGAAGTGATTTGAAAAATTATTCACGTTTTTTATTTTATTTTTTTGCTATACATATATATATATATATATATATATATATATTGTGTGTATATATTTGTACATTGTTATTTGTTGCTGTAAAGTTTATTTTCGATTTAACGCTCTGCACATTATTTGACTGCGCGTATGTCTCACTGGAGATGGAGGATGTGCAAAGTTTTCGTGTGTGTGTGTGTGTGTGTGTGTGTATCTATGGATGTATATATTTTGTACTCCCTGAACGGGGAACGGGGAACGGGGAGGGGGAGCATGGCGATTAGGCTATGCCTCAGATAATGCATCGAGAAGTTCAAGTGTTCCATTGGCTTGGGCAATTTGTCGATATGCTCGGCATACGCCTAATGTGTTCAGGCAGTAGTCATAAATTATGCCAACGATTCCGATAGAAATCGACAAAAATAAGGCCGCTTTCACAATATACAATATATATATATAATCGTTAACCGTAAACGATTGTTAAGTTCCATATATTTGGACATATGAGGCTAACCTAATTGCTTGAGACTCGGCAGGCAGGTTGCACTATATAACGATAATAAATATATATATCCATTTGTCATTGATAAGTAAATCAATGATTTTACTATGGGTATCATATGTAAGACATTTAAAAGAACCAGCGACTATCGAACTTCAACTAACAAACGCTGAAAAATTAGTGGAAATATACAAACTCACGTGTATCATTTGATTGTTTGCATTCGCATTATGGGAGAGGTCTGGTGGATGGTAGATGGTGGGTGGGTGGATTGTGGGGAAAGCAAAACTCTCGTTATAATTCATGGTGACAAATTATCGAAAAGTTCCTAAACAAATAAAGAACAAACACAGACAAAGACCGGTTCGCATTCATTGTGCAAAACAAATGAGATTCCCGATACAAAATACAAATACGGATCCGAGTTCCAGTTCCAGTTCGAGTTCGAGTTCGATTTCGATTTCGAGTCCCGAAGCTGAAGCTGAATGTGAATGTGAATGTGAATGAATGCGAAATGCAAGTGCAAAAGAGCAGCGCAGCAATGCATAAAAATGTGGAGGACAACAACGGCGACACGCATAACAGATAAACCAATAACGAGCAACAATAACAACGACAACAGCAGCAAAAGGACAAAGAACAAGAACAACAACAACAACAAGGAACAATAGAAATCTAAAGCTCAAAATCCATTGAATATCGAATATTACACGCAAAATGCAATGCAGCTTTGCAATTGCTTTTCGTTGCCTGTAGTTGAATAAAGCTAACAGAACTTGGCAACCCTCTCTCCTCTCCCCCTCTCCCCACAATCCTGGCGTGTTGTCGAACTTGGGGGTTAATACTTATTGTCAGGTAGATGTTACCATCCACCATATCGTGCCCATTTATTTGCCCAATATCAGCGATTTCCCGTTATTCGCTATTCTATTATTTGTAGTTTTCTTCCTCATTCGATTTTGAATACTCTGCAAACAGATAAAAGTGGCTATGCAGCGTAGATTTATTCTCTGTCTCTCTCTGATTATTTTCATTTAATTCTATTTTTATTTACTTTTACTTTTCTATGTTGTAAATACAGCAGTTGATTTTGATGTTATACATTTGGGTAAATAATAATTATAATTAATCAACTCGAGCAAAAACTCTCATTATATACAGGATATCTTTTAGTCGAATGTCAATGGATGGATTCTCGGTTTATTTTTCTTTGGTTTATTTTTCTTGAAATGCAGACATAAATACGCGAGAAGCTACAGAAAGAGACAGGCAACAACAACAACAAGAACAAACGCATTGCGGAATAGTGGCATAAAAGGAGGCGGGGAGGGGGGAGTTTCTAGAGTTATAGGAAATTTATAGGGGTGTCAGAGTTGTGGGTTGAAATGGGTGTTTGCTTGCTTGTCTGCGGTGCACAGTAGTAACAATACTATAAATGTGTGCAAATGCCAAACGATACGATGCGAAACAAATATAGAAAACTGATATCGAAGCTAATGGCAAACACACACACACACACACACACACAAAGTTATATATACCAGTGTGTGTGTGTGTGTGTGTGTAAGTTATGCTTGGGAGTTTCTTTCTAGTGGTATTAATGACCGTGCTGGTTGTGTACAGCAACAACTCTAAAATGGCTGTGTGCACAGATGATTGGACGCGCCCTGTCAATTACGCCACGTTATGAATATATCCATACATATCTATATGTATATATATATGTATATATATATATAGCTGCATATGTTTATGTTCTACTACACACACAAGTGGCAACACGACAGTTAGCTGGAGTAAATGTTGAATAGCTTGAAGCAGCAAGGTGTATTTTCAATGGGAAGGCATATTTAAGAAATTATATTTGTACGATTTGTATGTTAATATCTCATCTGATTCTTTATCGAATTGAGCACATTGTTGTATGCACTCAATTCACAATAATTAATTTAGATGTCCTTGTTCTTTATATCTCGTGCTCCATCACAGCTACTCTTCCTCTCTCTTAAAAATGGGTAAAATCGAATAAAATAATCGTTTTGTGCTAACTTATGCAACAGAGACAGAAGGAAGCATCTCCGATCCCATAAAGTAAATATATTCTTAAACAAGAACAACAGCTAAGGCACTCTTACTTCTTTTCATATAGATCGGAACATATATATCATAAGTTAACAACCTCTCTCTTTCTCTCTCCATCTCTCTCTCTCTCTCATTTTTCGAAAAATTGTTTATATATTGAAATGACTTGCTGATATTGGAGTACATCGACTATTCAATGACTATTGCTGTTAGCATTCCGATTCGTTTATCGATTGTAGGCCATTTCCAATAAATACACTCACTGCCAAAGCTCCCCAGACACCCCAGGCATGTGTGTAGTTCTGTGTGTGTATTTTGATTCAATGCAGTTTGAATGTGTTAGACGCTGCTTGCCAGTGCTGTTGTCCAACTGACAGTATTGAATCTGAATAGTGTTGTTGTTGTTGCTGTTGTTGGTAATGTTGGCCCCCAGGGGGGAACGCAATATTTTTGCGTGCCACAAGGTACAGGTTCGTTTGGTATATATCCCATATATGTATATATATATATATATATATATATATATATATATTAAGATATGGAAATTGCCAACATTCATTCATCGATGATTCGCTGTCAGCCAAAGTATTTGACATCAGCTGTTCATCGATTTTGTGTCTTTTGTATTTTCACGTTGTATTTGTTGTATATTTTTGGGCTTGTTTCGTTTCGCTGTATTTTCAATATATGTTTATTTATACACAGTGTAGCCATGGGAGTATTTAATAAACACACAACTGACATACCACATTTTTTGTTCGATTTTTTATTGGTTGTGTTTTGTCAACGTGAGCGAGGAATTATTTTAGAGTGCTCGTCGCATTTTGTTGAATGACCGCAGTACAGGAGGAGGACGGACAGGAGTCTAGGACCTAATGCTCACTGATAAATGAAAAGCAAATGCTCGCTAATTAGTTAAGAGCTCAAAATCTACCTGCTAACACCTAAACCTGCACCTGCCAATTAACCCCACCTCCCACTCTTTCCGTCCTCTCCGCTGCCTGCTGCTCTTTAATCCACTTGAAAACAGCTGTCGCTTTTGTCGCCTGTCGCTTGCTTATTTATTTTGCACAACAAAAAAAAAAAAAAACAAAAAAACAGCAGAAAAACAAAAAGAGCGGAAGAAAAAGTGACAGTGATAAATTTTGTTTATAAGTTGCTTTCGAGGCTGGGAGCTTGAGAATCGCATAGAGGGGCACACGCAAAGCCAGGTTAGAGCATTAGGCCGGGGGCTTTAAGCTTGTAGCTCTAAGCTGCTCACTCCTCGCTGCTGCCCCCGTTGACAGTTGTCAGATGGCATTGGCGACATTTGCAGATATGGTCACTATACGATTAACACAACTGCCCCACCCATCACCCCATTTGACCCACTTTCACATTGTCCTGCAAACAAAACCAAAGTATTCCAATTCGCCAAATTGTCATTTTCTTTGTTTATTTGTTTTTTGTTTTTTTGCTTTTGTGTTTTTGTGTTTTTTTTTTAATTCCTTGGAGGGGAGGCGACTTATTATTATTGTTGTTGTTTTTTTCCCATGAGAGACAATGAACGGCCAACAACTGCCACACAACTAATCGGGTCCCGTCTCTCAATCCACAATCCTCAATTCACAATGCTCAATCCTCTGGTTCTCGCGCCTTGAATCAGTTGTGACATTTCCAAGCTCAGCCACTCAACGGACCTCACATACTCAACAAACATTTCCCCCCAGGGGTAACACCCCTCCCCTCCCACACACACACACACACACACACACACACAAAAAGAAGGCAGCGTAATGAAAAAATGCTAAGTGTTGTTTTTATACCCTAGCCTTGGAACTGACTCCACGTGGGGAGTGTCCTCCATTGCTGAAGTGGGGCAAATTAAGTTGTTTGTTTCCCTCTCAACTTCCATTTTTCGTTATGTTTGCCTCGTATACCCTAGAGAAAGCGACACTCAATGCGTATTCAGCCTATATTATAATAGATTTAAGTTAAAATTTTAGCAAAATAGTTCAATTTTCATTCCGTTCCGCAACTACAAAATTACACTTTTATATGGATCTCTTTTGATATTCCCGTTTCCAAAATATTTCCTTTACGATTATGAAAAAATATAGAGAATAGAACAGTTGGTGATTTATAATTGGGAATGTTTTCAAATTCCAATTAAAAATGTGTTTTCCTTTGCCATCATCATATTCATCTTGGTCAAATTATCAATATTATTTGGAGTATAAGTTGACCATTTTAGTGTGTGTGTGTGTGTGTTTATTCTTAATATTTTAGCTGGATATATTCATGCATTTGGTGTGTGCCCAATTCCATTGCTCCACGTTCCATGCTCCCCTGGCACCTTGAAAAACTCATCAAGTTGCTGGGGTGACTGTTGCCGCGGGGCAAGGCAAAGGGCAATACAAATGATGCCACCTGGTGACAGCCACTGATTCCCAGTTGGATTCCGACGCCTGTGCTTTTGCTTGGTGCTGTGGAGTGACTTCACTCCACTCCACTCCACACCACACCACTCGTACTCCGCTTTGGTGCCGCCTCCGCCCGGCACATGTCAAGCTTGGGGACGCGATTACGTTCGAGGGCTCCCAAGGAAGCGTGTGCCTCGCGTCGGTTCCTGTCAAATTTCATTTTCACTTTTTCGCAGCTCTTAAATAATATTTGTTTTTACGCACATTTCACTCATCATCAAAAAAAAAAAAAAAAACGCCACCGCCTTTGTCAGTCTGCCACCCCGCCCTCCCCAACCACTGTTGTGCCTTGCCATGCTGAAATTTAATAATTTTAAGTGAAAAATGAAAAGTCTTGCGGATTGTCGGTGTGTCTTAAGCAGCAGCTTTAACACTCGTTTGCCGGCTCAGCTCAGCAGCTCAGCAGCTCAGCAGCTGCAGCTGCAGCTATATCTTGAGTTTCAGCTGGATTTGAGCGCACTCATGGCCATAATTGTATTATGCTTCAAAACAGATCCCAGAACCCCAGAATCCCAGAACCCCAGAACTACCCACTACCCGATTCCCGGATTGGCTTTTGTACCTTTGCCTTTATCTGTTGCGACTTTGTCTATGTTTCATCTGAAACCAGCAATGAAACAGACATGAATAGAGGAGTGGCGAGGCGATGCGTGAGTGATCGACTAGCAGTTACTCTGTAGCCGCAACGATATCAAATCGAAAGGCAAATCAAGAATGTTCCCTGTGCCTGTTTCTGAGCAAACTGGGAAAGACATATAGTTAAACGATTTATATGCACGATGGATATCAATTTTGGTGCATTGAATATCAGGTCTGTGTACATGCAAAAAAGAATATATAAATAAATATGATTTATTTGAAAATAATTAAATCTGTTTGCTGCCCTTTTCTAACTTTTTATGCAAACGTATTTAAAGGGGTATGAATACATTTTTTGCTGGGATCAAAATGATTGCCAGCTATATTTGTACGAGTATATATTTGACACAAAATATAAGCTGCCTCAGCCGATCTTATGGTTACAGGGTAGAATAATAGAATCAAATGCCGTCGGCATTTTTTATCAACATGAATTCAATAAACAACTTGCAGACAGTGTGTGTTGCTGCTCCCATTGTGCGTGTGTGCGTGAATGTGTGAGTGTGATAAGTACGTACTCAGATGTATTCAGATACGATAATAGAATACCCCCTAGACATATTTGCGTATGCATAGCCTCTTTTTTTTAAAATTTTTTGTTGCTGTTGAGCTGTTTTGAGGTAAGTTGCTTCGAGAGCTGCGCGTCAGTTGAATGCCCCTTTGTCGAAACTGAAGCTCAACTTGAGTGTTAAACAAAAACGACCTCCACTGGCCCCCTGCTGCAGTTCTCAGTTCTCAGAGCAGCAGAAAGTTTTAATTGTTGCACAACTTGATAAAGCGCCTCGAGCAAAAGTAGTCGGTATATTAATTTCCAACTTAGTTCTTTGAGGGATACGCCAAATTTCGCCCATTTGTCTGATTCGAATATGGGGTTTTCCTTCTTTTAAAAAATTTCTTTTTTTACGTTTTATGTTTTATTTTATGCTCTCCATGCGCATTAAGGCATCCACATATTTCAATTTGAGCTGATTCCACTCGCTACTTAACTGGGTTGCGCCAATCCATTGGTTTTCACTTCAGGGTCACTTTCAAAAAGTAAATCGCTCCTCCGGGAAACTATTTTGTTGTTTTTTATTTGTATTCCTATTTCAACAGGTCCGCCAGCAGCATACGAAGTCAGTTTATATTTAAACATTATTAAATGCCATTTGGGACCGTGCAGCTTCCGTATTGAATCCAAATTGATGAATGCTTATCCTCATCCCCAGTCAATGTGTACATTTTCAAGTTGATGACAAGTTGACAAGTTACAACCGATTAAAGCCTAATTTTTCATAGCTTCCTTGGTTTTAGCCGATTCTGTTTAATGCAAACAATGACAACAACTGGGCGAATATTAAACAAATGTTTTTCGAGACAGAGACTTAGAGCGAGAGAGAGAGAGAGAGAGAGAGAGAGAGAGAGTGAGAGGGAGAGGCATAGCGTGTCATTAATCAGACAACTAGGAGCTGCACTGTCAGAAAAATGTTGTAGAAATCATTTTTGATCTCTGAATCATAAAAAGAAGCGCACATTTTTTTTTAAATTCAATCCTGTATTTTTGTTAACTTTAATTAATCTAAGTAATTGAAATATATTTTTAAAATAATATCTAGCTTTAAGAATTATGTGGAATGGTCTTCAGAACGCAACTTACTAATGTTAAAACAAAGAAAACATTTTTTAAATATGAGTTTGGTTCCCGCTTTTGACTTTTTTGCGAAGTGTTTGCTCACGAGTCAGTTGAAGCATTAATCGAGAGTTGGGAATCGAGAGCCGATAATCGAGTTGCCACTAGTCAGTTGCCACTTGTGAGTTGCCAGTTTGTTAGTTGTCAGCTGTAAGTAGTCAGTTGTCAGTGTTTTTTCTCTCCGTCCCCGTTTAGCCTCAACGACACAACCGCGAGAGATACGCTGTGCGACAACAAAATGGAGCGTTCCAATTTGAAGCGAAAGGCAACTGAGGCACCCGAGGCAACTGGGTCAGAATCGGGCTCAGTTGCTAGCAAGCGTGCAAAGAAACGTGATTGTGGCTTGCATCTGCAAATGGGGGAACTCACCTGTGATCAACAACAAAAGCAGTTGCCCAGCGTGCCAAATCTAGACGGAGATGAGCCCATCATTTGTGCATCCAAAGAGAAAAAACATCAACGCAAATCCAAATCCAAGCCAAAGATGGATATGGAGAAGGAGGAGGAGAAGGAGAAGAAGACGGTTAAGAAAGAAAAAGAGAAAAAACATCAACGCAAATCCAAATCCAAATCCAAGCCGAAGATGGAGATGGAGGAGGAGAAGGAGAAGGAGAAGGAGAAGGAAACGGTTAAGAAGAAGACAAAGAAATCCAAGCACAGCACAAAGGAGCAACAAGCAAAGCTCCAGCAGAAGCTCAGCAAGTCGAATAGTGGACAGAAAGAATGTGAAGCAGATGGTGATGGAAGCGAAGCAACAGCAATTGAGGAAGCCCTCACCAAATGCATCTGCCGTTGGTTCAATAAAACGATGCGCATCAACATCAATGTGTGCGCCGTCGCAGACGATAATGATAAAAATAGTGATAAATATGTGGATTTGGAGCAGCAGGAGGAGTAATAGCAACTAAACTAGGTAGGTTTTAAAGTTATAGCAATAGCAACAGAGAAAGACAGAAGATATTTGGATGAGTTTTATGTTTAGGTTAGCCTCCGATAATTGAATATGGAACTCATAATATATTTAATAATAACTGTATTGACAAGCTAATCGAATGTAATCGATGGTATTTCTAGAAGCTGCTAGACTGCTAGTCAATTGTTTATCGGATAAGATGATGGCACAAACAAGAGTTCTTAGGCCAAAAACGTTGCTGTGCAACATTTATGATTCATTTCTTATGAACATTGAGCTAAAGTATTATTATTATTATTAATTTGTTGGCTCATAAATTAAGAAAAAGCAAAGAATTTGAATTGAACTGAAAAAGCAAAGTTTGTAGCAGTAGCAGACCATTATTCTTTGGGAAATCCCATGAGCAATGTGCTCGGCACGTGCGTGGCAAGCAAATTAAGAGCAAAACAGGAGAGCAGCAGAGAGAAGAGCAGCAGAGAGAGAGCAGCAGAGAAAGCAATTCAAGTAAACGCACCTAACACCAGAGGCAATTATCTGACAAGCTGGCCATAAAAATAGTCAATTACAATTTCACGACTTAACCAATACACAATATAGACAAACACACACACATATAGCAAGCGAGAGAGAGAGAGAGAGAGAGAGAGAAACAGGGCGAGAGGGAGAGAGAGAGAGGAGCGAAAATAAATTATGCTTTTTCTATAGCATGACGCATTTTTCATGAACTTAATCAAAAGGGTTCGTTTCCGATTTTGGTTGTGCGATAAGAAAATATCCAAAAGGTCGAAAATCGAGGAACGGCAATAAACAAATGACAAAGCGCCATCTGTTGTGCGGCTAACCGACTCGCCACATACCCTGTAAAACAATGCTTTCCTTACCAGCCAACAAGTTCTATTAATATGCAAAAACATTTAGTCGGCTGATTATCACATCAATGTATCATGTATTATATGTATACATATAACTTAGCGAAGTACAAGCAGCATAAAAATGTAGGGTATTTATAAGATTACATAACACAATTGCTGTGCTTAGAGAGTTGTGCAACAGCAGCAAAAACAACAGCAACAAGAACAACAACTCAACATGCAATGGAATTAACGCTTCCATGGCAATAAATCCATCCTTTTATTTTTACAGAGTATACAAAGCACACAACAACAATAACAACAAATAAGTTGGCATTTTGTGTGTGTGTGTGTGTGTGTGTGTGTAGGTGTAGGTGTGTTTGGGTGTGTGTATTTGTGCGTTTGGTAATCGAACTGATTAAAAGAGCGCAACGAGCAACTTTCGAACGAAAAACTGTTGAAATTTCAATTTGAAGTTGAAACAAAATCAGCTACAGAAATCTGAGCATTCAATTGACACACACACGCACACACACACACACACACACACACACACATAGCCAGCTGCCCTGCACTCTCAGCCAGCCTTCCTCTAAAACAAAATGCAACTAAACCATGTACATATTTAGGTATATAAATATATATTAGGTATATATATATATATACATGTGTGTGTGTGTGTGTGTGTGGAAATGCAAACAGTATTTAAATGGTTCCAAAAAGGCGGACAACAGCGCGTGTAAAGTCGTGTCTTGTAAGTGGAGTGGAGTGGAGTGGGGGTGGGGGTGGGGGTGGGGGAAGGGTAACTTGTATTGGTTAATGTCGAGGGATCTGAGCGACAATTTAATGCCGGAAATAGTTTTTCGCAAGCTATACAAGCAAGCCTACAATAAGGGGTGACCTATGGCTAGGGGTAGTTCCAAGAAAGAGGAGTGCGGGGTAAGGGGGGAGGGGGGGGGGGGTGCAATCGGTAGGTTTTGCTGCTAGTGAGTGACTGCAAAATAAATTTACTAATAAAATGCCAAAAATGTTTTGCTGGCCCAAAACGAGCCCAAAGCTGACAAGCCCTAGAAAAAGGTCGACTTGTGTCTGTGTGTGTGTGTGTGTGAGTGTGTGTGTGAGTGGGTAAAGGGGCAAGCATTTTGAAATGAACATATTTTAAATGCATGCCACGCACCCGAGCAGCAACAATCACAACAACAGTAACAACAACATCGACAACGATTTTTGGGTGTTTAAATGAATCTGAAAATGAGCGTAATTTGGACTTGACCTTGACAAACTTTAACCCCACCAAGCAGAGTGATGGCAGAGTAGCGGGTGGGATGCAGTCGTGCAGTCGGGTGTGGGGGTGTAGGCGTGGGGGGAGCCATAAAACATTTGGTTGTCTGTTGCTGTGCGAATAATTTCAACTGGCAACCCATGGAACATGGCTTGGGTATGCGGCAACAGGCAACAGGCAACAAGCAGCAGGCTCAAGGTCATTGGGCAAAAGAAAACCCAAACCAAAACCAAAACCGGAACCGGACATTCATTCAGCTGCGACGTGCGATGCCAACTGTGATATGAATGGCAGCAGAGACAAGCGCGTTGGCAAAAGATCAAAGCAATCGATACGATAACAATAATAACAATAAACAACAACAGCAACGAGGTGCTAAGGGAAAAGCGAAATGGGAAATGGGAAATGGGAAATAGGAAAAGGAAAAAGGGAATACTCTGAGCTCGAATGAAGCACAGAAAGACTTGAATCTCGTTCAGAATTTAAGAAAAGCTCGAGCTGACACTTTGAGAGACGGTAATCAAGCATCTTCTAGTTGCTTCTAGTTGATATCCACTCAATCAGTCAATCATCATTGACACAAGTGTTCAATAAATGGTTGCCAATATTAATGCATTTGTTATTATTATTATTATAATTGGGATGCCTGCACTGTGACTTACTAGATCTGTTGTGCCTCCTACTGAGCCTATAGCTCATCAACCATCGAACCCAGCTTCTCATCGCTCATGGCATGCATCCCAAGGATGCTGTATCTTCATCTAGTTAAGGCGACACACTCTACTAGGAGGTGCCTTGAAGATTCTTTCTCGCTTTCACGGAACTTTGTTTGGTTGGATGACTTCTTAGTCTACCATGTCCTCTCAGTAGACTAGTGAATATTATGATTATAGCCACCCATAAGTTCCGTTGTCGTGTGACATATTAATGCATATATTTATTTCATTTGAATTTAATTTCGCCCTCTCACTCTCTCTCTCTCTCTCTCTCTCTCTCTCTTTCAGACTTTACAGACGCATAGACTTTAACATCAAATACAGGAACCGGAAGCTGAAGGGGGAGGGTGCAGCACAAAACTATGAAAAATACTTGGGGGCATGAATTAATTTAAACTTAAACTTACGAGCAGAAACACGAGCATTAAAATAAATTGGGCAAATCTTTTGGCCAACAGCGGAAACACAGCAAAGCAACAACAAACAATGGACACTGTGCGGGAAGGTGTGTGTGGGTGAAAGGATGTGATGGACAATTGGCTGATATTTCCAATTTGATTGGAGAACTTTGCAGAGTGCATGACAAACGAACAAAATAAATCGAACAAAACAAACAAAAAAACACGTTAAAAACGAACTCGAAACTTAAAACAGAAAAAAGACACACAAAACTACCAACGAAATCTGCTCGAAGTAATTGTTTAAAATACACTTTATTGAAAATATTGGCGCACTTAAAAGGAAAGTGCTGCCAAAAATAAATAAATAAATAAATATATACATTTATATATATATATATAAAGATATATATATATATATATAAAGATATATATATATATATATATGTATAAATTGTTTGCAAGTAATGTATTGTTAAAGTTTTTTGCAGGCGGGGGAGGGGGCGCAAAAACTTACCGGCTGGTTTTGTTGCTGATGCAGCGAATTCAGCAATGACGTTGATGCTAACGCAGGCGCTGACGTTGACGCTGACGCTGACGTTGAGCCGACGCTCAGTTGCCGTCGATTGTGGCCAAGTGAATGAGAATTACAAAACAACGCCCGCCCCAAAAATTTGCTTCTGGGGTGGGGGTTGTAATGGGTAGCTGCTGCTGCTGTTGCTGCTGCTGTTGCTGCTGCTGCTGCTGTTGCTGTTGATGCTGCTGTTGCTGCTGCTGCTGCTGTTGCTGTTGCTGCTGCTTCAATGGCGGCAGGTTTAAAGTTTATTTTAATTTGTTGTTGCTGCTTCTACTGCAAAAGTTGCTTGTAGTCGTTGTTATTCACTTTGAACTTTTACCGTTGGCTGCTGATAGTAGCAACAATGGCGATGACGTTGGCGTTGGCGGTTTTGCTGATGGCGATCTGGAAAGCGTGTGAAAAAAAGAAAATATATATTTAAAAAAATGGAATATGAGAAAAAATTAATTAAATTCGCTCATTGATGGCTGATGACTGGCAGCATGAATGCAATTTCAGCGAAATAGCTACGAATTTATATAAAATCAGAGTTTCTGCTTTAAATGCAGTTTACAATTTATATATTTTAATTATACATACTCGCTCGTAATAACATAATGCGATAATAACATAATGCTGCATTATTCGATTACATTACATTAACAGAGTAAAGCAATTCAAGCAAAAGAAATATTTAAAAAAAATAATAAAAAATAATCAGCACTTTTAGGCGCTTTGCGGCGAAATAAAAATTAATTTGCAAACTTGTTGAGTTTTGAGCGCTGCTGAGCCGCTTCAAACTTGTTGATAGCACTTAAGTGCAACTGTTAGTGCCCGCTCATTAGGCGCCTAATCGACTCAATGAGCGAATGAGCGAATGAGCGACTGAGCGAGCGGAGAGCGAATGCACTGCTAAAGAACTCTGTTAAGCGAAACGACGCCAGCAGCACACACACACACACACACAACACACGCGCGCACATAAACACAGTGAGAAGAAACGAAGCGAACGCGTCAACGATTCGTGTTGATTGTCGGCCGCAGCCAATTAAACGTTCACTGAGTGCGTTGCGACGGCAAATTCGCCTCGAGTGAGTGAGTGAGAGAGAGAGAGAGAGAGAGAGAGAGATAGAGTGTGAGTTGATGAGTGCCTGCATTCGCCGCAGCGTCTGCATGTGCATGTGTATGCGTGTGTATGCATGTGTGCAAATGCAATGGAATGGTTAACATTTTGCAGCTGCTGCTGTTAGAGGGAAAGCATAGGCGAAGCCATAGGCAAAGTCATAGGGGCTACAGGGCTATAGGGCTACAGGGCTACAGGGCTACAAGGCTACACAGGGAATGCAGGACATTTGAGTCCACCCTCTTTGACAGCTGCTGCTGCATTTCTTTTGCTCAACAAAAATTGAGTTTTGCCATGCTATAAATATGCAACGTCAGCAGCTGCCCGTGCAACAACGAACCTAACCACCCCATTGGACAACAACAACAGCATTAACAACAGCAACCAGAGTTTTTGACTATGGTCAGCGTTCGAGCTGGCAATGTCCCAAACTGCTGAACTCCCCACACAACATACACCACACACCACAGGCCAAGTTGCTAGCCAGCATTTATTTAGCTGGCTTTTGCGGTTTTTATCTTGCTGTTGACTCTTAAATGAGCGACAGACCAGCATTTACAGCTACAGCTACAGCTACAGCTACAGCAACAATAGCAACAACAACAACAAGCACACTTAAATGAGAACCATTAGAAATCGAAACGGATGGCAGTTAAGATCTGACAATCAAGATATCAACTTAACGATTGTGCGGCAATCGCATGTACAACGCTTGAAATTAACATCGCTCCCTCTCCCTCTCTTCCTCTCTCCCCCTCTCTCTCTGTCACTCTCTTCTTCTGCTACTTTCAACATTACGTAATGCTAGGCCATTTCATATATATATCGTATATATATATAATTTCCTTCTATTGCTGTTTCATTCTAATAACCCATGTGCATATTTAGACCTGCTGAAGTATTTCTTCCATTATTATTTGTAATTACACTGCTATTGTTCAACTTATTACTTCTTTTGTATGGACTTAATTGACGCTGATTTCATTGGAAATGTAATCTGTAAAATGTGCTCCTTAAGTTCTATTTTATATATACATATATTTTGTGTCATACTGCAAAGCTGCCTTTAGCTGATTAATTTTTTTTATGAAGTGGCTAAAAGCATATTTTATTTGAAACAATTTGCATAATTATTTTCAGCTTAACAGCATTTTGAAATAAGTTTTTCGTTGATCTAAAGTTCGGTTTGTGGACACAGCTCAATTGATCAAAATTGATTAGCCAAGCTTTAAGTTTCGATTTAAGATCAGTCATCTCATCTCAGTCAGCCAGTTGCTGTATTTGTTGAAGGTATAAAGGTGAATGCAAATACATATTTGCCTGGAATTGCATTCTTAGCATGCACATAACTTATCTGAGCTTGACATGTGCAACTTGAGCAACCTTTTCTCCTTCTTCTCCTTCTTGTTCTTCTTCTTTGTTGCTGTGTTGCATGCATATCGTTTTGAGCTCAGGTGCAACAGCGTCGCTGAGCGGCTCTTCACGATGCTGTTGCACTCGAAATTGCTGTTGTTGTTATTGTTATTGTTATTGTTATTGTTGTTGTTGTTGCTGTTGTTGATGCATTGCAAATTCGTGCAACGCACTTATCCAGCGACTGCCTCTAAAACCGACCTCAACCTCAACCCCATTTGGCAGCTGCAATCGTCAACAGACCAAATCGGACCCGACCAGACCAGACTAAACCAGACCAGACTAAACCAGACCAGCCCGGAGCAAAGCAGACTAGACTCAACTCTGGCGACATTGTTGACTCTGTCTTACCTTATTTCCTACTCCTCCCCTTTCTCTCCCCCTGCCTCCCTCCCCCCTGGCACTCACCTTACACCTTACACCCCATTCGCTCTCTGTGTTTCTCTCGTAATTGCTTATGCAAATTTCACTGCTGCAAGTACCCGTTAGTCGGCAGTCGAGTAGCGAGCAGCGAGTAGCGAGTAGCAACCAGAAGCTATTCCCACCAAACACTTAGCACAACCCTTTCACTCAGCTACCCCACCCCCCCCCCCCCCACAAAAAAAACAACAAAAAAAAACACACAAAAACCTCTTTCCCCAAATCAACTCTCCACATTATTCTCGATTCCATTTTTATTCCTTTTGTGTGCTATTTGTCTCTGACTGCTTCTTTTTGGCTGTGAGTTTTGTTGGCAACCAAAAGCTTACCTTGTTGCCTCGCACGCACACACACACACACACATTTACGTATTCTCTTCCGGCAGCAACCCCTGCACACCTGCACCACTCCACCCCTTCACAGTTTGCCACCATTTTCATTGTGAGCGTCAACGTTGAGCGTTGCAAGCATTTGCATAGGGACGAAATGCATTTGCAGAAAACACCCCAACTTCTGACACACACACACACACACACACACACACCCCCTCTATCCGTTCCGTAGTCCGGCTGCACTTGAAGCAGCTGTAATTTTAATGTGGAAAACAAATACAAATTAAAGCAATGTAAATAAAAGCTTCGCGCGCTTGGGCTAAAAATTAAAATAAATTCCAACTTGCAATTTTTGGAGAGAGCAGGGACACAAAACATAAAAGAGATATATAGAGAGAATGGGGGCGTGGTTGGGTGTGGGTGTGGGTGTGGGTGATGTTAGTGTGTGACATAAGGAAGCAGCTTCTTTGGCGACGACTGCCAGGCAAATATCACCTACATGAAAATTTGCATAATAAAATGTGTTTGCCTGGGCATGTGTGTGTTGGTTGTGTGTGTGTTGGTTGTGTGTGTGTATGTGCGAGCATTGCAATTCTATTTAATGCACTCGTTGGCAACATTGGTGGTATGTCGCTCTTGTGGCATAAAACAATTCAAATTCTTGATAAGCCACAAAAACAAAGTTGAAAAGTTGCAGACTTTTTGAGAATGAATGTTTGCGAGGAAATTAAATTCCACAGGTTGGGCGAATAACTTTCTGAATATGTGAATATTTTAGGAGTGACATTCAATTTGTTAATGCTTTCTTTCTGTCAGTGTACAACATAAATAATTCTCAAACAGAATTCAATTGCATTTGCATCTATGATAAACGATTAGAGATAAGAGCTGAGAGTAATCATTCGTCTATTAGGGTAACTGCTAGTCGAGCATACCCACTTTTATATTCTTCCATTCATTCGTCAGTGTCCTGTTAGCTTTGCGCCTGCCATCAGCAGCTGAACTGGCCTCAAAACTGTACAGTTTGTGTAGCACTGGCAATTTGTTGTGTGGTCAGCTTCATTTTCAACTGTTTTAAGTTGGAGCTGTGCAGCTGTCTTTAGAAACAGACACACGAACATATGCATATTGCAACAAAATGTTGCAAGTTCAAGTTACGCCTAACGCTATTTTTACATACATGTGTGTGGACAAATGGGGGAAGGACTTCTGAAGGACAGCGTGGGCAGCGCAGCTGCGCTTGATTTATGACCAACAGCGCATTTCTCTCTGTCCCTCGTCTTCTCTCTTCCTCTCTCTCTCTCTCTCACTGTCTCTCTCTCGCTCTCTCTCTCACGCTCACTGTTACTTCATGGTCATCCGTTTGATGGGAAAAGGCTGGGTTTGGGCGGAGGCAGCACTGAGAGTCTCAATAGTATAGTGCAACGTGAAGCGACAACATGGCTTGCTTTTGGGTAATCAGTTGCACAGTTTAAGTGTCAGTTCAAGAAAAAGACAGAGAGAGAGCGAGAGAGAGAGAGAGAGAGGAAGAGAGAGCGACAGAGAGACAGAGGAAGACAGCAAGAAGGAGAAAGCGCTGGTGACTTGCATGCAAAATATCATTTGTTAACTTGCCAGCGAAAAAAGTCTAAGCAAGTAAGAATCATGTAGCCGAGTGAGCTCGACTACAATATACCCTGTATCCAGTTGTTTAAAGTATTTTACTCTAACTCAAATGCACAATATGAGTTTCTCAGACGATCTTTATGGAATTTGGCAATTGATCAGCATTTGAAATTGTGGCTTTTGCGGCTATCGAAACACGATATGTATCGATATTTGCGAAATTGAGACAGTTATCGATAGGATGAAATGAATATGATCGGCGAGAACATGGCTGTTGATCCTGATTAAGAATCTATATATATATACTTAATGGGAGATGCTTTTTACTACCTGTTAAATACATTTCCACAGACCAGTATACCCCTTTGACCCATTTTGAATGGGTTCAGGGTTTTAGACAAGATAGAGAACTTGACGAAAGCATCTGGAACCTTTTATGTTAACAATTTCAAATGTTGACAATACTTTTAAGCAAGCTGACAGCGCGACAACACGATAAGGACTCGCATTAAATTCCATTACCGAATAGTTGAAGTTGGACAGGGGACAACGAGTTAGAAATGAATGCACAAAATTAGACGAATAAAATAAAATAGTTATATTATTCATTCATATATAAAACTTCCAAAAGAATGTATTATAAAATGTGCAGATTAACATAAGAAGTACAACTTGTTTGGCTTAAAAACAATCTGAAATCAATTGTTATTCATGAGTAATAAAAAATGCTTGCTATATACAACTATCCCTATTGGTAAGCTTCGTAAGTTTATATTTTTTTACGATATGCTTCTGTCTTTATCTATGTGAATCAATCTGAGCTATACTCTAATATATATATATATATCATATACATTTATTTCCCATACATTGTTTATAAACATCTACTAGAAAATTCGAATCGTTACCAGACTAAATGCTACTTTATAAACACGTTAGTTTAATGGCTAGATGAAGGCTCACAACCCAATCTAGTTCATATATTTCCATGGGTGTTTGGGTCTTAAGGGGTGCAGCAGAAGAGAGGCGTAGCTGGATAGTTAGCTATCCACAACAATTTTGGGACTGAGGCCAGCCAATTGCCAGTTCATAACTTGTGCAATAGCCTCGGCAATGCATGCCTCTCTAGAATTGGGGCCTGTTAAAAGAGGGAGGGGGGTATGTCTGGAGTTGTTTTCAGTGTCCAGTGTGGCAGCTGTTGGCAACATGAAAGCCCAAAAGGGGATTGACATCATTTGAATAGGCAGCCAAGTGGTGATGGCGATGGGGATAAGGGTCAGGAGTTAGGCAGATTGGCTTGCATATGAAATTAGCCAAATATTGTCGACACACATGCGTTTAGGGTACGGTTAGGTTTCAGCTGGGAGTTCTGCCTCTCAGCTTGTGTGGCATATTGCAATGAGTTAAACAATGTTGCATATTAACAAGCGGCCAGACACGCCACAAACGGCTATCGCCCTGTGCTCATGGGGTCAAGGGGTTAAGCCAAACCCTCCCCCAGCCACCCTCCCTCTTGCAGACTCGAGTGGCACCCGCAATGTCTGTGCATAAATAAGGCATAAATAAGTGACAGGCTCGCTTCGTCGCCGCCGCCGTCGCCTGGCTAATTAAAACACTTGATGGCCCATTTAAACGGAAAGCGCCACCTGGTGTTCAGTGTTTGCAGGGGGCGACTTCTGTCCAAAATGTGGAAAAATTGCTGTAAATTGTAAAATTCATATGTCCCCGCGGGCGGGCCGAGACTGTTTTTATGATTATTGACAGTTGCCTGAGGTGACAAAGGCAACATAAACGACCAATCAATTTTGAGGTGGTTCGAGGTGGTTCAAGGTGGTTCGCAGTGGCTCGAGGTGGTTCAGGTGTAGCAGTAGAAAGCTGTTTGCCTTTGGCTGCTTTGGTTGCCTTTGGGCTGTCTTAAATTGCTCGTGTAAGTGGCAAGGATTGCGTTTACGGGCGGAAAGGGGCACACACATCTTGAGGTTACGCCTCGCCTTGGGTTCTGTAAATAATTTATTGATATTAAGTGTTATTAATTGAGATACCATTCAAATCGCTGTGGTGGTCTGGATTGTGGCTCGTTACCCAAGCCACAATCACTTTAAGTCAGCACGACTTGAACCTGAGGCGTTAGTTGTTTAAGATTGGTTAACAGTTTGTGGTTGGGCGAGAGTTTTGGATGGTTGTGGTGACAGTTTTTTGGGGCAAATTGGCATGTTTTAAATTGTGTGTTGAAATGGAATCTAATAACTATTTAAAGAAATGATCAAAGTAAATAAAGGGCCATAAGAGTTTTGAAAATATTCGAGGCAAGTGGATTCTTCTTCGCTGCACCGTCTATTTTTGTCGATTAAATATTTAAGAAGTTTTTTTTTTGTTTTTTTTGTTGCTTTACATTTTGTGGCACAGCTCAAAGCATGTCGATTTCCAGTTAATTAAATTGCTTGAGCTTGCGAACAGAAGAGCTTACCAATGTCATCTTTATTCAACTGTGAAACTTTTCTTTTTATTTTTGTTTTATAGCCGCTTCAGATTCAGCACTTTCAGTTCATATGGAAATAAATCCTCCAGATGGTGCCCAACGCCCATATATATACATATATATATATATATATATATATATATGTATATATATATATATCGAAATATGAGCAACAATTTGAGTGGCAGTGCGGAGAAATTGAACACTTGAACAGGCAGACATACGAGATACAGTGAAACAGAAGAACACGCACCCATTCAGACGGTGTCGCATTTTATTTTGGTATTTGTTGAAGGTTTTTACGATTGGCAAGAGGCACGTTTACTTTTAGCATTTAAGGCGACAGCCGAAAGTGGCAGAAAGGAGCACATTTTATGGCCCAGTTGTAGCGGCACTAACACAATTGGCCAGCGTGGCAACGCGAGGCGACCTGTCGCAACGGCGGCAAAGCGGAAGTGAAATCGCGACACACACACACAGAGAGAGAGAGAGAGAGAGAGAGAGAGAGAGACAGATAGAGAGAGAGAGAGAGAGAGAGAGACAGATAGAGAGAGAGAGAGAGAGAGAGAGAGACAGATAGAGAGAGAGAGAGAGAGAGAAGGAAGACGGAGGGGGAGAGAGGGGGAGAGGGGGAGAGAGATAGGAGCGAATTTAAAACAATAAAAATGCGCACATAAAATGCAACATTTTTCGTTAGTCTTTTAATGCATTTTGCCGTAAGGCCAAAAGTGGCCAAATGCCATTAAAAATCTTCAGTTGCACAGGGGACAGCACAGCACTGGACAGGATTGGGGACAGGACACACACACAAACAAACACACACACACCACGTATACACACTCATATGCAGTCGGCAGCTTTGGACAAGCAGAAAGATGAACAAAGGCAGCATCTGGAAAAGGTGAAGGGCCAAAGGTTGAAGGGCAAGGGCACGAGGACATTCTCATTCTGTGCAACGACAAAAATGGATGAGGAGTTTGCGGGGAGGGGTAAGCGAAGAGGGGTGCTTGTTTGAGCGGTTTACAGATTTTGCACAGCTTTTCTCCAAGTTTATCTGCTTTCAAGTGATGCTGATGGGGCGGACAGCGCAGGGCTTAACGGTTTAAATCCAAGCGGATTTGAAGACATTGAAACCCTACAAAAGGACACGTTCAGACAGCGAAAGGAAGATAGCAGAAGCTGCAGCCACAGCCACAGCCATAGCCATAGCCAGATTGAGAGCGTGCAGTGCATGCGAGGTGAGATAAATATTTCAACTTCATGCGTGTTTATTCGTGTTCGTTCGTGTCTGTGCAGAACATGACAGAACAGCTTTTGTTTTTAATAAATTTAAAAGATGCATATACATGTTCTCATATGATGATTAATCTTATTTTAGGAATCTACATCTCATATATAAATTATATATTAAAAATATGTATACATTTAAAGATAAATATTGAATATATATATACATATATGTATGTATATGAACTTAAGGCAGGCGGAGGCTCTTTGAGCTAAGCGCTTCATCAGCTGGCCGGCTGCCAATGGGGTGTCGAGTGGGATGGCGTGTGGCATGTTAAGGCGCCACTTGCATCCAAAACAACAACTCGGCAAACTAAATTGTTATTATGCCAACAATTTTCTCAGTTTAAGTTGTTGTTGTTATTGTTGTTTATAAATATATTTCGAGGTGAAAACCAAATGACTTTTATGGCCAAAAGGCTTGCCGTAGGTTAGACGCCCAAAGGACCTTTTGCACTTGGGTGGGTGGGTGGTAAGCGTGGCACCCGTTTGGAATTTACAAAATAGCACAAATATTATACAGTGTCACGCCCACCGGCTCCAAATCAGCCGCCCAGCAAGCACACCTCACAACAACAACAACAAAAAGAACATAGAACATGCGGCGCTGGTTTGCATATTTTGTCGACGCCTCAAAATATGCAAAGCAAAATGCAAAAGCGAATAAAAAAAAAATAAAAAAAATTAAACACGAATCAAGTTGGCAGAAAATATTACGAAAAATCTATTAAGCGAAAAGTGTGCAACAAGCCGACAAAGTCGAACCGATCCACTACAGGCAGCGGAAGGGGCAGAAGCAGAGCCACTGGCAGTGGCAGTGGCAGAGGCAGTGGCAGAGGCAGTGGCAGTGGCAGTGGCAGAGGCAGAGGCAGAGGCAGTTAAACTTCATTAGAGGACTTGGCGCTCGTTAGGTGCAGCCCCTATTAATGACCTAGCCCAACATAGCGATAGCGTTACTTACAGGGGCTTGCTGCTCCTTCTCGTCCTTCTCGTCAGCGATAAAATGTTGCCAGACCTGGATGTGGTATCGACCAATGTGGCGAAAGTGAGTTGCGAAAATATTAATATCGGTTTCTACAATTCCTTGAGGCATTTAAATACATATACATATATATGTATGTATCCACTAAGGAAGAAATGGCAATTGTACAGCTATCAAGTCATTAAATGCCGACCTAAAAGTGCTTAAGTGAGCGCCATTCTATTCACAGTTCTGCGTGCTATGCAAAGGGGTAATAATAATAATATCAATAGCGATATTTAAACAAGTATTAAACAAGCTGTTAAATATAATCCAGTATTATTGCCAAATTCCCCTATAAAAGTGGAATTGCTATAATTTCTTACTGAAAGTAAGCCAAAAAACAACAAGTTAAGGCAGCAAGTATGTGAATAGATGAATTTATGGCTAACTAATAGTTTTTTTTGTTGATCTTTGATTGTTTACATGATTGCATGATTACATATAGCCAATAAATATATATACATATATATGTATATATTGTATAGCTTCTCCTTCTGACACCAATTAAATAAGCTGACTTAGCTACCGCTATTTCAAGTTGGCTTGTCTACAACAATTGAATACGTTGTCTATTTTGAGTTTTCGTTATACCAAAAATCACAAATAATAATTTGGCAATTTAATTTATGGATCAGCTCCCATTAAGAACTTTTCTTACCTACAATTCTTATCAACCTGTTTTCGATTTTCAAGCGCTTCCCCCGTCTAAAAAAAGGATAACCAAATAAATGAGGCATATATTTAAGCCATCTTTAATTATACTACTAACTAATTCACAACTTACAAAAATATTTGCATTTTCATTGCAATCGCAAATCGATAAGTATCGATATTCAAGAAGCGAAGGCAGCAATCGATCAAATAAAGCAGAACCTTTATTCCACATTGAAAGTCTCTGGCCTTCCAGGCGTTTAACATTGACGCTTAACATTATTTTTGGCTCTGTTAACTTATTAATGTTAACATTGTGTGTGACTGTAAACAGAATGTGGGCATTTACATTGGACGTGCTTGAACACGTCCAACACACGTTTTTTGTGGCTTTTAGTGAAAATTTGTTGAAGCAATTGTTGAAAACCTTAAAATTACGTTAGCTTCTATTGTCTTCTTTTCCTGAATAGTTCCAACAAACTTAAAACAAAAGCTGCGAACATATGCCTAAAATTCTAACATCAATCCAAGAACTGAGCAAAAGTTGGTAACTTTAAATGTTGATTACCAACAAGTCATTAATATTGTATGTATATATGTAGTATATATATATATATATATATATATATATGTATATGTGTGTGTGTGTGTGTTATATATAGGCGTTTGTATAGATTAAAATCTGACAGCGACTCGTTGAAGTTTTGTGCTTTATGTAAGTTTTAATGGCGCACCATGATGAAGACGAGGGGCGACGACGACGCGGACGATGTTGGGGCACTATGGATTTTTCGATTTAATCAAGTAAGGTTCGCGGGTTGGGGAAGCCTGGCTCAGCCCGCGGCCCATTGCGTGTGAGGGTGTCCTTCGAAGTGGGTATAGAGTCTGAGGGGTGTTTTTCAGTTCCGAGCTGCCAGCTGCGAGCTGCGAGCACCCAGTGCGAGCCTCTAAATGCGCAGCCACATAACGTTCCAATTAATAAACGAGACGAAACGAAACGAAACGAAATTAATGTAAATCGCATTGTATATAATTTTTATAGTTGCTGCGTTTTTGTGGGCAATTAAACATCTCGTGCTCGCAATCTCATCCTCCGACCACCCACACCACCCCACAAATGAAATTGAGCTACAATGTGTGAGCACATCACAAGTCACACAGCACACAGCACACAGCACACAGCACAGAGCACAGAATAAGGAGCCGTCAGTTGAAAAATGGCATAATGAGCGAGAGTATAAAATGAAATGGCGCACAGATCAGAGGCGCCTCTTAAAAGATGCTTAACGTGATGTGTTGCCTAATGCCACATATAAAATATATATTTCAATTGGATGGAGCAGACAAAAGATAGTTGGCGCAGTATAAACTGAAGTATATTTGTACAGATAAAGCAAACTACTTTGTAAATCTTGCCTTTTTTTTGGGTTGGGTTGGGTAAGGTTCTTTATTTATGATACAATAGGTAATTAAAGACCTGATTTGCCATTGTCTTAAAGATCTGGAGCGAATCAGTTTAGCAGATAAATAACTAAAAGTCGAGCTGAAATCGAAATTTCTCTGCTGCTTTTGTCTTTAACAGAATATACTATTTAATGGGCACAACTCTCGATACAAGTAAGTTAACTAAATATTCAAATTGTTAGCTCGGGCAGTAAAATTCGTAAACTTCACTCATTCAGCATTAGACATAAGTTGAATTTCAGTAAGCTATTCGCTATTTTGATGACATAACATGTTAGGAATACTATCTATCTATCTATCTATCTATCTATCTCACAGTTAATTTCTCTTCCTCGCTTTATGTTGGTGAGGACGTGCTTTGGATAAAATACTTGTATTTTTAAAGTTGAGCATAATTGTATTTAACTTTTATGAGACAATTATAATTCAATCTTGGTAAAATAAAAAAAATCAGACCAAATTTATTTCGCATCTTCAAAATGTGGCATTTGAGTTGAAGCCAAAATGCAGCAGCCGAGTTGGTTGGTCAGCGTCAAAAATTGATATTCATATGGTGCACAGGGCATGCCGGGGCATGTCAGCAGCTATCACAGCTAGAGGGGGTGGATGGGGTGGATGGCAGTGCTTTCTAGCTCGAGTTGCAGCCACAGACTCGACCTCAAATCACAGACAGTCAGTTCGTGCCACGCTTGTCCAAATGGAAGTGAGGAATGGAGTGAGTTAGATAGATAGAGAATGCCATACAAAAGAAGAAGAAGATTTGGAGGATAAAGAAGAGGATGAAGCGGAAGCAGAATTGCATCTCGCAAGTGGCATGTGCTGCATTTGAAAGTCACGCATTTTGATGCCAACTAAATCCAGATTGTGGCGCGCCTGCAGGGGGTTAACTCTAGCGCTTTACTCTAGCGGAGTGGGCGTGGCAATGGCAATGGCCCACAATACACACATCTACCGCAGAGGTCATTAACTTTTCCACATGCCACACATTTCGTATGTTGTTTGAAAAAAGAAAAAGATCAATGATAACAAATATTTTTAACTTTGTTTTCCGCCGATTTTTATTTGTTGTTAAATTTGCGTTTTTCTGCGCGTTTTTTTTGTTGTTTTTTTTTCTATTCTTTTCATTTTAATTTGGAAATAACGCGGTATGTTTGTGTTTCATCTGTTCGGTCGATTGGGAACAGTTGCAAACGTTTTTGCCATGCATTCATTTGGAAAATATAAAAGCAATTTGGTTTGTTTGGCTTGTTTGGCCTCGCACAAGGCCCCAAAATAAAAACGAGTCCAATTATATTATGTATCCCACTTTCAAAGAGTGGCCAAAGATATGTGCGTTTATAGAAAATATAAGAATCGCATTTGGAAAATGAAAAGATCGCAGAATCAAAAATATATATTTAGGCGGGGGAACTTTTTGTTGAAAAACCCTTAGCTAAAATATACCTTGTTGTTGTCAGGGAATAAGCAAACACATTGCCTATGTATACATCCCAATATACATATAATTATAATGGCGTTTTGCCAAAATGTTAAACATTCCCCGACACATGTCAATGGTGGAAAGGAAAAGCTTTCAAGCTCACTAACACGGCAAAAGAGGAGACCTGAAATTTGAGTCGAAAGAGTGAAATTTTGTTAGGTGCTGCTGAGACCAGCAAGGGTTGGGGAGTGCAGACAGATGGGGGGACTACGCGGGGGTGTGAAGGGTAAAAAGGGGGTGTTTTTGCCAATATGCTTGGATTGCCACGTTAACAGACTAAAATGCAACATGGAACATGAAACATGTTTTCCTACTAAAGTATGGCACAGCATGTTGGCAGGACAATGCACAGGGCGATAAGCATGAAAGGCGGCCGGCAGGGGGAGGTGGAGGGGCACAGGAAGCAGGTCACAGGACAACGACATAATCCATTTTGGAAATTACATAAGCGAAAACGAGAACGAAACGGACAAACAAAAATATTTGCAACAAAAATGCGCTCAAACCACAAAAGTTGCAAGAGCGAGAGGGAGAAGGGTTATGTGGGTGTGTGTGTGTGAGAGAGAGAGAGAGAGAGAGAGAGTGAGACAGAGATGGCCAAAGTGTTCAAATGTAATTTCAAAACATTACATTTCATTTCCGTGCACAACAAAACAAATATGCAACTGCCCGCCCTCTTTTGTCACAGAGAGGCAGCAATTGTTGGAATCGAAGTCAGCTTCAGTGTTTTCAGTGGAAAACAGAAATATATTATTTATTTATTTATGCACAAATGAATATTAATGTGAAGTGATTTCTTAAATTAAATTCCACAATGTAACATGCATTTAACAGACTGTAACAGACTGTTACTTCCAGGCATTACAGTTTGACAGCGACTGATTTAAAAAAAAACCGTTTCAATTATTGAATTTGATTGAAAAATAAACAAAATAATATTAAAGTTAATAATAAAACTACGAACAGCTCTGAAGAATATATATTTAAGACACTCTGAAGTGATTTCTTAAATTCAATTCAACAATGTAATTAACATTTCTCACGAACATCTCAAGATTGCGTTAACAGCTAAGCTGCTGTTAAATCTTCTTCCAACTGTTACAGTTTGACAGTGACTCATTCGAAGTTCAAGCGAATAAAAAGCATTTTTCATTATTAAATTTGATTGAAAGAAAAAAATCAATTTCACCCTTTTTGTTTATATTTTTCTATCATTCGATTAATATCTTGACTATAACTGGCAGTCTCAACTAATTGAAATTTGAGCCTTAATTGTTTTCATAGAATTTTCAGTTTTTTTGTTGTCAATCCACAATTTGTGTTGTATGCAAAATTCTGTAAAGAAAACTTTTGCCTGACTTGACTCCGTAGAATCAGAGGCAAAGTATATTGAAATATATTCACTATTAATTAATTGACTATATTCAATTAAACAATCCTCATCAAAAATGATGATATCAGTAGTGAATCAATAGGTTTGTTGAGACAGATAAATGGGTGATAAATATATATTAAGTACATATATATATTTATAGTCACACAGCTGTCAACTTTGGTTCTTTTACACATGTTCAATACACAAAGGGATATTTTTCACAACAAAAGGTTCAATTTGTACTAAAAACATAACATGACATAAGTGACAAAAAATTCATTACTGCGAATTAAAGATGATTTATATACTTATTTGTTTTTGTTCGTTTTTATTTACCGAATGCTCAAGGGGGACACAGGATGATGATGATGATGATGATGCTGATGATGATGATGATAGAGGAGTGAAAGGATTGCCATTGCTTTTCCAAGAAGTGCTGTGCGCAAAATGAGTTATGCCAGCACTTGGCTATATAGCAGACTTGGCCAAAATGTACTTGTACTGCACACACACACACACACACAAATAATAATAACAATGAGCAAGGGAGAACAACGAACAATGAGCGGAGAGCATGTGATGCTGCATAATGCAAAATGTCGTTTCGTGGATACCAAACAACAACAACAACAACAACAGCAACAACAACAAATGGATAGAAAATGAAAAGAATGAAACAACAACACTGAAATTGCATTTACAAAAATGTTGCATATCATAAATAAATGTAAACGCAAATAAATCAACATTGCTGACATTTGTCAGAGTCGCCACGAGGTCTGCTTGCTCTGTATCTCTCTCCCTCTCTCTCTGTCTCTGTCTGTATCTCTCTCTCTCTCTCTCTCTTATGTTGTTGCTATGTTGTTCTTTTGTTGGCATCTGTTTTCTGTTGCCCCGTTGAGCGTTGCTCGCTTGTCGTGACTAAAAGTCAGCATTTTGTGTTGGGTTTCGCTTTCATCTTTTAGTCGTTTGCTGCACCTACTCCATATCACCCCCACCCCCACCCCCACACACCCCTCTCTCATTTCGTATTGCCACAACCATGCCCACATCCATTCCTATTCCCAGACACGCCCAGTTACAAATGTCAAGCGCACTTGCCGACTGTCGCCTGTTGCCATTTTGCGCTTGTTGTCTTATATACCCTGTACTTTTTGGGATTTGAACGGCATTCCGTAATAGATAAAATATATATATAAAATATTTATAATACGACAAAATACATAATATGTATAATATTACAATATATGTAATTTGTATAATATGACAATTTAGCAAAAGCTACAAATGAAGTACGAATCGAGAGCTTTAAAGATTGGCTTAACTTCGAAAGATCATGTGGAATTTTTCTATATATTTCTTCTGCTGACTTCTTCTTGGCACAGAGAATATTTCAAATTGAAATGATCAACTTTATCGCAACGCCAAACAGAAACACTGGGACTTAAAAACTTTCTTTTGCTTTCGTGAGGCATATTGTAGTTAGATGATTTATATCACTGCTTATATTTGATAACAAGGATATGTGTTTGCACTCACAACTCCTCGACTCTTTGCAACTTGTTTGTTGCCAGACAAAATGCTTCCTACTGTTAAGTCAGAAGATACTCGTTTGCCTCAGCTTGCCTAGCATTCGTACAGCAACAATAAAGTAAACGACTTCAGCAGCAGCAGTCAACAACCAACAACTGACAACATCAACAACAACAAGCAACAACAAGCAACAACAACAAGAGGCAACAGCATCAGCCATCAGCATTTGATGCCACAGCTCTACAAACAATCAGCTTGCACAAAGAAGGGAGAGTTAAGGAGTTGCTATATGGACTATATGTGTTCCAAGTACAGCAAAGCATATAAAAGTCTTTTTTTATTGATTGCAATGTGACATTCACAGCGACAACAACAACAATGTCCCGGGACAAACAGCAAACAGCCAACACACATTTTTATATGAATGCTGAATTTGCGGAATTTTCTTCTCAGTTTGCTTTCATTTCTTTTTGCCATACTCAAGTTAGACATTTGTGTGCATTCCCAGACATGCTGTTGCTGCTGTTGCTGCTGTTGCTGCTGTTGCTGTTGGTGCTGTTGGTGCTGCTGTTGCTGTGGGGGTCCACAGTTTTAAATAGCACCTCAGACAATGCCCAAAAGCGCAACTGCAATTTTAGTGCATTTGTTGGGGGAAAGATAAAAATGGAAAACTGAAAATAATGAAGAAACCCACCGAAACCATCTTGATTGAATATTTTTTTTCTTTCTTTTAGGCTAAAAGAGTTTCTGACTTCAAAAGTGGCTTTTTATCAAAATGAATCCGCCTTTCAAACTGCTCAGCATATTTGTGCTCTACACAAATTCAGACTCACTAAAGTTGCCATTTTGCCTGCTGTTTTTCCAGCTGCTTAGCTTTCAATTTCACAACAACATCTGTGGCAGCCAAGCAGATTTGAGCGACAAAACTGATGCCTTAATTATCAGTCGTAGTACTTGTGTATTTACAAAATAAGCTATAGCTAACAGCTATCAAACATCGTTTGAGTTACCCCAGCTTCCCCACTTGCTATAATTTTAGTCTTGGTCTATGTTTTAATTTGGCTTCACATCAGCAAGAGCAACAGCAGCAGCAGCAGCAGCAGCTGAAGTAGCAGCATCGTCGACGGGTCATAAACCATTTAACTGCCAGTGCAATGCAATCGCTGACCATAAATCAGAGAGCCATAAAAATGATATCCTAGCTGCAAGCAATGTCGACAGCCAGCGCAGGAAAGTGACTCTAAAAATACAGCACAGATAGGCTCTATCTGTGAGTGTGTGTGTCGTCTGTGTGTGTGTGTGTGTGTGTGCCATTTTCGATGCTTCCCACACTGCGATAATATTTAAATCGACTGATAAAAGGCACACACACACACACGTATAGAGCACACCAGTTTATCTTGCATATATTAGCTGATAACACATAAATCAAGAGAAATGAGCCGCAAAATATCAAACGAATCTACACAAAAAAAAAGAAAAAAAAAGAGAAGAACAAGAAGAAGAAGAACACGTTGAATGCAACATGAAAGCATTTGTGACGTTGAATGCATGCTCAATTAGCTACCGACTGAGTCGAGGCAGCAGGTGTTGAGGTGTTCAGGTGTTGCCGCATGTGGGCATGTGTGGGCGTGTTTTGATGTTGCTGCCACTAAATGCAACACACAGTTGATGATCACACCTCATCAGTGCTGAGTATTGCTTCTGGGCATTGAGTTGTTGCTGCTGTTGTTTGCTTCAGTCGATGTTGCTGGTGTTGTTTGCGATTATTGCTGCTGCTGTTACTTTAACCATATTTATTGCTGCTGCTGTTGTTGATATCAAAATTATTGTTGCTGCTGCTGCTGCCAAATATATTGCTGCAGCTAATGGTGGCAATATTTAACATGCTTTCGCTGCCATTGCTACTAATTTAACTTTTTGGTTGGCTGTTGCTGCTGCAGCTGCTGTTATTGCTGTTGGCGCTGAATCAGCAATTGCTGTTGTTACCCTTGCCACAGATATTATTGTTAATGTAGCTTGATTGACATAGACTTGGCCTGTCCGCGTTGTTTGTGTTATTGTTTGGCTTGTGTTGCTTTTATTACAACAGTTGCTGCTGCTGCTGCTGCTAAATCAGTTATTGCTGATGTTGTTGCAGTTGCAGTTGCTGTTGCTGCCTACTGCTGTTATTTTTTGGGACTTGTTGCAGAGTACGCCTGCTGCATAGCTCCCAGTGATGGCTGCTGATATTGCTTAGGATTTCAGTATTCCTGCAGCTGTTGTTGTCGTTGTTGTTGCTGTCGTTGCTGATTCGGCAATTGTTGAAGCCTGCTGTAGGTGTTGAAGTTGCGGTTACAGCAACACTTGCCGGCTAATAAGCGACAATTAAATGCACATTAACGTTCAAGCCGATAGCCAATCAATCAGCAAAGCCAACAAAAGGTGAAAACAGACGTAGATAGAGATCGAGACAGAGAGAGAGAGAGAGATAGATAGAGAATGAATAGTGATTATGAGGAGACTCCGAAACCTTCCAACTATTTATTTGAGCAAATGTGACCCTATTTTACTAAACCTCTCCCTCTCCCTCTCTCTCTCTCTCTCTCTCTGTCTATCTCTCTCTTTCTCTGTCTATTTCCCTCTCTCTCTCTCTCTCTCTCTCTCTCTATCGCTCGTTCAACGGCGCTGTCTCTTTTCTCTTTTGCATTTATGCAGTGATTGGCGTTGTGTGCGTGCGAATAAATTATGTGGAAATAATTTTTGTTTTTATTATGTTCTTTGGGCGTTTGTTTGCGCATTGTTCACTATTTATGTGTCTTTTGTGCACTAAGCGAAACCAGTGTGCAATTAAAAACATATTTCACTCAAGTTATGCTTCTATTAATAAGAAATTCCAGCTTGCAAGTTATTTGTTTTATTCTTTAGTTAAACACTTTAAACATTGATTTTTTGTTTGTTTTGCTTTTATATTTTTTTGGGTTTTCGCTTTGTGTTTGCTGCCTCTGTATATATATATATATAGACATATATATTGCCTTTGGCATTTTATGACTTTGTCGTTCCCTTTTTATTGTTGGACTTAAGTAGATTATTTGTTTATTAACACAAAAGGCACTGCTAAGCGGACGACATGGCTCATTGAAATATATATATATATACATAAATATATATATATATATATGTATATATATCTTATTTTTTTGGGCAAAAATAGGCAAATTTGTGTTTCATATATTTCCAGCTGCAAACAGAAAAATCGTAGGCTCTGTTATGGGGCGTGAATGATTGTTGTTGTTGTGGGTTGGCGGAGTTGGAGGTGGAGTGGGAGGGGTTTGTTTCAGCAGGGTATTTATTGTTTGCTCGACTTGCTGACATTCCCATTTAATACGCAGCAACATTCACAGCAGCAACATCCGCAACAACAGCTACACAATATATATGTAGGTAATAAAAGAAAAAAAAAAGAAACAGAAAAAAAAGAAGAAAAATATTCAGTGGGCGTTGAGCTGGGGCGAATATGTAAATGTCATAAATCTATTAACCCAGGTCATTGTGTGTGTGTATTGTTGTTTGTGTTTGCTCATTGGCTTCGTCACGGCAGCCAGAAGTAGCTCAACAACAATAACAACAACAACAACAACAATAACAACAACAACAACGATAGCAGCAAAAACAACGAAAAGTAGAAAAGAACTGAAAATGTATTCATAAAATTGAGGGGCGAGCCTGAAGTGCTTAATTTGCATTGGTCTTTAAGTCTTTGGGCCATTCCGTGTGGGTCAAGTGTTTGCCAAATTGCAGACTTTGGCCACGTCAAGAAGTTCTTTAGCGAAACCGCTGGATCATAAAAAAGTGTAGTTCAAAGCATGCAGAATAAAGCCACTTGCATTAACATAAGTCAGCTACTGTTAAAAGTGTTGGACATCTCCACTTAACATAAATAGATGTATATATATATATATATAGAGAGAGAGAGGGAGAGAGAGTGAGAGTAGAGTGTGAGAAAGACAGAGTGCGAATTTGGCCGTTGGCATTTACATAATTAGTTCACAAACGATGAGCTGACCCGCTTGAATATTGTTGTTTGGATTAACATGTTATCGCTGTTAACTTAACATGCATGCTTAACAGGATCCGCGTACTGCTCTCAGAGCAACTCAACATTAACATATTGTTTTCTTTAAGGAAAAAACGACGTGCCAAATATGCAAATATTTCATACTGAAACTGACTGAAGGGATTTACACAGCTTTTGTATAACTAAGATGGTCATTAAAAAAATGCAGCCTTTGCAAAAGAAAATATATATTTAGAGAGAAACATTATTTGCCATAATGAAAATATGAAAAATAAATCTGAATGACGAAGCAGTGTTGCTGATTGGAAAATAAATTAGGTATAATATTTACCATTTGTTTAAGAGAGAAAAGTGGGGATTAGTTTGAAAATGTTCAATCAGTTTGAATATGGAATGCAAATTCCCTGTAAAGATTGTTGACATAGTTGTAGACTTGGCAATAAATGGAAAAGTTTCGGCATTGCAGAAAACATATATATTCATTCATCGATATTTGAATATGTGAATATTGATTCGCACATACGGGGCATGTTGCAGCTTGTTGCATTGTAGCAGGGTGCAAGGCGTTGCTGCTATCTGTAGCTGCATCGCAAACACATTAGCAATGTGCCTTAGATGAGTGGCATTTGTTGCTGCCGATGGCAGTTACATTTGCATCACACACTAGTAAAGCACCAGTAAAGTTGCGCCACGAATCGGGTGGCAAGATTGGATGACGAAGGGTTAACGATTGGTCGAACAATAGTTGCTCGCAAAATGCAATTTCTATGTTCGCAAATAACGTAAATAAGTAAAAATACTACCAAGTTTCCAAGTTGAATTGCTGCTGTTGCTGCTGCTGACAGTTGCAATGATTTCCTTGATGACGTTGTGCCTGATAAAATTAATGAACATTTAGAACTTTGACCTGAAAAGGTGGAAAAGGTTGTTGCTGGCTGCATTGTTGTTGATGCTGGAATTGATTTCTGAAAGTAGTAGAAACAGCACTTGGGAAAATCCTTTGATAGATTGCAAGTGCACAAGAGCGAAATCCGTTTATTTATGATAAAAGAAAACTGGTTGTTGCTGCAGCTTCAGCAACAACAGTCACGTACACAACAGCAACATAGGGGCAACAATCGAAGCGAAAGAGGAGCAAGAGCAACAAATTCTAGCAAGTCAAATAATTGAAGCATCATATAAAATTCGTTTATGGCAACTAATTGCAGTCAATTGAACTTTGTGTATGGATAAAATGTACAGAATATACAAATAGCAGCAGCACAGCAGCAACTGATTGCTGATTTATGAAACAATTTGCTTGCTGACCCGACAGATTGGATAAACAATAAGAACACTTAAAGAGTTGCTGCTGTTGCCAATAGCAACTGCAATTGCTTGTCCATATGTCTGTGCGAGTCACAACACCAGCTGCAATAACAGCAACATCATATAAAAGCAGCAGCAGCAGCAACAGCAAGAGCACCCAATTGGCCAGCAGCTGTCAAGTTTCTCAGCACTTGTTTAGATTACAGTATTTTCCTTTTTTTTTTATTTTGGTTTTTTGAGCAGCAGCAATGCACCAACAACAACAACAACAACAACAGTTGTCAGTCAATTGGGCCAAGAGCCAGCTAGCAGCAGCAGATAACCATAATAAAGATGGTCGAACTGAGTGAATGAGTGGACGGGTCGTTGAATGAATGACTGAGCAGATAATGCACTTGATATGGTTCAGTGGGTCGCTCAGCTTGGCTGTTCACTTGCCTCCTCAGCACAAAAATTTTTGTTGCCACTTGAAGCGCCTTTCATGCTTTCGCTGCTGCTGCCGCTGCTGCTGCTGCTGCTGTTGTTGCTGTTTCTGTTGCTGATTGCGCGCGCAACGTCAACGACGGCAAAGCAATTAAATCAGGAGGCATCTGAAGTCTATATAGTGCTTATGGCCTGACTGGCATTACACTTGCGATTAAAATTAAAATGGAAATGGAAATTTCTATGAATTTTCGCATGCATCAGCAACAGCGTGGCAGCGTAAATTATTCATTTTGGGCCAGGGCAACAACAACAACGACAACAACAACAAACAGCAAAGGAACACGACAACATGAAAATGCAAAATGAAAATCGTTTCATTCTAATTAGAGCAGCAACATTTTGCGCTGAGACAGCAAACAGACGGCAAACTGTGCTGAGGGCGGGGTGGGTTAGCTAAGGACAAAAGGAATGGGAACGGAGGGTGTGGTGGGGTGGGGGACGGCAACGAGGACGGGGTCGGGGACGGGGACGGGGACGGAAGACTGCTGTCGACTTGAGATAGACGACAATTAGGCTGTTGCTGTTGCTGCTGCTGCTGCTGTTGCTGTTGCTGTTGCTGCTGCTGCTGTTGCTGTTGCTGTTGCTGCTGCTGTTAGAATAGGGCGCGAGACGTCAAATTAAATGAATGTGTTGCCATTGCTTCGTGTTGTGTTGGCTAAAAAGCAAAAGTGTTAAAAGCTGCTCACTTCAAGGTAAATCTCGTACACTAGGCATGTATCTTTATGCGTGTGCGTGCGTGTGCGTGTGTGTGTGTGTGTGTGCGTGTGTGTGCGTGTGTGTGAGAGTGTGTGCGCTCATTTTGTGCACGCTCCATTTCCACGACAAAGACTTGGGACACTTGCGTCGAATGATGTTGGTGTTGTTGCTGCTGCTGCTGCTTCAAGTTGTTGCTGTGCTTAAGATTATTGTGTATGTGTTTGTGTTTGTGTGTGTGTGTGTTTGTGTGTTTGCTGATGCTTGACGTTTTGTTTATTGCCGACTTGGCAACGGGTATTCAAAAAGTGCTTAAAATGTGTTTAAAAAACAATTAAAGCAGCTGCGAAGGCATGTCAAAAAAGGGATTCCAAGCTGAAGGGGAAGGGGGCCGTGTTGGCTCGTGTGGGGGTAATAACTGAAATTCCACGTTTACCGTTTTGTCGTTTGTCAGTTGGCATTGCTTAATAAGGACACACACACACACACACACACACACAGAGAGAGACTATAACTAAATCAGACTTAGACTAATGACCGTTTTGCTTGTGTGCTCGGGCAGGAAACAAGAAATAAAATGAAATGCCTTTAATTACGTATACGTAATGTGAAACAACTCCACCTCTTCGTTAGCAAAATAAAAACAAAAAACTATCTCAACGAAATTGAGCCGAATTTTAATGCTAAAAGAAGCAGAAGAAGAAGAAGCTTAAAAGGATTCTAGAATCGATTAGGAATTATGCCACTCACAATAAAAGTCTCGCACTACAAACACTTTTCGTTGAAATTACTAATACATATACTCAATAAACATTAAGCAAACGATATCTTAGAAGTTTGCTGCCGACTCTTAAACGAATATATTACTTAATATATATTTATATGTATATATACATAATAGCAGCCACGTGTAGGAAAACATAATTCATTTCGAATTCGTTTGCCGGCCAATTGATTTTTGATGAGTTTCCTGAAAGCTGACGCCTTATGAGCAATTTGTCTCAATTTTTCCAAATTTCTTATACTTATATATACAGACACACACACACACACATTTATATATATATATATATATATATATGTATATAAGTGTAAGCATAGCATGTCCGAAGAGGATAATCTAGTTGAATTTTTGGTGTGAATTATCTGCCTCAGAGAAATTTGCAGCTGTATCATGCTATCCATCTCGTTCTCTCTGCCTCTATACCTCTCTCTCTCTCTCTCTCTCTCTCTCTTTCTCTCTCTGCGAGAAGTTCAAAGGCCCATTTGGCAAATAGTCGACGTGTTGTGTTGCGGTTAAGGGACGACTGGACGACTGGACGACTGGATGACTGGGCGGTCATTACAAATTGCTCGTCCATTAAAACAACAAAAAACAACAAAAAGCGACAACAAATTTGAACAACAATGGCAAAAGCCAAATGACAAAAAGTGCGTGAAAATCAATTTGTCTACATTGTTGCGATAGTTTTTATGCTATTCTATTTATATATGAGAATGTGTGTGTTGTGTCAGCTTGACAGCATGTCATCGGACACTGTATATCCAATAAGCGGCCTAATGACTTAATTTTCATTAAATGACCACAGAATTGATGTCAACATTATGCTTATACCCTGTAATTATGTGGACTAATGGGTATATAAGGCAACCAATTAACTTAATTACATTCGCTAGTTAAATTTTAATGAAAACCGCGCAGAAAAATGCTCAATAGTAATATGAACATAGAGATGAGATGACTGAAAATGAGTTGTAAAACGAGTAGGATAACAGGGAAGCATGCAGTCGGCTAGCAAATTTGTCGTTACGTTGAATATTGATGCCTGATTATCATAAATGAAACTGACAAACCAAACGAATGCAACTGAATCAACGATAAGTCGCAACCAGAACGGCAACCACATCTGCGACAGACAACAACAAATGAAACAAATGAAAGGCCGCAAAATATACTTGAACCGATATCGGTTAAGCATTTATAATGAAAATCGAGACAATAATGTTCGCGCATTTCGATTGCAGACCACGCAAAAATCACGCCAAACAAATTGGCAATTGTTGCTGTTGTTTGTGTTCTTATTGTCGTCACAATTATTCGCATTGAAATTTGTTAATTTGAGCTTTGAGGTGAATGCGCACTTTTTGCCTGACCTGACAGACTGACAGCATGTATGCTAAACGAGGCACTTGAATGGCTTCCGTCATATTGTAAGCGTGTTCCCCGGCTCACCTTACCATTCGCAATCAATGTGAAGAGTTTGCCACATCAAGTTTAGCAACCACAAAATCTACTTGCCCCAGATGTTTGCTACAAAATGACACAATATTGCCAACGAGTGACAATGTAAGTGAACGAGTAACGAATAACAAGTGCACAGATGTTGAGACAGGGAAAAGTGTAAATCAAAATAGGAAAACAAAATTGACAACGAGCTGATGCAAATAAGCGAATAAATATACAACGAGTAGAAATTGACAAAGCAACGAGTATAGATGCCTGGTAAATGCAACGAGTATTAGATATCTAGAGCAAGGACTATTAGTCCCAAACAGAAAGCTTATTAGGCATAACGACATGTAAATAAAAATAAAAACTAACGAATAACGAGTGTCCACACAGATGTTGAAGCAGATAAAAGTATAAATAACAAATAGGAAGTTGGAAAAAAACAAAACAATTAACAACGAGTTTGTGTAAATAAGCGAATAAACATTCAACGAGTCGAAATTGACAAGGCAACGAGTAACGATGAGAAGCATAGGCGCCTGGTAAATGCAACGAGTATCAGATCAGTAGAGCAACGACTATTAGTCCCAAAAGTAAATAAAAATAACGACCAGGCTGCTAGCCTGGCCAAAACACTAACGAGTAATATTAAAATGCTGATGCGTATCAGCTTTTGTTAAATGGCCTCAATCAATGGTGAATAAACCACTTAAATGGCAAACCATATTGATGACTGTGTTCCTGAGTTCACAGTTCAAAAGTGTCAACAACAACAACAACAACAGCAATAGCAACAACAACAAAACTAGCAAAAAAAATAGCAATTGCAAAAAATGAATACAAAAACAAGGTGTTTCTAGTTTTCTGCGAACTCGAAATGGAAATGCGAATTCAGCGCTTTGCTGACAAATCAAATTGGAAATTGTATCAATTTGCATTCATTGCAGCTATTATTGAGTGAATTGTGAGTGCAGCAATGAGTGCGGTCCGATTATCGTTTTTTTTTTAATTTTTTATTCTTTGCGCTTTCTGACACTTGAAAATCGACGTCAACAAAAACTGATGAAACATTCTTTTTCCGCAGCGCATATCAAATTGCAATTTTGCCCAACAGCAGCAGCAATAACAACAAGAACAAAAAGCTTAGAATAAGCTGCCATAAAGTGTAGCAAGTAAAATTATAAAAGTTTTTGCTGACGTTCACTGCTAATGCCGCCAAATACCCAAAATGCCACCCACCCCCTTCAGCCAAACCAAAACTTAATTAAAACTCTCGCCTCATAGCGTTGAAAATTTGCCGAAATGTGAAAAAAATGGCAGAGCATTAAAATGCTAATAAATGCGTGGAAGAGCATTTGCCCAAAGCAGCCCAATACTGAGCGGTAAGTTGGGAGTTGGGAGTTGGGAGTTGAGAGTTGAGACCAAGGGGGGTGAGTGCAAAAAAAGAACTTGAAGAGTTTAAGCTGTAATTGTTGTAGTTGCGTTGGTTGTGGCCAGGTAAAACGCTGCAATTGCAGCTGCTGCCAGTTGCCAGTTGCCACACAAGAAACAAAACGTTGAAAACGAAGCCAGAGCAAAAATCTGACAAAAAGGGTTGCCAAAGCGTTTGGAGGGGTTCACCAGCATTGGCAGGGGAGTAGGGAAGGAGGTTTCGATTGGCTGCGATGGACGATTGTGCACGTAACATGAAATTAAGTAAAATACACGAATTACATTTGCACTTTGCGTGCCATGCGCCATTTGTTGCAAACGTGACAATCGTCGTCGTCGTCGTCGTCGACGTCGTCGTCGTTGTCGTCGTCGCCGTTACAGTTAGAGTCACAGTTACAGTCACACTTGACGCTGTACCACGCCCAGCCCAGTCCAGCGCCCACAATTGGCCATTTCATATTTCACGTTCGCCATCAAAAAAATACAAAAAAAAAATAAACACACACACACACATATATATATATATATATAACCAAATAGAACACGGCACTTGTTTCTACTACAGCTGCAGCATGTTTAAAAAAATACAGCGAGAAGTGTCGCACGACAGGCATTGACCCACTTGCAAAGTAACCGTTGCTTGGCTTAATGGGGTTTACGGGTCTGGTGTCTATATAATCTAAGTGCTCATCTATTTACCACTTCAATTTCAACTGCCATGTTTGTTGCCTCTGACGGCAATATGTGCAATATTGTACAGTTTATGATCTCACTTCGATTGCTTGGCTTCGATTGTGGAATACAAACAAAAAAAGTTACGAGTGCTGCAAAATGCTACCATATAAAGTAATAAAAATAAAATAATGCCTTCCTTTATGTATCAAGTAATAATGCCTTACGATCACAGTTGCGAGTAGTGTGAATAACGAGTAACTGAAGCGATTAAATACAAGTGGCGATTAACTAATCGCTGACGATTGACAGTAATCGCTGAATACTGACAGCGTGTAACGAGCAATAATGCGACAAGATGTAAGCTGTTAGTCATCAAGTCTGATTTGTAATATTTAAAATATGCATTTACCATCTATATCTGTGCTAGTATAAGTAACATTTTTACCTGTATTTTTGTCTATTGCAAAAGTGACAACGGGCCATTTCAACCTGCGGGCTGGCAACCGTCTTAAACCAAATGTGACCTATTAAATCTATTAGAGTTGTAAAATATGTTTCTTTTCATACAATATTCGATCCCAGCTGAGCTTGGCATCCTGTTTGCAATGTTTTAAGCGATATTTATGTGGAAATTGTACTTAGTGGCTGGGTTATTTATAACTGAAATTATATCGCCTGGGCCCTGACCAATGCTAGCTGTGCTGTTTGCATGTGTGTGTGTGTGAGGGCACAGGTAGCGAGATGCTATTGCAGCTGCAACACTGGCGCCAGTGTTGTAAAATGATTGCATATGGGCAGAAGAGTGCGGCGCCGGCAAGTATGCAACGCAGAAAAATATTAATTAAAACCCCAACGAGGACTACAAGGATACGATGCTGCTAAGAAGCAGCAGTGAAGCAAACTTTGCCAGCGTGTGTGTGTCTGTGTGCGTGTGTGCGTGTGTGTGTGTGTGTGTGTGTGTGTGTGTGGGTAACACACACCCAGAGGCTTGGGTCATGTGTGTGAGTGTGTGTAAGCGAAGCAAATGTGAACTGTGCGAGGGCTTTTAGTGTGTAATGCAGGGCAAAACGACAACACCAGTTGAAAGGTGCTGGGGGGAGTAATATGCCCAGATGAGGGAGGCCTGAAAATGTGGGAGGGGCATGTGGAATGAGAGTGGGGGTTAAAAGTTGCCCAGGCAGGCACTAAGTAACCAACTAGCAGCAAAAACTCTTGCAATGAATGAGAATGTACATTGTTAGCTGTATTTAATTAAAACCCGACAAGCGGAAGCAGAGGCAAATAGACACACACACTCACACACACACACACACGCACACACACAGATAAACTCTTGCTTTATATCTGTTTCTTTTGCCTTCGCAATTTGATGAAAGTGTTAAAACTTAGATAAAATGTGCATAACAAAAAAATATGATTAAAGTAAACGAGCGGGCTTCTGTGCGGCAACTCCTTAGTTGCCTCACCTGCCACCCACATAGCTCGTCGCCAACTTTTCTTGGTCTGTGATGCGCATCGTAAGGACTTCAATGACAAGCGCATATCAAATATGCCATCCAATCAACAACTCATGCTGAGTTTGCCTGGCTGCCAGCGAGCGACAGCTTCGATTAATGATCCTCGGCATGTTTTCATAGTTAGTCATCAAATAGTGTTGACATAAATTAAATTTGCTTCAAATTGACTTAAACTCATCAGAAGCCATATCAATTTTAATATTCTGTTTCATTTTAAAGCTAATAATTTGCATTGGTAAGCAAACTATGCGATGTGTTCGCATTTTATTTAGCCTTGTTTAGTAAAGTAAAGTTTCAGTTCTGTACCAAAAACTGATTTATTTAAATATATATAATATAAATAAATATAGACTGCACTGCTGATTACTTATTTATTCACTTATATTTTTTTATTATGTCATATTTCATATACAATTTATAGGATGTTCAAAAGTTGAGCACTCGCTGCACATTTTCAGTTTTCTGTCTTGCATTAAGTGCAATGCAGACGCACGTTTCTCTAAGAGTCACTCAATGTACGTGTTTTTGTCTCTGTTGTGTGTGTGTGTGTGTGTCTCTATTGTGTGTGTGTGTGTGTGTGAGCTATATCTATGAGTGTGTCTGTGTGAGTCAATGGCATGCCAAAAAAGTGCTATGCTAACGTGAATGCTGTCGATTTATGTCATTTTAATATGGCGATGCTTAGTAGACATAGCAAGCCATGTGGCGGGTCACAGGAGAGAGGAAGTGCTTTCGGGTAGCAGTCAGAGGAAGAGTGTGTGCGTGTGTGTGTGTGTGTGTGTGTCTTTTATATGTTTTTTACTTCTATCATCATCATCATTTCATTTTCCATTTCCGCAATTTTCATTCTAGTCGCCAAGGACAGCAACAAGAAGAAAAATGCAAACAAAACAAAACAAATCAAAATGTTTTATATAATTAGTGTGCAGTGTGAGGGGGTGAGTTCAAGCAACTGTTAATCAGGTTTTTCCAAATAACATTTCAATTATATGCTTCAATATTTGTGCACAAATGAAAGCGCCACCTAGCTTTGAGTAGCGCTCAAAACATTGAGCTGTATTTGAGAAAAAAGAGGGCGTGAGATTTAATAGTTGAAGTATTAGGCAACAATTAATCTCTTCTACGTGCCCCCTCCCACGCCCACACACTTTGTTCCACGATAATAATAATGTTAAATCGATGCCAAGCCAAACTTTTTTGCAAATTTTTGCTCAACAAAAGAGTCAGACAAAAAATATTGCAACTATTCGTTTATCTCAAATCTGAAGCGCACACAAGTTCAAACACAAAACACAAAAAATAAATTTAAAAAAATGCAGTATTTAACATTTTAATTTAAAAAAAAGTATAAATGTCACCATTTATATTTTACAAAAAAAAGTATAAATTTTAATGCGTTTTTAAAAAAAGATATAAGTTTTAATGTGTGTTCTTAATTACTTTTACCGCAGCTCTATAAAATATGTCAATTACATATGTGCAAATAAATATACCCTTGCCTGATCCTGGAGTGTGGAAAAAAAAAAAAAGGAAACCATTTTGGAGTGCTGACAATAAATTTATTGTAGAGCTCGGTAGAGCTTTCGCGAATTATTATAAACTATGCAACGCATTGAAGCAATCAACTCACAAGCTAAATTCACTCGTTTCTTCATATCGTTTTCTAGATCAGACTGTGATGTCAGTCGTTGTTAAATCCTGCTACAAATTAAAATTAAGGAATTTAGTTGAAGGAATCTATTTAATATAAGCAAAAGAGTATTGAACTACTACAAGAGTATATTGAAGATTATATGAATTGTTTCGCGTTACAACTAAATCAGAGGTTTGTGCTTTTTGTGCGGGTTTGTTGATATTTGCAACACGTACAACTTTTATGTATGCAAAGTATGATATCGTTTTTACAACGTCATTGGTGGCAGTTGTTGGCGTTGTTGCTGCTGGTGTCGATGTTGCTGTTAATGAAAACCAGCAAGTGCATAAAACAAAATCTAAAAATCAATTCAACTAAATATTGTTAAACATTATATTGTGACTGGAGCCAATGGAGAGTGCAGCAGTTGAGATGCACGACTTCCAGATGCCCTTTATAAACATCTCAATGTCAATTATTAAATAAATATTCTATTATTATTAGTATGGCTCATTTGAGTATGAGTATGTTATTAGCTCAAAAAAGAATCATTTCAGTAAATACAATTTTTGCTAATAGCATTTTAAAAATAATCTCAACTTTTTTGGTTTTTTTTTCTTCTTTTTTTTCTCTTTTTTTTGTATATGTAAAAAAATAAAGAGAAAAAATAAATAATTGAATTTTATAAAAAATACACATCCAGCTACAGACACAGACTGACCGCTTGGCACTTGAACAACTTAATATAAATATTGAATGCATTTAATTATATATATAAATAAATATATATATATATATTTTATGTCGGCATCATAGTCGACTGGTGTTGATTTCAATTTGCGTGCATTTAATTAAATGCATTTATTGTTGCATTATGCATTTATTTGATTGCATTATGTAGATGGTTGCATTATGACCATTGATTTCAATTTGGAATTTGGCTGGCCAAAATGCGTTGGCAAGAGCGCTTTTGGCAAGCAACCGAAACGTAATTCCAATTTAGATCAACTCAAATTGAAATTGAAATTCCATTGAATATGATATGCACTCAACACCAGTTTATAATTTTCTTTTTTATTCAGCTTATGATATCAACTCCGCCCATTTCAATTTCGGCTTTTGATTTATTCACCTTATATCTCTGAATTTGATGTGTGCTTGATTCAGATGATTTTTACTGAGCCTGCAAGCAAAAGGAACGTAAATATTAATATTTTATGTGTTTATTAACTATCATTAAATGTTTGTGTTGAAATAAAGTGTCTATTTGTTGAGTTTACTTAATCAGCCATAAGCATATGGCCAGCAGTGTGATTCAAATGTGGCCACAATAGAAATAATATTATTGAAAGACTACTCCAATAAATTATATTTATAATTTAGTCAAGGCAAAAATAATCAATGAAAATAAATACATATATATATATATATATATATATATATATATATATACACACACATTGTTTAGCCTTTGTCTTATTTAATGTATAATTGGCTCACGAACTAACAGCTAACCCCAATTAACTCATTTATTTATTTTTTGCAAATTGCATTTAATTTGCTTTTAATTTTACTTTTGCGGTCATTTCGAGTGTGTGTGTGTTGTTTTAATGGCATTAAAAGTGCTGGTCCAAAAGGCTTACCAAAAAGTTTCAACTGCCTACCACTTTCGCAGACCAGGTCGAAGTTTTAGTGGGTGTTGGGTGTGAAGGGGGGCTCAAAATGAAGTTATGAAATTCATTTCACTGAAAATGCGTTCAGCACCAAGAAAAGGGAACGCCAGTCAAATATTAAACCTTTAAATATTGATGGCCAATAAATAAAGTAATAACCACACATCAACCGCCAAAACCAACCAGCCAACCAGCCAACCAAACAACCACCTGCACCACCTCCACCCTCATCGATACATTGATACTGACGCACACCCATACACACCCCATACACAGGCAGACGCTGGCAGACACTGGCAGACGCTGGCAGACAGAGACCAGATATTGGGGACAAGATTCGGCGCCGTGAGCCTTTTCCGTTGCCTAGAAAACCAAAAGAGGCTGTAAATAACGGTTTATGCAGCTGCCTGCCAAACGAAAAAAACACAACAACAACAACAACAACAGCAAATACAAAAATAAAAATAAAAAATGAAATCAACGAGCAGCAACAAAGAGACAAAACAAATTTATTGCAACCGCAGAAATTAATTTAAATAACCTCCTCTTTGCAATGTTGTTGCTCTTGACAAAAATTGTGAAAAACGAGCTCAAACACACACACACACACCCACACACACACACACACACCCACGCACAACAGACACACATTGAGGTCACACACCAACAGAGTCAGTTTAAGAAGGCTGCCGCAGCCATTGATAAGGCGCATGCCACGCCTTGCAGCCCTTCCTCTTCCCTGCGAAAGTAGGCTGCGAAAAGTTGCGACTGTTGGCGGCAGGGGTTTGTGTGTGTTTGAGGGTGTTGTGAGGGGAGGGTGGGGGTGAGGGGTCCACTGTCGTATTGGGAATTGCTCATAAATAAACCACAAAAATAACATAAATAATACAAAATTATGGTCCACCGGCAGCGCCAGAAGTGGACAGCGCCACCGTCACACGCCAGACAGCACAGGACACCGGATAAGATAGAAAAGGACATGAGATGCGAGGAGAGGAGAGGAGGGCAGAGGGCGCGACAGGACACTCGACGTGATAAAGCACAGCCCAAGGAGTTGCAGTCAACAGCTCCCACAGGCAACAGGGAATTCCTATATATATATATATATTTATGGATTGGATAAATCAAAATAATAAAAGCAACATGTTTTTCAATAAGTTGCAGCGCTTGCAAAACGTTCACTAATTTAATAGAAGACATGCAGGTGTAGAAATTAGTATTATTGTACATAATATGTAATATGTAGGATTGATTATGCTCTGTTTATTATTAATAGAATAATAAGTATATTGCAGTGAAAGACGAGTATTGGATTCACAACCTAATTAGTGACTATATAAAACAAACGACTTATTTCCTCGACTAATGCTAATGCTGCTGTTCGATCTGTTAACCAGCGTTGTTACCCAACAATTATATATATTTTTATATTTGAAAGCCGGGCACAACAGTTAACTAAGAGATTGAGACAAAGGTTCAGCTTAATGCAAGATAAGTTGAGATAGAACGCTTATAGCACAAGCCCAGTTGGCAGTCCGTAATTGGAGAGAGAATCTATTTGTAAATTGATTTAATTAAAATGCGCACACAAGTCATTAATGTAAAATTATAATATGATTGGTATCTCTCATTAATAAGTAATTTTCCAACAAACTTGCCTAACTTTATTGAATTGCTTTTTTGGTGAGCAATTCATGAATAGAAACATGCCCCTTTAACTGACCGACAGCCCCTTTCCCTAATCCTCATCCAGAATCGCATTCACCCAACAGACAGAAGACTATTCATTTACTTTAAATACTAAAGCTTATTTAAAATAGCCAAATTAAACGGAAAAATAGGTTATCAAAATCATTTTTATCTGCGCAGGGTATATGTATTATTGCAGGGTATATTGGTATTAGCAGTGGTATTACGAGTCAAGAGCTTGCTGGGCTTAATCCTTAATTTTATTTGGCATTACTATTTGAGTTCTGTTTTCACTGGAGGCTGTGCATGCGTGGGTAGTTTAAATCAATGAATGAAAAACTCCTGTGCAAATTCACAGCAATAGCTTTCCATAAGTCAAGGTCTCAACCCCCACCACCAGCATCCCCAGCCGTATCTCCACTTCACAGGCGACGTCAGCTAAATGACTACAAGTCATTTGCTCGATATTAAGATGAATCTATAAGCACACACACACACACACACATATTTTTATCTATATCTATATATATAAAGTTCTATGTATAAAATTGTAAATAAATTGAAGTGTGCACATTTAAAATACAGGAGGAGTATTGGGAAGGCACAAGCCAAGAAAATCTGTTGTCTTAACGTATAATAAATCAGCCACAATTTGAAATGGCAACCCACCAAAAAAAAATCGAACACCCACCAAACCCAAGCAACCTAGACTTGCTTGCAAGTCCTAGTCGGATTCATGAGCCTGGACTGTTATTGGGTTCGGTTTTTGGGGGCTCTGATGCTGCTAGGGCAGCATCATCGTCATCGTCATCGTCATCGTCAGTGTTTGAGGGCCAAATCAAATATGCCGCACTTCAGCTGCCACTCAGGCAATGCCTCAATCAATCAATCAAAGCCAACAGCTGCCGGTTCTCGCTCCCGTGCTCGTCCTCATCCCCAGCCTCATCCACATCCGTGTCTTCGTCCTTTACAACAGCAAATTGTGGCCAAGTGTTGCCAGAGAGCTTCTTGCCGCTGCGCTGTTGGCTAATAAATACGCTCATAAATTCAAAAGCCGTAGCTGGCACTCCCCTCCTTACCCCCAACCACCATCTCCCTTCCCTGCACCACCAGTGCCAGCTATCGCATCCTCTTGTAGCCGACATCATTTGAGACCACAGAAAAGGCCAAGCAAAACGGTTTCGCATTTCTACTTCTATTTGACTAAAAGCGGCTCAGAGCAGCTCAAAGCGGTGTTGAAACCGCTTCCCCCTCCCCTATGTGTGGGGTTACAGAAGGTGGAGTGCGGGTGGGATGGGGAGGGAGGGGCGGGGGGGGGGGGGGGGCGTGTGGGCAGCTACAATCCATTCAAAGTGCTTTGTTGATGACACCACAACAATGGGCCTTGAACTCGACAAATCATTGAATACACATATTTGATATTTTTGCGTCTTTCGATTTTCGTCTTAGGTATTATTCTTATTGCAGCTTATGTCTGTGGCGAGTATCGCATTGGGTATTGCCATTGGGTATTGGCATTGGCATTGGCATTGGCATTGGCAGTGGCAGTGGCAGTGGCATTGCTGATTGTTGGACCTGCTTTTGTTGACGACAACGTCTCGTTCGTTGTCATCGGCTTAGACGCATTTTGATTGAATGCCGAGCAGCTTACACAATATGCAATTGAAATGTATACTCCTCCTTATTAGCATACCTTTTTCATGTGTAAGATGTGAAACGGGTTGGGCTGAGTTCATAACAGATTTAAAGAGCATATATATCTCTGACTCCTTAAGACTTATTTGTGTACACTCTGTGAGATTGTTAAAAGCTACGTTTAGTTATTTATTTTGTATTTAACTAAAGTCAGTCGACACAAAAGAATTCTAGAAGTAACAAATTGAATTAAATGATGTCAAAAATTAAATTTAAATTTAAAAATAAAAAAGTTACTTGTTATATTCATTAAATTTGGATATTCAATTTCAGTAATTCGTTGGCAAATCCCGACAGCTTAATAGTCAAGGAAACATGAAAATGTTGCTATTTAAAGTTTAAACCATTTTTCCTTGATTAATATGCCATAAATGGCAACAATCATGTTTTTTTCTAACTCCTAAAAATGGATTAGGATCCAAAAAGTCTGCTAATGCCTGATTTCATATAGGTTTTCTACAAGTTGAAAGCACTCTTTCACCACACATATTCAATTGGCAATATCTGAGCTGTTTTAATTACTTTAATATGTTTTTAAACTGTTCTGAATTTGAAACACTTGCCAGTTATTTATGACTTATTTTGAATGAGCGTCGATTAGATTACATTGTTTTTCTTTTCACAAGTTGCACATTTCGTCTTTAGACGTAAATTGATTTATATATATATAAATATATATAAATGCATCAGTGCAATTGCTAAACTTTCTTACTCAACTGTCAACGTCGGAAGTTGGACATCTGAAAACCCAAGAGTTGTGAAGAGCGGCGATTAAATTGAACTTAGAGCTACAATTTGATATCAACTGCCGCACAGCATAGTGCCATCTCTCTCTCTCTCTCTCTCTCTCTCTCTCTCTCTCTCTCTCTATGTGTCGCTGTCTATCTGTTCTTCTCCCTTCTCTAACTATATGTGCCTTTCAGTTTCTCCCACTGCCGTCATTGCTTTCGTTTGCTCAGCTTTCAGTTGAGTTGTGCACAGTACAGTTTTCTAGTCGTTGGACCACAAATTTAATATTTCTGCAACATCTCTCGGCACAAAAGTTGTTTTCCGTCTGTCGGCAGTCGGCAGCCGGCAGTCTGGGCTAGATGGAATCCGAGCGAGATAGCGCTATGGTGGCGGTCAGGTCACAAAAGTCTCTCACAAGTCCACTTGACACTAATAACAGATTTTGCGGTTGCCTCCAAAAGTTGTGTAAACATTGCAACAACAACAACAACTACAAGCAAAAGAACAACAACAACAATAACAACAACAACAATTGCAACCCTTTTGCCCTTTAGACCAACTCTGGCAGTACTTTTGGCCCATTTGCCGCATGCGTCCAGCCTCATTTGTGGCTGCTGTTGTTGCTGCTGCTGCTGCTGTGGAGACTGTCCATCAAAGGGTTAAGTGGCTTGTGGCAGCAACGACGAGTGGCAACTGGCGAGTGTTACGCTCGTTTGGCACACTTTGAGTGTCCAGAAAGGCTTTTGCAGCAACATGATGCAGCGTGGCGCAACTTGAAGCAGCACCAACTGGCAACAGTCAACTGCAACTTTTGTAGAAAGTTTAGTGTTCATTTCATTTTTATTTATTTTCTGCTTGTATATACATATATATATATATATATATATATGTATATTTATGTAGACATATATATGCAGCAAATATGTATTAATTCATTTATCATTTGCTATGGTTAAGTAATTTTAGGACGAGAGCATCACTTCTGATGAAAAGGACTTAAAAACAGCTCAACAGCACTTTATGTCTTATGTAATTTGATGTTATCTGTGTAATTTGCTTGTGGGTTCTTTTGACCTTAAGTGGAAACCACATTCATACGAGCCTGATAATGGGAATGCCCCTACATATACATTTATGTGAATTGCAATCGATATTTGTTTCTATATTTTGTGGTATGCCGGAACTAGCTTGACTTATATCTGCAAGCAGATTGTGAAACACATATCAAGAAAAATAAATAAACTATTTAGAACTATATATCCTTAATAGTTAATAAGCTTAATAAATAACAACTAACTGTTCTACAAAACACCAATAAGCAAAATCGAATCAAAATATTGAATCAAAGATCTTAGCTCGAATTTGGAAAACTCTTGAGAAACTCGTCAAAAATATTATGACTTATTTAATGTGTCAATCAAACGACTTCAAAATTGATTACAACTGAAACCGATTTGGGGAAATTTATTTAAAATTTAGACCCAAAATCAATTGGGCGATTTTACTTATTTTGCGGTTTTCAAGTATTTGTTTAGCGAGCAATTGGAGATGGGGCAGAGGGGGGAGAGGGAGGGGGAATTAGGAAATAAAATTCGAGGGCTTTTGCAATAAAAGTGAAAACTTTTTTTTTTTAGCCGCCGGTGCTGACCCATAACTTTAGCTTTACGAGCATAGCCTGCGAGCAGATAAAAGTCTGCAATATTTATAGAATAAACCCCACTAACTTTGGCTAGGTGGGAATGGGGAGGGGGGTCTGTAGTCTCTGTAAGCGGAAGGGCAGGTGCTCAGTCGAACAAAGTGCGAATATAAATAGAGATGCGCGCTCCCAATAACCCCGAAAAAAAACACATAGATAAATAAATAAAGACCGGGGCGCAGCAGCAGCAGCAGTAAAAAAAGCCAAAACTTTATCCATTGACCTTGAAAAGTTTTCTTTATGCATACGCATAAAAATCAGGCCTAGAGCTACCCTCTCCGCTCCCTCTCGTAAATAAAGAAAAAAACAAAGACACATTCACATTTCGCACATTGTGAAAAATCAAGACCCCAATCAACTCGCCCGCTAAAAGAAAATGGGAGATGGGAAATGGAAAATGGGCATCGCGAATGGTTTATAAATTGTACACGCACAAAATAAGCGACATAATTCAAAATGGACCCTAGACTCCAAGTGTGGGCGGGGTCGAGGGTTGGTGGGGGGTGACTGTTTCTAAGGATCTGAGGGATTCGGTTGAACAGTGTCTATAATTCAAATGCCTTTTTTGTCGGAAGCCCGCCACAACGGGGACCCACAAAAAAGCTGGTAAATTATTTTTTATTGCCTTGAAAGCGGCTAGAAGCGGTCGGAGTCTGAAAAAGCTGCTGGAAGTGGAGGAGACGGCGGCAGGCGGGAGGAGGGAGGAGCGTGCAATGAAGGGAGGAGGGAGTGGAATGACTATGCCTGCAATGACAGTTGGCGTGAACAAAGTGAAAAACATTGCCAACGGGCGCCAAGTTTTTTGCCACACACACACACACACACACACACACATACAACGCCTACACCCGCGCCGCACCCCTTTTGGTGGAAGCGCATCGCCTCGCAAACAAAGCACTTGAAGTGAAACTTTTGCCGGCTTTTGTCTCTTTTGTCTTTTGTCTTTACTTAACTTTACCACGCGCTGCAGTTGCCAACTGCAGTTCTAATAACAGCAAAAACAGACGTAGACAATGAGACAGTGAGAGGAGAGAGTGCGAGAGAGAGAGAGAGAGAGAGTCCTTGCTTGACTGACAGATGCCCTGCACCACTCTGTTGAAAGTAGAGTTTATGTTTCATAAATATCTTTAGCAGATGCCTTCAGGATTCTCCCAATATTTATGCAATATTCTCAGTTAATTTTCCTTTCTATTTTTTTGTGATATTCTTCAATGTGTGCAAAATTGATTTTTTTCGCCTTTCATTTGATCCTTGCATTCCTTCAGCTTTATAATGTTGCCACAAGTTGGACGCACTCTCTTCGCTGATTGTTTTAAAAGCAGGGTATTTGGAGCAGTGGCAAACTTGCCACAAGCGCAAACATCATCATCTCAACGTTATACCACTCACTATATAATGTCGCGTCTGTGACTATGTGCATTATACTATATATATAGGGCGACAGTTTGTTAAGCGGATTACAGTCTTAGTAGAATAGCTTTAGTCTTGTTCTTATGTCATTCGTTATTCGACATTTACCACTCACCACAAAGAAGGCTGCTGCTGCTGCTGTTGCTGCTGCTGCTACTGTTGCTGTTGCTGGTGTGCTTAAGTTTCAGCGCGTTTGTATTAAGCTTCGGTTCGATTGTTAATGCTGTTGTTGCTTTACTTTGCCCTTATGCACCGCCTAAATAGATATACACCGCAAGTCCTAAACTAATGAGCATACATCAAGCAAAATTAAGCAAACTAACGTAATTGGGATACCTGCAACGCGAACTACTAGATCTATTGTGCCGCCTTCTGAGCCTATAACTCCTCCATCAAGCCCAGCTCCTTTGTTGGGTTGCGGGCTTCTATGTGTTTGAAACTCATAACATGCAGCCCTGGGATGCTGCATCTTTCCATAGCTTTGGCGACACACTCTGCTTGGATGTGCCTTGAGGATTCCTCTTCGCTTTCACAAAACCTATGCAGGGTTTGCTGCTATAAATAGTTTTGTTAGGTGACATCTCAGTCTACAATGTCCTGCCAGTAGACCGGTGATCCGGTATCCTAAGCTAGTTCTTCCCCATGGTTATTACTTGCTTAAATCGTTTATGGTTATAGCCACCTAAGACACATGTGGCTTGTCGCAGTTTCTGCCCAGCTCCGTTGTCGCCTCTGTGTTTCTGTCATTAAATATGAGTATTCGATGGGATTGGCTCGGGCATAGATAGTATCTGCAGCAAACTTATATCTATCGTATATCGGATAAATTTTATCGTTGATGCTTTAACATAGTAGAACTAAACTTGTTGAAATCGATTTGCCTTGCGTTTATCACAAACTGCTGCTGTTGGTGAGAAGCGCATAGTTAAAGCTGTTAATACGGGACTGTACTTTGGTTGCATGCAGCATGCCAGGAGCAAAAGTTGCTCAACTGAATAAATGTGGCAAATGCTGGAGTTGCTGCTGTTGTTCAAATAAATGAATGCCCATCAATTATACAAACACATAAACCGACTGACAGAGACAGAAGCACATGGCCACAAACATTTACCACAAGAGATGAATGTGAGAGAAAGAGACAGCAAGAGCGAGACAGAGACAGAGACAGAGACAGAGAGAGAGAGTGAACAAGAGAGAGAGATAGAACTATAAAAGTCTATATACATCGAGTTGCGAATAGCTTGAAGCACCCATATCAGCTGTCATTCATAAACGGACCGCAACATATGCACATTACAGTTATTACAGTTTGTTTGGGCCAGTTTTGCATTTTGGTTGGGTTGAGCACAAAACCATTTGCCACTTATTGTTGGTTGGGTGGACAAAACTGTTACTGCTTGTTGCGTGCACCATGTGTAACATGAAACGAAATGTTGTAGCAGCCATTTCATCGGCAAATCTGAACATTTTTTTAGCCATCAATTCAGAGATGATGCCAAAAGATGTTTTTTGACTGCTGCTGCCTTTAAACGGAATACAATTTTAGAGAGCTTTGCTTTTATTTACAGGGTATTGGTGTGTGCAGCCGTCGCGCCTTGTTGCTCGCTCCCTTCGAGTGTGTTTCTAATTAGTGTGCGACTTTTGTATATATATAATTATTGTTTTGACATGTTGCCCGCCCAGACCGTCCAGGCAATTCTTCAGGGGCGAACCCTCAAAACAGACATCATGAAATGTGCTTTGCAAGCCTAAAGGGATTTTTGCCTCTCCGCTAACAATATTCAAAAAGGTGCGTAAATGAGAAATTCCTTTGCCGCAAAGAAGAACTTGTTTACTCATAGGTGGAGGGGGGTAGGTGGGGCTTGTGGTGGGATGTGGCATGCGGCATGTATTCGTATTTGCCAGCTCGTTCAATAAGCGACTCCTCGTGGAGACTTTTCATTCAAGCGTCATCTTTTGAAAGTGCGCCAGTTGCGAGCTCAAAGTTGACAGTTGACAGTTGCCACTTGCCAGTTGCCAGAGATCGTCAGTGACATTAGTTGGTAAACTTATAAGATGTACGACCCCTTCTCCACCCCCACACGCCAGTTGCCACTTATGCCACTATTCTCCGCAAGAGCTGAGCAAACTTTTGTCACTTTTGTGTTGGCATTCAAATATATACTGAGATATAAAGGGGATACAGGTAATAGGATATTGCACTGCTGAGATATAAACAGGCTCCAAAAATGCTGGTACCTGACATAAAGGGGGAGGTTATGTTTTATGGCTGCTGTCCTCACTAACAAGATAAATCATTAGGTTTGACTGCTGTCAATTATGTGCTGTTTGTTGTGTTGTTTTCTGTGCTTTGTGTTTTGTGTTTTGTGTTTTGTGTTTTGTGTTTGAGTTTTGTGTTTGTTGTGTTGTGTCATAATCAATAACCAATTTGTTGTAGATTTGACAGATTGTCATGTCTTTGACCAGGCTGTTCACAATTTACAGCATTTATAGACCTTGTACAGTGCCACAAGCAAGCCACAAGTAAATTTGGGATATTCTATGCCAGAATAGTTGTTGGATAAATTTACAATTGACAAATAGTTGAAATTGAAATAGTTGCTTATTTTGTTGACCTACTTGCAAGTCGTTGCTTCAATCTGAGATCCAAATTTTTGCTCCCAGTATTTAGTCAGCAAAATATTGAACTTGATAAAGTTCACAATATTTGAGTATAGTTTCGCTTTAGGCCATTTCAGCTTCAATTCGATTTATATTGCTTTCGGTGCTGTGCAACTAAAAAGCAACAATTTTGATCCTATTATGAGCATAGTCAATTTAGATGCAATCGTGCAAATTTGATTATTTATTGTTCGTTTTGCTGTCAAAACTCTGATCAGATTTGATTGGATTCATCCCAGTCACTTTGCGCCACTCGCCAAGTGCTCTCCTTGGTCCCTTGAATTCCTTTTAGCTATATCTATTGCAAATTTGGACTCTACTCAATTGTTGGCTTAGTAATCAACATTGTCGTCATAGACGACTCACTTGATTAGTTACCCATCAGATAATGGTCATGATTTTTAGTGTTGTTGTTTTGCGGTTGCAATCCATGACGACATTCCAATTTTTATATGAGTTATAAAGATTTAAGGATCCTCTTTGCGGCTGTATTTAGGTGCCTCGCTTCCATTCACATTTTTATTGCACACTTAGATCTATTAGGGACACGCCAGCAACAACAACAATCGAGCAGACACTCTTAAACTAAGGCCAACACACGTACAAGAGCCGTAAATAGAATCGTCATTTGGTTTGATTACCCAACCAGCCCAAGCAAGACTTTGGCCATCACGCCAAATGCAATGAAATGTTAAAGCTTAATTCAACCCAACGAAAGTTGGCACTAATGAAATGCATTTGCGTCAATGAATCAACGAAACAAACGTATGCCCAAAGAAACCGCCGCCCAAACCTCAAATTTCACAACTCTCCAAAAGCTTTCATCCTTCGATTCCCTTTAATATGTGTGTGTGTGTGTGTGTTTTAGCTGGTGTGCGTGTGTGTAAACGCAAGAAAAACGCCAAAACCCATTGGGAAACCAATAAAAGTGTAAAGCAAAAAAAAACAAGGCAGAAGCAAACTTAAACGCAACAGAAAAATCATAAAAACGATATGAAATTTATGCGCATATTTCATTTCCTTCGGCTTTGGCTCCCGCAGCCAGACGTGGTCGTTGAGGGAGTTGGGTTGCCCGCCCACAAAGGTAAAGGGGACCGCAGACAAGGGGCGGTGTGCTAGTGTTCACTGTGCGGCATTAGGTCTTCTAGACGAAGCAACTCTAAAGCTTAAGCATCGCTTTCTGCTTTCTACTTGCTGCTTTCTGCTGTTTGATTTTTGCTGTTGTTGTGTTTCTTCAGCCGCTTTATTTGCAATTTTCTCAAGATTCGTTTTGTTTATTTTTTGGATGATGCCATCGATATGTGTACACACTGTACACAGTACACTGTCTGTGTCGTACACACACTTAATACACATCATACATTTATGCATTTAGTGGTGCTGCTTGGTTATGCCAGGGCAGCCTGTGGCACGTCAGTTTTTATGCTCGCCATTCTGTGTGGCGGCAATGGCAAAAACGCTTTTTTGTTGCCCGAATTAGCGCAACTCAACCAATATCTAGTACACCATATATACAGATATATATCTAAATATATACATAGATAAATACCCTTTAAGAACACACTCAACTTTCTTAATAAAAGTTATGCATCTATTTATTTATTTATTTATTTTTAATTTAATATCAGATAAATATAAGATTTGTCAGTTTCGATACAGCAAATAACTCAAATGAGCTGAAAAATACACGAAAAAAAGGGTTTACATTTCTTTATGTTTTAGTTGAATAAGTTTTGATTTACTTTAAGCTTGTTTTTTTTTTTTTTTTGCCTGATGCTGAATTGGTTTCTTGTGCTGTAATTTCCATAATACGACTTGACTTTGGCCCCATTCGCAGTTTGCAGGCAGATGCTTGACCCTTTCGTCCATGTTGCTGCCAATACCAGTACGTATTACGTATACGTATTGATTCAGGCTACATACACACACACACACAGATGCACATACCTGCCCCTTTTAGTGTGTATATTCTTTTGTATTCTTTACCTGCCACGTCGAAACGTATTTGGAGAATGATGGTTGCCGGGCGAACATTGCAGTTTATGCCGTTAAAATCATAAAATGTTTGTCTGTGAATATGGCATAACCCACATCGATATGGTCACGCCTCCCAGCACACACACACACACACACACACACTACACACAGTTGCTTTGTCATGTTATGGATGCAGAAAAGACAGCCATTTTCTTAAAAGTATCATATACACAGACACACACACAGGCGCACACATAGAGAACTGCTGCACTTATTTTGCGCTTTGCTCGCTGCAACGTTTTATGCATTCCATGTGCACAGATCTAGATACACAGAGCGAAATGGGAGGGGGTGTTCTGGTAGCAATGTTAAATTTTACGTTTATGCGGCACTAACAATAACCTGACTGGCCATGCAACGCCAACAGAAATACTCTTAGCCACGGCCGTACTCTACGACCATACGAGCATGCTGGGCTCTTTCCCTTATTAAATTAGATTGCCTCTGGTCTTCTGTGGCTAAGGACAAAAAGAGAGCCAAAGACAGACAGAGAGAGAGAGAGAGAGAGAGAGAGAGAGAGAGAGGTAGAGATGGCAACATTGGGGCATCAAATTGCTGCCATATATAAAGCGCGATTTACTGTGCCACAGTCCCAAAAACTTTCGTAGCAAATGTAGGTGGGGCCGGGGGGCTAGTCGGTGGTGTGCGGAGCAGGGCAAGAGCATTATCAAAACGCTGGCTAATTTCAACCTTGCGCCCCAAGCGACGCACACACTCACACTCACACACACACACACACACACAGACACAGACACACACACATACATAGGCCGCAACACCCACACAACTTGCTGATGTTGTTGTTGTGTTTGTGAGTGTTGCTTGTTTGTTTGCTTGCTGAGGGTCCAGAGATCCATTCTCGTTGTGGAAGTATGCAATAATTTACGCCGCAATAACGCATAAATCTGTCAAAGTTGCTTAAAAATTAAATAAAGATAAATAAAATGCACGACAAAGGCGCGTTCAACCGCATCAATCTGATGAGGCAGGGGCGGGGCTGGAGAGATTGGAAACTCGAAACTGTCGAAGCAAAGGTGAACGGTGGGTGGCTGGGTGGGTGTAAGGGAATGTGGTGCGATGTGGTGGGGTATGTGCAAGCAAGCAATGCGTGAACAAAATAAACAAATAAAATCAAGAGCAAATACAACAACAAAATAACAATAAGCAGCAGCAGCGGCGGCAGCAGCAGCGCAGCGAATGATAAGTGGAAAAAGTGGGGGCGGGGTATACAGTTGCGGTCAAAATAATACTGCTGCTGCTTCTTAAAGCATTTCTTCAAAATATACATCGAGACCTCTTCAAAATCTTCAATATGTTTGGCATCGTTTTAAAATACTATTGTTTTCCAACCAAAGCTGAATATTATTTAGCCACAGGGATAGCTGAAAAACTTATCTTAATTATTCCACTACTATTATAATGATAAATTTAAAATAATATTTGAATTTAAACACTTTAATTTTGTTGTTGTTCATAAGTCGTATAGCTATGCAATAATAATAATAATATTATAATTATATCTACATCAACCCCAGCGAGAATCTTTGTTGGGTTGGGGGCTTCAATGCCTTTGGAGTTCATAACATGCATCCCTTGGATGCTGCATCTTTTCCTGGTTAAGGCGGATTCTTCCTCGCTTAACATACCTGACTTCTTGGTCTACAATGCCCTGTCAATATACCGGTAAGTGTCCCAAGTCTATTCTATGGCTATGCAGGCTTTCAATCTATTATTATCTTTTAATTTTTTTACTTAAAATAGTATTTTATTCTGCAGCATTTTTTTTTTTAAAACATATGTGTCCACTACTATTATTTTGACCGCAGCTGTATATATATGTATATATATATATATATTTATGTGTGTGTGTGTGTGTGTGCTTAACAATAAGTAACATCAAGAGAAACATTTCGAAGCGAACGAGAATCGCACTGAATGAAATCGGGACGGACTATAGAAATATGCGTGGCTATAAAATATTTAATTTTATTTCTTCGCGTTGAAATCGCTTTGTTGTTGTAGTTGTTGTTGTTGTAGTTGTTGCTGCTGCTGCTGCTTCTACTTCCTTTGCTTGTTGTTGTTGCACTGTTCTCTGCAGTAAGCAAATTAAATTATTTGCCGTTAATTGTTTTCTTTTCTCTGGCGCTTTCAGCTTTTTATGAATGGGGCCTGGTCACTCAAATGCCAGAGTGACGGCAGCGGGCAGCAGAGAGGGGGTGGAGGGGCTGGCTGGCTGAGTGTGCGTTAGTCGTCAGCTCATCAAATTGTCTAATTTGTGTTGATTTAAACAGTCGTCCGAGTCGTTGAGTCGCCGCATCGAACCGCCGACTTGTCGACTGATGACCATAAAAAAAAACAATAACACAAAAAAAGAGAAGAAAAAGAAACAGAAGAAGAAAAACAAATGCTGGATGCCGCCAAAAGTTTTTGAATGGCTTTTTATAGGCCCATATTTTCAGTTTCTATGGGCATTCCGAATGGGTTTTCGTGGAATGCCCACATTTGCCCACATTGCGGTTGAAAGAGTTGCTCAAGTTGACTCCAGTCATAAAATCCACACACACACACACACTATACATATTGCATGTTGTTGAGATTTAGGAACAACCACGTAGCATGAGCTAATAACAGAGACAAGAAAATTTCAAGAGAATTTATACAAATGAAATTGCTGTGTCAGACGATAAAGTGCCACATGCCGTTTGCAAATCAACCGAGTTTTATCCAAAAGTTTTTGCCTGGTCTTCTACTTCCACTTACATCAAATAACATTGCTGAATTCTTATAAATTCTTATGTTAATTTTATTGCCATCATAAAAATAGGACTCTAAATTTACGCTAGAATAGATAATTGTAATATTTTACATTAAGCATTCGCTGATAATTCAGTGGAACGGTCCAAATCTAAATCCTCTTCACTTTACAATTTTTGCAAAATCAATTATGCTGAATCAAAGATTTGATTTGGATTTGAGAAACTTGCAATAACATTTCACATATTAAAGCAATGAATTTTAATCAAGTTGCCTTTCCTTTTATTAGATGCGTACCATTTGAATACTACAATCGCATCACAAACAGATTTCCTGTCCCTGTTAGCAAAAAAAAAAAAAAAAAGAAAATAAAAATAATGAAACCAGAAGAAATAAACCACAAACATCAAGGCCAAGAACTGAGCCTGTGGGGCAAGAGCATGTCGTGTCCAGGCCTACGTTAGCTTTGCATACCCTCTCTCTCTCTCTCTCTCTCTCTCTATCTTTCTCTGCTTGTGAACAACTAATTAGTTTTGCATTTTTAACTACCCGCACTGGCGGTGAAGGGGTGGCGGGCAACTTTTGATGGAGAGTCGACTCGGACTCGGACTCGAACTAGAACTGGAACTGAAGACTGAGATGCGATTTGGGGCTATGCCACACGCACGCGCCACATAAAAATCTAGAACTAGGCAAGCAAAACAATCACAAAACTGCGTGCAACAACTTTTTCTGCAAGAGCAAACATAAAAAAACAAAAAAAAACAAAGCAAAAAGCAAAAACCGCTAAGAGCGTTCAGTCAATCAAATGCTGCAGACAGTGCTGTGTGCCAGTAGACATACAACTCGCACAACAATGTTGTTAACTGAAACATAAATACGATTACATTGCCCATTTCGGTGGATTGGCCAAGTTTTTAGAGGGAACACGAGCCAGAATCTTTTAACTGAACGCTCAGATGCAAATAATTTTATGATAAGCAAATCAAAGCGAAAAATCGGAATATCTGAAAAGTTAATTAAATTTAACCAAGGAAATAACTAGCTATAAGGAGTCTATGTGAAATTATAAACGACAAGAAAATATATCAATAAAATATATATATATATATATAAATAAAGATATATTCCAGCTGCTAAACAATGTTTCTTGTAGTTTAATCTGATATATTAAATTTGTATACTAAACTACGACTCACGACTCACAGATATTAAATGTTTCTCCGTATGCAACAAAAATATATATGAATTTATATTTGAGAATGAAAATTGCTGATTCACAAACCTATGTCTAGTATATTGCTGGTATCATTCAGTAATGGGTAACATAAATTCGAGCAATTATGTATTTCAACTATGAAATAAGTTGTTATTGTTGCTTTTGTCACGCCAAGACCAACAGCAAACACACTTGACTTGAGTTGAGTTGAGTTGAGTTGACGCATTTTAATGTAATTACATTAAATGAAATTACATTAAATAATAAAAGTAACGGCGCAAAGTTGCCAGATGCGAGCAGAGAGCAGAGCGCAGACAGAGAGAGAGAGAGAGAGAGAGACACAAACAGAAAATGTCCATCAATTTGCACAAGCGATGATGAACAGAGGAGTCGAGCGCAAGGGCAGCACTGCCAGCGCCAACTAGCGGGGGGTGCTATGGCAGGGGGAGGGGGATGGGACACCAACTAGGCGTCATTGCTTTAAGTTGCTTTTTAGCTAATTTGACATTTGAAGTCTAATAAATAAGTTATGACAGCAAAATGTGTGGCAACTAACTGAATTTTGCACTCGAACGGGAAGGGAGACTGTCACGTGTTACGTCTTCGTCTCCGCCTCTGTCTCCGTCTCCGTCACCGTCTCCGTGATGGACCGTGGACCGTTAATAGCTGTTGACGGCACACGGAATGAGCATCCTTCGCCTCTTACGGCTCAAGTATTTTCTGCTCGAGTTGACTTACGACCAAAAGCATTTTCATCCTCAGCCTCATCCTCAGCCTCATCTTCAACTTCATCTTCGTCTTCATCTTCTGCTTCGCCTGCCGCGTCGGCGGCGTCTGCTTCGACTTTCCCTTTTGTGAGGGGCATGGCTGTTAATGGTTTTCGTAGGCGGCTGCTCGGCAAAGGTGTTGTCATTAAAAAATGATAAATACTTACAGCACGGAATGAAATGTGCGTCTTTGACTAGCTTCAAATGGGTTTGGTTTGCATGGGCTTTTTGGGTATTGACTTTGTGGCTGGCTAAGCAACAACAACATCAACATCAGCAACAACAACAACAGCAAGAATAACCAACTCAATGACAACGACAAATTTTTGTTGTTGTCGCTTGTCCCTGGCCAATAAGTCAAGTTTGCTGAGCAGACAAATTTTGAAATATGATTGGACGCAAGGAGGCAGCAGCACCAATGGGACTTGTGCATTGAAAAGATGCCACCACGATGATGACAATCGCGATCATGATGATGATGATGATTATAATAGTGATGATGCTGTTAACGATGATGATGATGATTAAATGGTACTGACTTGCAGAAAATGCATGCCAGTGTATTAAAGTGATGAAGTTATCATTCACACACCTACACACTCACTCACACACACAGAGAGCTGGCAAAATGATTTCAGAAATTGTGATTGTATTAAACAGTTGAAAAAACGTTTCAAAAGTTGCGAGTGATGCATCTTTTAGTCCAACCAGCTGCAGCACAAATGAATTTCTCCATAAACCTAGTTGGGAATTCAAGCCGACAACTGACGATAATTTTTGGGCATAGACAAGCTTAGACCGAAATTAAAATGCATTTGAAAAGAAATGCATATAGTTGAATACTGCATTTTTAATCGTAGCCCAAAGAAACGAAAAATAATAGTAATAAATTCCAATCAAAATAATAATGAATAACATAATAATAATAATAATAAATATATAGTTACACAATATAATAATTATTAAACACATCGTATGATCATTTCTATACAAATAAATGCATGACTCATTGGGCAATTTGAAGCGTTGCCTGAAAACCTTCCTCATCGAGGCGACAGATGGATTTAATTAAAAAACAGCATGGAGCATATCAAGAGGCCTATCAGCTAGCCCCCTAGTTAGATATCAATGATTGGCTCGAACAAAAGCATGATTGGAGTCTGTTTCACACATATGGCATAGATAACGATTGCTGTCTGTTGTTGTTGTTGCTGTTGCTGCTGTTGCTGCTGTTGCTGCTGTTGCTGTTGTTAATGATACATATCAAACGTCATGCTGCGACACATTTGGCCTCTAAGTGGAGCAGACAACAAAAACAGCAGCAGCAGCAGCAACAACAACAACAAACACATGTAGAGCATGTTGCGCCACACAACGAGCCAAAACGAGCCATTTAAGCCAAACAACAAAGAACTTTGTCTATGCAACGCAGATAGAAAAGCGCCGCCGACGACGACGACGACGACCACCCCAGCAGCAAGAGAGGGCGGGGCGGGGCATGCATAGAGAGACTGCAGGCGCTGCATTTACAAGGCATTTGCTTTGAATTACACAAGCAGCAAGGCAGCAAGGCAGCCAGGCAGCCAAGCGGCCAGGCAGACACCAGCAATACCAGCAACATGGGACAGTTATTGAAATCTAGCCGAAAAACAGCACAAAAAAAACAAACGAGAAGAAAGCCAGCAACTAAGCGACAGTGATGCTGGCAGCAGATACCCTGGAAAATCACTTTTATGTACTTTTTACATTGGGTTGTTTAAAAAGTGTTTTTCGCTTCTTTTTATTGTTTGTCAAATGTGAAGAATTTATGATCTATGTATGCATGTGAGCAGGACTGATTGTGCCCTATTTATTGTTAATATAATAATTGTAATGGCATATTTATATTTGGCAGACAACACATCCGCATAAGCGTAATTATATATAGTAGATATGATCAGTTAATATCTTAAACTAACTCTTATAGATGCCGATACAAATGGGTACATTCAACAGATATCTCAGATCGGCCTATTGAATCTGCTCTTAAATGTGCTGCTTCTGCTACACTCAGCTGGTTTAGTATAATTTCTACAGGGTATGCAACAATGACATTAAACGGCTTACAGACAGAGAGACAGAGATAGACAGAGAGAGAGCGAGAGAGGGAGAGAGAATGTTTTAGTTATTTTTTGGGGGACAGGGGATGTGTCGCATGGGAACGCATGGGAAAACATAGGAAAACACGCAACGCAACACAACGCAACGAAATGAAAATTGATTTGTTATGAAAGTCGCTCGTCTCTTGTGTGTTGCTGTTGTTATTTTCGTTGTTTAAGTTCGTGTTGCTGTTGCTGTTGTTGTTGTCAAATTTGGTTGGTTCGGCTTCGGGTTGATTATGATCAATGCCTGCCCAGTCTGGGATAGTTAGCTGGATGGCTGGCTCTGGCTCTGGCTATGGCTCTGGCTATGGCTCTGGCTATGGCTCTGGCTATGGCTCTGGCTATGGCTCTGGCTATGGCTCTGGCTATGGCTCTGTTACCCGTTTAGCCCATCTATCTGCTTTTGGCCATATATTTATAGCTATGTATGTATTTCCATTTCCATTCCCATTCCCATTCGCAATTCCATTTCTATATCTATATTTTTATGTATCGTACGTGCGTATTCTCCCCCCTTCTCACTACCTCCTAACTCTCCCACATCTGTGGGCTCGTCGCGCTAATGAACTTAATTGCTTGCAATGGGACTATTAACAGTTAACTACGAGACTCGCACAGAAATACTTAATGACAAAACCTAACCAAATCGTTCACACACTTCAGCTGCAAATGGAACTCATTTCGTATTTATTTGTTTTTTCTTTTTTTTTTTTGTTTTGCGTTGCTTTCTTCTGCTGCCTTCTTTTGTTTGGTTTTAATTCCAAATATACCCTTTAGTTACAGTTGAAAATGAAGGGTTTGCTTGACTCTCGAGAATTGAGTCAAAGCCTATTTCATTCTAATCAAATATCCAATAAATTTCCGAATTCAATATTTAATAATTAACAGTAAGAATTAAACGTAAAGATTTCATAGGCAAAATTCTGGAATGGTTACGATGAGTTGTGGCTGCATCTGCTTTTCTTGTAGTTCTTTAAAAATCTTGAAGCTTTTTACAGAAACACATTCAAATTTAAACATTGGAAATTTCTGGAAACTAGCTAAGTACTACCAACCAAGTATATAGTAGCTGTATTAGCTGATTACGTGGCAACAACTGGTTGGGATTGATGGAAAGTGTTTCGATACTATTTGTTAATATGCTGGTGCATGTCGCATTGGGTATGCGCGACATGCAACGCACGCATCAACATTTAACGTGCAACAATGGCGATCCAGCCGCAAGCCTTGCAATGGGGGGCGCCACGCATGCGTGCCCCAAGAGAGCAAGCGGTTCCAATTGTTTGATTGCGCCTGACTAATTTCGCTTTCGTTATGCGATGTTGCGACGCTTTGTTGTTATTGATGCATGTTGTTGTTGCTGCTGGTGCTGCTGTTGCTGTTGTTGTTGGTAGTTTCAGTCTAAATGTCTTGTAGTTTGGGGCTATTATGTATAATTTACTGGTCATTAAATGGGTTGGCATAATAGCCAAGTAGGAATGGAAACGGGAATATCAATACACACACACACACACACACATAATTGCAGCCATAGCTTTTGTTTGGAATGGCACTGCGAATGGTTATGCTAATGGTAATCGTTGGTTCGCTCGTTGGTTCAGTGGTTCGTTCTACAAATGGAAGCACTTTGTGACGAGTGCAACGACCCACAAAATCAGTTATCTCTCTCAGATCGGATAGCCTCGATTCAGTTAGGTGTAATTCCATTCCAGTCAACTCTACCCGCCTCCAATCAAAGCTCACATTCGTGCATCAGCTGCATCAAGTGCATGCAGCTGTGCGCCTCACAAAACTTTGTTAGCATTTCAAATATGCTTTTCTCTCTGCTCTCAGCAAGGCTACGATAATTCTGTCCTGCAATGTGTGCCTCATGTGGCAGGAGGCCAGATTTGAGTTCTCACAGAGAAGCTACCTGTTATACATTAGAAGTGCAAGAAATTTATTAGTGAATTTGTTTTTAAGTTGCATAGTTTAAGATTAGAAAAGAAGAAGATACAAGTCTTGCAATATTCACAAATGTTCTCTGCCCATTTATTGTTAAGGATTATATATACAGCTATAGCTGCAAGTGTATTTAAAATTCGACCACTCAAAAGCGACGTTTTTCAAATCAATTTAACCCGTCAGTTTGAATCGAGTCAAATCAAGCTGGGCCGAAGGTCAGCCACAACATCAGACTCACACACACACACACACACAGACACAGACACAGACACAGACAACTAATGTGAATTGACAGCTACTAATAATGAACAGAAATGCATTGACAAGCAGATCTGCGATTAGAATTGCTCTTGCCATAGGCTAACCTACGATTATACCTACTATTTAGACGCATCTCAAATAGACTCGTTGCTCGTAGCACGTAGCACGTAACTCGTACCTGCAATGAGAAGAAGACAAAAAATCGAATGTTTAAAATTTGTATTTGTTGCCTTGTATTAAACAAGGCAGATAAGCTCGGACAGAAATAAATAATTCGATTTGGGATTGTAAAAAAAGAGCGAGCAAAAAAAAAGGGGAGACGGAAACAAGTAACAATCATAAAAAATTAACTGACGAACGGTGTGATACTGTGTGATATTCAAAATAATATACATTTAAATGCAATTATTATTAATAATTAAATAAATAAATCTAATTTGTTTGTTAAGCTTTAGATAAGTGTATATATCCTGATGAGTTGGACAAATAAAAATCACCTTTTTTGTTTCTTTTGTCTGTTACATAACAACCGCTAACGACCGCCACTTGCGCTTATGATTACAGGGTATACATAATCGAAATGTTAAATTGGAAAATAATGTAATCTATGTATGGGCTGGCAAGCGTGTGCCATAGACTACTTGTATGTGGCATACAATAAATATGTACATATTTTCAAAGCTTCTCGATTTTATTTTCAGTTTCGCTTTTTTTTTCTTTTTTCTTTTTCAATATATGGAATTTTTAATCAAAAGACAACCGGCCGGACGACAAGTGAACACTTACTTACACAGACAACAAGAACAACACATCTGTGTGTGTGTGTGTGTGTGTATGTATGTAGGTCATCTATGACGGGCATATCGTAACCGTAAACGTAATCCGTATCGCAGGGTTCAAAAGGTTCACGCGGCATCGTCACGCCATGTCCAAACACACACACACAAACGCACACAAACACGCACACACACACACATACATATGGACTTATGAAAGACGCCTAGTTGGTACACGCCTACAACATGATAGCTCAGCCGTTGAGCTAACGACTTTTAAGCAATGCCCTCGCCTGAACATACATTTGTAAGCTGCCTAAATTTAAACTAAGCCTCTTGCATCGGTTTATCTATCAGTCCATATCTATCAGTCAGGCAAGTTTAGTTTGCCTTGGCCTGTCAATCGCAATTCTTTATCATTTTTTTCTAATAATGGTCGGCATGACGAGTAAGCTTGTGTTCTTTATCTGTTCTTCTATAAACTATTGGGGTTTTCCTTTCATTTTCGTAATTTTCTATAGCACTCTCATTAATTCAGAATTGCATAAGGCAAACAGTGTTGCATGAATATTGATTTTATTATTTTTTCCCACATTTGAAAAACATTGATTTATGATTTTTTTTTATTTGTATGTTTGTTATAGTATTTGGCGTGAATTGTTAACAATTTCTCATTATTTGTCATATTTCCCTATTTATTTTGTTAAAACGTGCAGATTAATTTAAAATTTGTTTATTTTAGTTTTACACATATTTTGTTTGCCATATTAAAGTATTGCTGAACGCTGAAAATATGCCTAACCTAAGTAGAAATTATTATTTGCAGTAGATGGAAATATTGAAGATACTAAAACTCATAGAATACCATTATATATGAATAAATATATGTATATATAAAAGTATATGTATCCATTTTCTAATAACTACCCTTTAGCTAAACACAAGAACAATTTCGCTTCGATTATTTTGAAAGGTTAGCCGTGTCTGCTCCGTTGCTTCGTGTGCTAGTTTGTTCACATGAAACCTCAGCCTTAACTGACCCCAGACCCAATTCCAAGCTGACTCTGTATCTGTGTGTTATATATTGGTATTGGTATTGGTATTGGTATCTGAGCCGTATCGTGTTACATTGTGCAGTCAAGTGGCCTGCCTGTTGTGACCTTAGTCAGGACGGCGCGACCAGCAACTGCCAATTATGCAATATAAAATGCTAAATTAATAAAAACCAAAAGGGAACAAAAAGAAAAACAACAGTAAAAGCCAATTAAAAACAAAAAACAAAAAAATACAACAACAAAAATCACGTTCTCTACGTTCGGCCGAATTCAAAAACGTGCTTCGAAATAGCAACAAAAACAAAAAAATACATAAATAAATAAGAGTAAAAATGTAAGTGTCGAGAGTGCTCGACTCGGTGTTAATACATAAACTTATCATAGACACTTTAATCGCTTTCTGTTTTAGTATTTGCAGAGTATTCTATATGAACTTCATTTGCGTGTTTTAAAGTTACATAGATACTTAGTGCAGACAGGCAAACATAACTCATTGATATATATATATATATATATATATATGTATACCTAAATGTGGCTCACTTTCGTTCACATAGATACACACTTGATACTTGATTATATACCCATTGTGGCACTTTTACAGCCACAGGGTAGAAAAAGGAAATTTTAATTTTCTGTGAAAATTGCCGGCTATAAATTACATATTGCCCAGCCGCGCCGCGACGGTCAGAAAACATAAAACATTTCTGTGTAGTGTTGTGTAAATGGTCAAAGCCCAAACCCACTTCGCTTCCTCCTCTTCCTCCTCTGCCTACTCCAGTTTACCATCGATACCCATTGCAATGGCCATTAGATGAATGAATGATCGGGGAAAGTGTGAGTGAATGAATGGGTACTCGTTCTATGTCAACGGCTGCCCGACCTTGTCATAAACAAAAATGAAATATCGCCAGCACAACAATAATGAACTATCGAAAAGCAATCGAACTAAATATTTGTTAGTTGGTTTCTGGGGCACATCCAGTTAAGTACAATTTATTAAAGGATTAGATTGCTGTTGCAACCGAAACTTAAGTTTGTCAAAGAAATCAATCTAGGACAAACTTTGGTAAATAGTAATCCATGAAAATAGTAATTATTCTTCAGCCAGATTAGTTCAATTTCCAGTTCTAAGAAATCAATTTCAATTTAAAAACACAATTCTCAATAAGCAGCCAAGATGAAGTTGTACCAATTTATTATGACGCGTCCAAGTTATTTATTAATTAGCCTTAAGTGATTGATAGTTGGTTGTATTTCGCATCAGTAGCAGGATCAATCTCGCTCGAATTATTGGCAAATAGCCATTTGTAGCATTCCAAACGCTGTTTGATTAATGATAATATTTATTTATTTCCTACTTATGACGCATTAATTGCACAATGAGTACGCTGAGCACACTCATAAGTACACTCAGGGGTACTTCTAACGTTGCCAGTAATTGCCACGCATTGATAACAGTCTCGGTGGGTAAAAATAAAATGAGGCACTTAAAAAAAAGTGCTTTCAATAATGCTCGCAACAGAATTAATGTCGTTCAGCTTGAACAAAGTCAAATCGAGTGCCTGTGGCAAATGTGTTGTGTTCCCTTTAACGACAAACTGAAATCCCTCGGGTGTATCTTTGGGGCAAGAAATCGCAACAAGTCACACAGCGCTTGCCTCATAATAACAGAGACTGAAACTAAAAACAAGGGGACCGACAAAAAAGCGCAGCTGTTGGTTGCTCCCCCTGAGAAGGCAATGAGCTCAGCAGATAAATACACACACACACAAAGAGATAGAGAGAGAGGGAGAGAGGGAGATACAGACTCACACATACGCCCACACAATTAACACTTTGGTTGACGGGTAAATAAATATTTAGCATGTGTACACAAAAGCTGCAAGCTGGCCGTCGAACCCGGCTAACAATATTTATAACATGCTACAAATAATAGTGGAACTCGATGTGGCAACAATGGGAAAAAGTTGCCACACATTCTCACACACACACACACATACACACACACATGTGCCCCACTTACAGCTCGACTCATTGATGTTGTCGTTGTTGATGTTGTTGTTGTTGTGGAAGCAGCAGCAACGCCTTCGCCTTCGCCTTGCATAGTCTAATCAATGATTAGTATGCCCCTTGGCCTGGTCTTCTACTTGGACTCCCAATCAACGATGCTGGGAGCCAACCAAGCGACAAACCAACCGATCGACCGACCGACTAACACACACACACACACACACACACACATGCGATGCATGCATATAAATTAATAGGCGGCATGTTAAAATTGTAACAGCAAGTTGGGATTATCAGTTGCTGAGCGAAACTCAAATACCCTGTCTGAATATATGAGGAAATGCATCATCACATCTTAGATAAGTATTGAATGTGACATAAGCCTGATATTTGAATCAAACTCAAGCAACTCAACAAGTCTGTGAAGTTTATTCAAAGTCGAATCTTGAACGATGGAATTACTTTCATGTTTTTATGTATATCAAATAGAGAGTATACTACTTGCCGACATTAGTCAAGTTATAAACGATAAGAACCATCATATATGATATATAGTGTGACGATCCTATTGATGTAGTCATACATATATATAAATATAGATTGGTTTTATATCATCATCAGCAGCTGTGGCAAATTTAATCAAGCGAACAGTTCACATGGGTCAAAGGCTCAATTTCAATTTTAGTTAGTCAGTTGTTCGAATACCCCTCGGGGCAATGCGTGTAACATGGCTGGAAAGTTAGCAAAGGCGCAAAACATAGTTGATTAAACCAAGGTTTGCGTTTGCCAATGCAATTTGGCCCGAAAGACCAAGACAAGCTGGAAAGAGAATAAGAAACAGGGGTCGGCTTCCCCTGTTGAGGCAAATAAAAGGAAGAGCAACCAGAGGCAGAGGCCGAGGCAAAGGCAGACATTCATATGTATGTTTGTCATCCTCTGACAAGCCACACACACACACACACACACACAGATCACTTGATTGTTGGTTAAATACAACACACGTCAAGAAACCGAAACCGAAACCAAACGAACCGAGCTGAACTGAACCGCATCGCATTGCAGCGAACCGAACCGAGCCAAATGCGTTGCACAAGTTTCTGGGATTTTCTTTATTTTCTGAATTTATTTTCTCTTCTGTTCGCTTATTCATATTTATTTATTATTATTACTCTTTTCTGTCAGTGGCAGTTGCTGTTCCACTTCTGAATTTCGTCTTACAAGCTTTGACGCAAATACTTCCTTTGTGCGCACAGCTCAGCCCGGAGAGAGGCAACCTCGACTCTGTCGAAGATGCTGATAACGTTCAACGTTTTGGGTGCACGGCAACTGTTGGAAGATCTGCTCATCCTCATTAGTCAGCCTCATGCAACAGAAGATGGCCAGCAACTTTAAGCTGACTGCACAAAATGAAAACTATAATTTTTTGTTGTGAAACAGCTCCGAGTTGTAAGTGAACAGAAAAAGCGAGTTGTACAAAAGCTCTTCGAAATGCTCCTTTTACATCGTTCCACGTTCTCTTAATCGTTGCACTACTAAATATTCCTTGCACTCAATTTCTTTAATTGAGAACTCAATTCGCATGCACTTTACTAATCCATACTAATGATTTTATTGGTCTGATTGGGTTCCTTCTGGGGTTTCCCCAATTCATGCAACAAATGTTGGCCCATTTTGCATTTAAATTGTTATTTAAATTATTAATCTTCTTTTTTAATTTAAATTTTATTTTGAACTTAATTTAATTTGTATTGTTTTTTTTTGTCGACTGACTTTAATTGACATTAAATTAATAAATAAATAAGTGATGCGCAGAAGATTTTCTCAGCTGTGTCCTATCTTGAAGTGTGGAGCGCATGGCTTACAAAATTAATTAATCAAAGCACTCAGCTTAAGATCAAAAGCTTAATGTGCTGTGCCAAGCTGCTGAGTGGACAGGAAAGCTGCTTAAAATAAGAAGCAACATGGATTTTGGGTGTCTGATTTGGGACAATAGAAAGATGGAGCAAGTTGAGGAAGCAAATGTTTCGCGCCACTTTACGCTCCAATTCAGTGATGATAAGTATTATTCAGAGAGAAGCTAATGGACGCCAGCGAGTGCATTTTTGTGGCAAGACAACACTGCCCAGTTTCCCTCTGTGTTCATATTTATACTTTGATACCGAGGGCATCATAGTATATTGGTTTTGTGCCATGCCCGTCATGCTGTCTGCCCATCTGTGTAAAAATTGGGGCTAGGAAATCGATAAAATCGATAAGTGCAAATCGATAAGGCCACATATATACCACAATTTTAAAGATAGAGTAATCCCACTTGGAAGGCAACTTGCTGGTAACCTCCTACATATATTTTTCAGACCACGCCTACACCCGACGGCCCCAGGAACTTCGGCCCTATAAATCTGAAATGCGCATTTGTTTTTGAAAGTATGTTACTGGTTACTACCCTAAGAGATCGATAAAAAAAATCGATAAGACCAATAAATATCTCCCACAATTTGAAAGCTAGTCACCAAATTTCGAGGATATATTGCTAGTAACACCCTTTAACAATCCAGAAAACACTTTTTGGACCACGCCCATTTCCACCTGCAAAATTCCCAGAAGCCTATATCTCCCGCAATTTAATAGCTACAGTTACCAAACTTGGAAAGAAAATTACTATCTTACACAGGACAGTATTTCTTGGCTACAACCTGTTCTTTGCTACTTGTTATGGTATCAAAGTATTTTGCAGTCGGTTACGTGCCTCAATGCCGATTGCCCCAGATTCGCTTCTCTGCGTGTGTGTGTTGTGGGACAGCAAGTATTCACAGCAAGATAGGATAAAAAAAATGGGGCGAAAGAAGCGTGAACTGGGAACTTGGAGATGGGTAGGCTAAGGTATGTGAAGGAGTACTTTTCACGTATTGTCTTCAGATTTTCAAGTTTAGCTGGACGTGTGCGTGAGTCTCTCTCTTTCTCTCTCTCTCTCTCTCTCTCTCTCTCGCTCTTTCTCTCTGTGTGTGATTATGCAAAGTGAGTAGAAAAAGGATTGCAAACGAATTTGTTATGCGCATTTTGATGTCATTATCCTTAAAAGTCATTGGCCTCCTACTCGTCGTTGGCTGTTGCCTGTTGGCTGTCATCATCATCACCCCAATTACGAGTATATCCAGCTGCTATACTTAGTGAGTAAATCGGGCCGACATCAGGTTAGACTCGAACTCATACATACAATATAAACGAGCGTCTGATTATGCAAATCTATTTATATGCCAACTACTTATGTGGCTTTGTTGGGCGCCGACCCGCTTACTGAATGAGTTATGGACTGAGGAGTGAGAGATGGAGAGATGGAGAGAAGGAGTGACTGAGTGAGTGAGAGAAAGAGGGAAAGAGGCTCCGACCCTCCACGATATACGAGTTGTTTAGGCAATTAATTTTCAAGCTTTGCAGATTGACTGGGCGACGTTGCGTCGTCCTTTTTACGATACGCTGCTGACGGCTGTTGTTGTTGTGATTACCAGCGACTAAGTTGGGGTTAAGCATGGGTCATAGTTCATTGTTCCTTTTGTTATTGTTTCACACTATCGTACGGGATTACGTGTGTCATATGTGAGAGACCCTTCTTCCTTCCCCAAACACTTAACACCCCAAAGAGCATTTGCCATGTGACCGTTGATGTCAATAAAAGGTCACAGCATTGCCAGCTTATTTAGTTAATAGGCACACACACATACACACAGAAGGCAGAAGGCTTTAAAGTTTACTCGTCATTATTAGCAGCTCAATAATTGCTGATGAGTTGAGTCTGGAAAGTTGACTTCTTGATTTGTCTATTACTTATTTTCTGTATGGATATATAAGTCTTTGCCAATTACTCGTTACTATCCAAAGCTGTTCGTTATTCGTTACCATTTTTAATTTCCTGTTTATATATTGACTCCAATTCTCTCAATTTAGTTGTTCAGCGAGTTTTGTTTTCTACTTTTGTTTTGTTTTCTACTGAGTACCCGTTACAAAACAAGAAAAAAGCGCTCATTTACTTACTCGTTACTATATTACGTCTATTAGTTTTACACTTACTCTGCTTTGCCAACTCACTCCCCTAATTAAGCATTACAAAACACTTCACTCGTTACTTTGTCATCTTGCGAACTCACGACTAGTTGCACATCATTTTCTTTAGTTCATTTTTGTTTATGCTGTTTTTTTTTTGTTAACTCGCTTAACTATTGTGCTACTAGTTGCAAGAAGAGCCCCACCAGGTAATTCCCTACCACGTTGCTGCTTATATTTAGCTGAATGAGTTTGTTTTCCACCTCGTCTTAGCTTAGGCTAAGTTCGTCTGAATTTTCGCAGCACTTTGTAATGTTTATTTAGCATGCTTGTCTCAGCATTGCGAATTCTGCTTAAACGACTTTGCCTTGGCTTGTTTCTTGTCTCGTTTCTTGTTTTGTGTCACTTTTAATGTTTTTTGTTTTTCTTTTCTGGTCTGAACTATTTATAGACGCAGCTAATGAGGCTCGGTAAGAAGCGCAGCTATTTAAGCTGCATGGCTAGGAAATGACAGCGTCAAAGAGAGCGGAAGTAAATATTACAGCTGTGTGTGTGTGTATCGGTGTCTTTATATGTGTACGTGTGTCTATCTGTATGTGTGCGGGTGTGTGTGTGCGTTCGCATTTCTCAACCGGAAATGCTCTTATTATATCAGGGCAGTGGGCATATCAAATGTGCAAGGCCAGACATTGGATCTACTACTAATACTACTCCTACTACTTCTACTACAGACACACACACACGCACACACACACATTTGTTGTATTTAGAGTCTGGTCTGAGTCTGAGAATGATTATTAGTTGCGTGTTAAATGTCAATTGTCATAATTAAATGTGACATCCCCATAAAGCCTGTGTAGCATTTGGAAATTAGAAAAAGCTTTTAGCAAGTTGAAAAAAAATCAACAAGGAAAAAACTAAAATGAGCAAAAAAATACATGACAATTCCTATGTCTGTCTGTCTGTCTGTCTGTTTGTCCTAGTTCAGTTTAGTTATGTTATGTGTTATGTGAATGTGAATGTGAATGTGATACGCAACTTTTATATCTCATCTAAAGCGGGCTGCTAATTGTATCGCGGCCTTTGGTGAACGCTTCGATTTACGTTGAACCCCACCACACCCCACCACCACTCTCTCAATCCGCCCCACTTCGCTCATCCATTTTCATTAGGGGCACTCTCGTATATATATCTGGGCATATCAAACTTTGTTCTTCTTGTTTTCCCATTTAACTGTAATTATTTCTATTTGTGTTTTTTTTTTGTATATATATATTTTTATCACAATTAATTAATCTGTTTAATGGCTGGCTCGATTGATTGGCCAGCTCATTGGCTCAATGCCTCAACGACTCAACGACTGCCCCGTCCCCGTCCCCGTCCCAAGTATTAGATAGATATCTGTCTGCATACAACGCAACACACCACCCACCCACCCAACCCTGCCATATCCTGAGCGCATGCATAAAACCATCAATCAATTGCAATTATAAACTCTCTCCTTGTGCGATTATAGGCGCTGCACGTAGCCACAATTACCTAGGGACTCTAGATATCTAAGACATATATATACATATATATGTATATATATATATATATATATATATATATATATACGTATGTATTGCGGTCGACAGTTGTTGCAAGTTGATTGTGTAATTACCATTCACCCAGCTAGTATGTAGGGTCCTTCGACTCCTCTCTGCCTGCCAGCGATTTGCTTGTGGTGGTCAGCTTGAGTGCCAGGCATAACACCTCCGATGGTTATTTTACCTTGTTATATATGATTATGTGTAGTTGATGTATATTGTATACCTGTTAGCTGTTAACATAAAGCGCATAAGGCATAAGCAATCAACTTACTCGCCACATCTTACATGTAACGAGTGTAAGCTTTATCCGGCGAGCTATTTGAATATTTCTAAGCTACTCATTACTTTAATACTTAAACAGGGTTCAACTACAAAGCTGAGAAACTTATGTTTTGCTCCGAAAACGGGGTAAGCGAACTCGCTGCATATTTAATCGATAGCTTAGTTAACACTATTCGGGGGATTAACATTTACTCATTACTTGGTGTCTTTGAGTCTTTCATAAAAAGTAGCAACAAGTAAAACTCGTTAGCTCTTTTAATTTTAACCAAAATAAACACAAAGGTGTTTATTTTACCACTATCTAAACAGTTGTAGACTATTTGAATAGCTCTTTTCAACTCAAACCTTTTGATGCATCTCAAATTTGCTTACTTATGCAAAATGATGCACTCCAGTTTAGGCAACAACTAATTCAATTTGAATGCCGAATTTATTTTCATATCTAACACTGACCCAATTCAAAAAACAGCAATACCAACCAAACAGCAACAAAAAGAAAACAAGCTGAGAACGTGACTAAGCAAAAGATTTGAAACTATGCTTCAAACTATGCTTTTGTTGTTCTAATTCAAATTCTGATTGCCCCTTTGTTTATAGTGTGTCAAATAAAATAACAACTACGTTGCGTAAAATTGCATAGATAGTCTCTAAAAACATTTTTCAATTTACAAATATTTAGCAATTTAAGAGCTGAAAACAAAAAAAGCCAAAGATAGACATACACAGACAGACGGAGATAGATACAGAGAGGGAAGGACATGCCCGACTAGATATTTTAGTTCTATTCGTAGTAAAAGTTTCTAATTAAAAAACCCAAAAAATGCCTTTAGGAGAGGCTTGCATTTGGGCTTTTGCTTATTCTCGCTCTCTCTATGTGTATGTGTATGTGTAAGTGTGTGTGTATGTGTGTAAGTGTGTGTAAGTGTGTGTAAGTGTGTTTGTTTGTTTGTGTGGTTGGTTGGTTTTTGTTTTCGGTTATTAAAATGATAATAACCTCAAAATCAACATGGCCTCGTAACAAACCCCCCCTCTGCCCCCTTCCGTGCCAGCAACCAGCATACTTATGCCAGCCTCCTCCTCATGGCCATGCGTAGAAAGTCCTTTCATGCCATGTTTGTCATTTATTTGTTTGTTTGCCGCACTTTTTCTCTCTCGCTCTCCCCCACCTGCCACTATATACATATATATATATATATATATATATATATGTGTGTATCCCTCTCTTTCTCGCGGCATGTTCATCGCTTGTTCGCAGTTCTTTCTTTTTGTGCAGCTCAACGCATTCAAAGGGAACCAAAGTTGGAGAAGAAGCAGCGCCAGCAGAATGAGTACAGCGAAATTTGCATAAATAATAAATGCAGAGGGAAAAAGCAGCGGCAGCCAAAAACTCGGGAAGCTCCTCTGTCGAAAACCCTTAATCAAAAGTTTAAACAATATAAAATATGAAAAATACTTGAGCGAGTAACGAGTAACGAGCAGGGCCGGCAGGGGGCAATCCCCAAATCCAAATCCACGAACACACACAAAAACTAAAGGACAGCAAAGAAAAGATAAGAAAACGCAAATGAAAACTAGACAGCAAATCCGTCCCGCACACAGATATCATAATAATATATATTTATTTTTATATATATATAGAGAGAGAGAGAGGATGCTGGCATCCTGTTGACCGCTTGGACAACGTGTTTCCAGCTGCGTTTTAAGAGTCACAGTCGCATCACCGACAGGCATTCTCTGCTCACATTTTGAGGCATGCCTCAGCCACTGCTCCTGCATTCGGTGGCTAATGCAAAGAGCCTTGAAATTGTATTTAGGTTTTACGTTTCTACTTCGTCTTCACTCGTCCCTCCATCCGGTTGTTCTTTGTGTACCTCTGTGTGTCTGTCCGACCAGCAGTCGCTTAGTTTCATTTTCATTTTATCTGGCTGTAAGCTGGCAAATGCCTAATACGTGCCTTAAACCAGCAAGTCAACATTGCCTTTGACGAAACCGCATCGCTCTGTGGCAATTTATGTGAAAAGTGGCATTACTCTTCTTACTCTCTCTCTCTCTCTATCTCTTCCGTGAGCTTGTTTAATTTGCAATTCGTTACTTTATAATGTTAAGTTATTCTACTCGTTGCTAGTTGCTACTCGTTCTATGGCAATGTACGTGAACAGTGGGATTACTCTTGTTACTCTCTTTCTCTGTCTGTCTCTATATCTACTGTGAGTTTGTTTAATTTGCGATTCGTTACTTAAGAATATTAAGTTTTGCTACGCTTCACTCGTTACTCGTTACTACTCATCGATTGCCACTCGTTAAGTGGAAGCCCTCATTGATTCTATTATTTGTTAGTTTGGCAATAATCTTAAATTGTTTTAACATAAGTCAGATCCTATTTGATACTTTATCATTTATGTTTATCCGTTGTGTAGATTGTTAAAGCCTCTTTTGACTTTTATGGAAGACATCATAATATTTAAACGTTTCAAAGATTTTTGGCAACATTGTGAATTTTTAATGGGAATTTGCGCAAAACGTAAACGCTGCAAACTTCTTCATAAAATATGCAACAAATTTACTAATGGATAACCAAAGTCACCCACAACGTCGACAATTGTAGACTATCTGCTTCGGATGCTTCTACTTTCCTCTACCTCTACCTCTTCCTATTCCTGTGGCTATTGCTGTTGCTGTTGCTGTTGCTGGCTAGTAAAAGAGCAATAAGGGAATTTATGCTGCTGGTTGGGCTGACACTCAAACACACACACACAGACACACACACACACAGATGGTATCCATGCGTATATCCGAGAGATATGAGCTCTTGTATCTGTTCGAGCTGAATATATTTTCCATAACATTTTGCATTTGCTTGTTTATGGTCAGTCATATGGAGATTTTTGTCACTTCTGACACACAAACACAGACAGTCAGCAAACTTTAACCAAAAGATGCGCATAACAACGGACAACACTATGCACGAGTGCTAGTCTGAGTGTGAGTGTGAGTGCGAGTGCGAGAGCGAGTACTCGTACTCATATATTAAAGTTCTTTGGCCAGACAAACAGATACATTTACAGTTGAGCTGTTAGTCACACATGCCGCACTGCGATCACAGAAACAATATGCTCCATTTATGGCCAACCTCAAGAATTGTATGTGCAAATGCTCGAACATACCCTGTGCCCATAAAAAATGTTCAAAGGGTAGCAAGTGTTGCAAAAAACAAAAATGCACTTGTAAGATATATTTACAGAGTATAAATATGGCAAGCCTTTGAGTTTCGATGGGGTTAGCTGGCTTATCTCCATTGGAACATATCTCATTGATCTCAGAATGCAATTGCAGATGCATTGAATCAATTTTCTGTTTTATTTTTACAAATAAATACAAATATTACTAACAGTTGAAAACACTGATCAGATCTCTGAGTCGAGCACAAAAATAGAAGTTTCTCCAAACTTGTTTTTCTTTAGCGTTTTGTTGGCGTTGCCCATCAAGCCCATAATCTGTGCAATTTAGTTCAATTGGACAAACTCCCGCCCCAAAACACGATGTGTGTGTGTATTACGTGTACGATGTGTGTGTGTGTGTGTGCGGTCATGTCCAGGACACATGCTTGCGTCGATGTCATCATCCTCTGGCGCTGTGCCTTTGCCTTTTGACTGCCCATGTGCTCGGTACATGCTGGTCAGACTTGCTGTTGTGTATCTGATAGATACATGCTCATCTGCTCATGTAACTGCTGGAATTTGGCGGGGCTGGCAGGGTAGAGTAGTTATTGGCAGATAGGTAGAGTAGGGTAGGGTAGGCTGGGCTAGGCTAGGGTAGGGTGGGGAGGTGGGGGTTTGGGGTTTGTTACAGTGACAGCCATGATGTATGGTTCTTATAATATTTTGTGTCACACCAACATCAACATCAACAACAACATCAGCATCAACATCCACCGCGAACAATGAACACATGAATATTTAACTCGAATTGTGACAGGAGCCCTTTGGGCCATTGGCTTGACGGATGACGCGGCCCTTGACCATAAATTAAATCTTGATTTGCAAATGGCATTTGGACAAAAGAAAAACGATATTAGACGACGTTTGTGTGGCATGAACAAATTCATGAATTGTATGTATTGGAAATAGATTAAAAAAAAGTTTCTGTGATTTAGAGAATTACATTTAACCTTGCCTCTTTCAAAAGCTTACCCATTTTCAAGGACATTCCTGAGTTGTTTGTGCGCCAACTATTAACTATGCCCAAGTCATGAATAATAGCTGATTTAATTTCATTAATTTCAATATCTTGATTTATACATTTTTCCAGGCCTTAATGGCAGTTGCAACTCAATTATTTCAAAAAGACTTTGACATTTTCTATTATTAATACAATTAGTTTCATATATATATATATATGTATATCATATCAAATATCAAGAAGAGTGCCTGTCTATATATATATATAAATATATATATATAAATATATATATATACATATTATATATGTATTCACTCAATCTCACTCACTCTCGTAGTTTGTTGAATTTTACATTGGGTTGACAGCAATTTTACGGCTTAAAATCACAAGCATGGAAATGTGGGCATGAAGTGGTTTTAAGTGCCACATTCGCTGCTTCTTAATGGGCAATCAGGCAACATTTCCTACCAACTTGCCACATCCGTAGCCGCAGCAGCAGCGCAGCAGAAGCCACCACAAACGTAGCAACACCATATTTATGACGCCTGTTTTTGCTTATCTCCGCCCTCTGTCTGTCTCTGGTCCCTCTCTCTCACTCTTGCTCTCCTCTCTTTCTGGTTAGGTCTTAACGCACCCAGTTGCCAACAAGTTTTGGCTAATTAGCTGCGCTTGAAGCTCAGCAGTTTAACGGATTTGAAACGACCAACTTGCCGCTGACCTACATATGGCCAAAGTACACATGGCTACCCGCCGTACTTGCAACTCGAAGTGCGCTAAAACACTTAATGTGGAGGAAACCAGAATCAGAACCACTGGGAGAGGGTAATGGTCTTGCTGCTGGGGTGCAAAAGTTTTATTCAATGCCAAATGTGTGCAGCAACTGTGTGTGGCAATAGGAAAGTAGCGGAAATTAGTGAGTACTACAGGATCTGGATAAACGCCATACAATGCTAGAGAGCGAGACAGAGAGAAAGAGAGAGAGAGAGAGAGAGGGGTGATATGTAGCAATCACTAGAGACAACCACATTCAACTACTGAATGGGCGCGTGGCTCTTATTAACAGATTCAACATGCTGCTTGCTGTCCACATGGCAACACACTCGCCAGAAACAAAAAGAAATGCACACACTCCCACACACACACACGCACACACACACGTATTTCAGCTAATGTGTGTGTGTGCGATATCTCTGGCCTTACTTGTGACCTTAGCTTGGCTTTCCACGACCCAATAAAAAAACCAAATTGGTAACATTTTTTTGGGTGTTGCTGTAAAATTTATGTATGACAACAAAACATACACAAGCGACACATACCAAAATAAAACAAATAGAGACACAGGCACAGAGTGAGAGGGTGAGAGAGAGAGAGAGAGAGAGAGGAGAGAGGGAGAGAGAGAGGGGAGAAAAGTGCAAACATAAAATTGCTAATTTGAATAAGTCACGTGACACTCGGCAGCGTTAAGCTTGACAGGAGTGTTGGCAACGGTGAAGGATGAGCGTAAATTGGGAATACAAATTGAAGATGCGATGCAGCAGTCCAAAGTCTCGGATTGGGTGTGCCTGGCGAGAATATTTGTGCCAAAGAAACCGAATACGGCAAATGACTGCGGTGTGTCTCCTGCCTGTCAGCACATCCTGCAACTACTACTTAAAACGTTATGGGAAAGTGGAGTTGCAGCAGTTAGTCTGAAAGTAATTAATTACAAATGGGACTAACCTGAGGATCTATTAGCGTTTCAGCTCAGGAAACAAACAAAACAAGTCAATGGAAGCTGATTTAATATTCTACAAATATTAATATAATTTATGGATTATATCATTTTCAGCTTTGAACTTTTAGCATGTTTTCCATTTGAAGGTGTATTTTCGACAAAGTTGCAATAAAATTGTAACCTTAAAATTGAAATTAAGGGGTATCTGCCCGACGAGCAAAATGCATTGTGACTTGATCTGCTTGCTGTTGGCTTTTAATATGTTATTTATTTGCACTTTCAGAGCTCAATCATAAATGCAACGAATGGGCGAATAACGATTGCGGGATTCCACAGGGAGAGAGAAAGGGGGGAGTGAGAGAGAGAGAGGGAGAGTGTGTGTGTGCAACGAGAGTGAAATGGCAGTTGACGCTGAAAGTGACGCCCGCTGTCACTTTCCATGCAATAACAACAATTAAAAACTGCAAATTGCTGTCAACTTTTATGTAGTAAATGAAATGTGTATATGTGTGTGTGTGTGAATTGCAGTGTTCTGCATGGGGCTTTGTTTCGTTTTCAGTCCCAACTATTTGCAGTCGTTGCTATCGAATTAAGTTCTTGTTTTCTTTTTCATTCTGCTCAATAGTTCAGTTTTTTCTTCGATTTTTTTTTTTTTTTTGTCTTGACTGTCACATGCATAGTGCAAATGGCAATGGGAATATGGAATACGAAAGCGGTGCACACAGAAATACGTATGTACAGATATAAATGATATATATATATATATTTGTATATCTGGTTAGTTATGCAAAGCCACTGCGTTCACTTCGTTGACTCGCTGCGATGTGGCATTATTTTTGGTTCACACGCTTTTATTTACTTTTGGTTAAATATGTACAACAAATATTTGTCTGTCTAGTTTGGGTAGAGCGTCTATAAGAAATGTGTGCACAACAAATTATGAAGAATCGCAAATTAAATGCTAAAAAAAAAACAAGTGCCACAGAAAGTCGAGCGAAATATCGGAGAGACTGGTCAGTGTATACATATTGATTTACAAGCCTCAAATCTACTAAAAGATGGGTAAACGAATACTGCTTTAGTCAGTGGTTGGTTGTGTGATGGATCACTGGCTAACACTTTCAACTGCCAGTTAAGTCACTCAAACAAGAAGTCAGAGAAGTTCTTCAGTTCACCCATTTTTGAACTAGTATTCACATCAGCTGTTCTGCTAGCATTGGTGAATAATTCGAATACTTGTTACTCTTTTAGATTTGAATACTTGCTTTACTTTTTGGCACGTAACTATCGGAATACTAATATATGACCTGTTGTTGATGGAGGAGCTATAGGCTCAGAAGGGGCCACAATAGGTCTAGTCGGTCACAGTGCAGGTATCCCAATTATAAGAATAAAAATACTTCTTGGCAGACATGTATCATTCTATGTGAAGAGTAGCTGTGGCACTTGTAACTTCCTTCAAAAATGACCATTATAAGGTCGCAAGTTGTTATCTATTGAAATGGATTAACATATTTCGAACTGTTGACTGCACTAGTTCTAGAACAAGAATATATATACACATGCTCGTGTGCAGCTATCTTCAGTTCTAATTCATTAAATTTAAGTATTTTGCTTTTAGTAACTTCACTCGAGGCAAGTTTGTCAGTCATGTGTGGGTGTGTGTGTGTGTCTTTCTCTCTCTCTCTCTGGGTGTGTGTGTGTGAGTGAGTGTGTGTCTTCGGCTGACATTTAAATGTTTGTCGCATTTGTTTTTGGGTTTTATATCATGCTGGGCATGCTTCATGCTTTATGTCGGTCTTTTAGACGAGCCTTTGCTTTTATCAACGTATTTAGTCGAGTGTTTGCATTTCCTAATTAATTACACTGCGTGACTTTCTTACTTAGCGACCACATACACACATACATATGCATACATATACATACACACACACACACACACATATATATATATATACATTTATACTTATACATATATTATATTTCACGAGCCTCTCTAGACTGTGCTACATTAACCTAAAACGACGCACCCAACTTTCGCTATCATTCGCTCTCTTTCTCTCTGTCGCTCGTTCACTCGTTTGTTTGCTCTCGCTGCTTGCTCTCGCTGCTTTACATTGTTGCTGCCGCTTAGGCAAGTTGTTTATTTTGCTACTTAATGCTTGCTAACATGACTTCTGCTTGTCTTTCTTCATCTACTGCTATGCTCATGAGACACTACATTATCGTACATATGCTATATATATATATATATATATATATAGATATATACATATATATATGAATATCCAAATATCTTAATTTTTTTCCTTTTCTAGCTCCCCTCGACCTGGTGGCACCTCCGTGCACCGACTGGCGTCTTCTATTTTTTCATAAATGAAATTTTGCGGCAACAATATTTTTCAGTTTATAAGCACAGCCACGAGCCTTGAACCCCAGAACAATATACATATGTGTATGTGTGTGTGTGTGTGTGTAAAGGTTGGCTGGCAGCTTGAACAGGACTATTGCCTTGCGAACAGACTGGTAAGTGGTTTTTTGATTAGACCCTGGTCTAAAGATTTACGCGCCTCGCCTCATGGGTGATAAAAACTTTCGAGCAGACTGTTTATCAGCCATAAGGAGTTAGCCATAAGTGCCTTAACAATGAGTTAGTATAGCTATCTAAGCGCATAACGAGTAGTTCAAACTGAAAAGTTATCACAACAGCGTAAAGCACATTCTATATTCAAAATATAGAGTTAAGTTTAGTTTAGCTGATTAAGCGCTTGAACCTTGTGCCTGAGTTGACGCCGGCACTAATAAAAATATAGTTCTTTCAGCGATAAGAAAGGTTTATGCTTGAATTTGGACATAACGAAAATACACGTAACGAGTAGTTAGAGTGGAATTACAGTGCTGTTGGGTGGCAACGCTGCTTAAACAGTTAAACAGGTTAAACAGGACATAATCTGTCCTACATATTTGCAGATGTGAATGGATTGCTTGCATAAAATACGGTTTAATTTGGATGATTCAACTGTACAACTTCATTCTACGTATTTACCAATTTTTAATGGGTTTAGTGCATAATTAAATATATATCTTTACAAATACTCAAAGTTGATTAAATGATAGTTTGAACCATATTCAAAGAGTTGGCGGCAACAAAATACATAACGAAATTCTACTAACTGATATTTAAGTCTTTCACTTACTGATAATTTTCATGATGATGAGGGAGAAAACTTCAAATAAAATTGAATGACTCAACTTAATGACGCTCCAAGTGTGTGCTGTTGGTGTGCGTGTGTGATACTTTCCCCTGATCTGATCACAATGTCAAATATCCCATGACCTAACATTCTTTTTGGGTCTCACAACTGTTAGTTCCAGATGACTCAAAATCAATTGAAGTTTCACGCACAACTTGTCGAAAATTGTATATGTCATTCTTGGGAAGTTGACTCTCGAGATACTCAAATATATATTGATATGTATATATTTGTGTACATGTGTGTAAATATGTAATATTCCCAATGTTATGTGTTCTCCTGCGGGAGGATGGGGAGCTGCTGCTCTGCTCTGCTCAGTTTCTACTCCACTTTTTTCACGTGTTGCTATTCTTCTCTAATGGCCTTGACAACTTGTCGTAAGTTGTAATTTTTATGCTTCATATATAAGGAGCGTGTTGCTTGCATATTATATAGCTGATTCATGGCCACAATGACTCATGTTAAAATCAAGTTGCAAGCCGCACGTAGCAAGCAGCAAACAATAACAGCAATAACAACAAGCGGAAAATGCTGCCAACAATGGAAGAGGGAAAACAATAATTTCAATTTTTCACGCGCATTTTTCGACAATGTCGGAAATAACTTACAAGTTGACAAACATTTTTCATTGCAACCGCACCCAACCCCCGACCACCCCAGAAGGGACGCCGCCGTCAAACAACCTCCTCTCTCTGCCTCTCGGCCGTCTCCCCTCCCTTGGACTGACTGCGTCTTACAATCTATTTAAGTACCCAGAGATATGTTATTTTTTGTTGGAGAAGCGTTTGCGGCAGCGTTTTGAATGATGATGTGGGCCGTCAGTCGTCAGTTAGTCAGTCAGTGAGACAATTAGACGTCCCCTACCCAGCCCTCATCCCCCATCCCCCTCCGCAGTCCGCACCTCACCAGTCCATGGGAATTCCATCAGAGGAGCACAGAAGTGAGCTGTCAAGCTGAAGCCCAGCTTATTTATGGATGCAACTGAATTGAGTACATTTTAGCTACATACAAATGTTCAACGGATTCGAGAAAAGGATTGAAAGTAATCTGACTAACTTTAAGCTGACCTTATACACAATACTTGAATCGTTATTTCTGTTTAGAGTATATATAAAAAAGATGTGAATATCGTGGAAAATTAAGGATCAAACGCAAAGATGTGTTGTGAGCAGAGCTACGGTATTAATCGAAGTGATATTCAAACGTATTTAAAAAAAAATGCTTTTTCTGCTTTTCTTAGCATATAAAAAAACTATTTCATTTGCAGAGATTTAATTTTCAATTAGAAGTCAACTGATTTTTCAGTCCATTTTTAAAAATCATCAAATAACTGATTGGTGTTGTAGCAAATGCTTTTTAGCTTTAAGATTTATTTCTTTTCTTTTCTATTATATTTTCTCACTTTGAATTTGATCCTTTTTCATTTTCCCATAGTTAACTTAATTAATTTTATTTTTTTCAAACTTGCTTTATTAATTTCAATTATATCAACTTGTTCAAACTTTTCTCATTATGTTGTCTTCCTCCCTCCACATTCACACACACACACAGACTCACACACATACACACACACATACACACACACACATATACTCTTTCCCACGCTGGCCCTGAAGGCAAGTTCTAGTTCATAATTCGATGTGACAGCCAATTTATGATGCATCCCATAAAGTTGGACATGTGCTCACTTTTTTAAACGGCACCCTAAACTCTCTGTGATTGTTTTCCATATACCCCCCCCCCCCCCCCCCCCCCCCCCCGCAATTACGCGTATATGTGTGTGTGTGTACGTACATTCCCTGGGGAACCAGGCGTGGCACATCGTAATGAGGAGGGGCAGTCGCGACGAGGGCGAGCCTCGAATGCCAAATGTGTTTGTTGGGGTAAAAATAAAATGCATGTACCTGCAAATATAGAGGAGAAGAGATGGAGACGATATATATACATATGTATTTGAAGATGTGCTGAGATAGGACTTTAAAATTCAATTATTTTTAAATATACATTTGTAAATATAAAGATAGATGTGGATGCGTTGATGTTGGTGTTGCTGCGCGTTGTGTGTTGTGGCATGCGTGGGTGTATTTTTAACGCAACTCTGACATTGGATAGCTCTCGACACTCGCAGAGTCCCCCTTTACTGTTACTGTTTTGCTACCCTGTACCCACGAGGGGTATGTTCAAATACGCTAATGTGTTCGATGCACTAAATTATTGTAGTCATCTCGCTTGAATTCTTAATTGAATTGAGGATTCTGTCGATGGGAACGGCAATTACTTTTTAAAAGCTGGCCACAGGGCAGCTCTGAGTCGTATATATATTCAATTTAGATATAGGCACCTTTTCGTTGCCCTGCCTAACTCTCAGCTGTGTCTCATTATTTCTGATTTGCGGTGGCTTACGCCCTACAAAAATGAGCTGACAATTTGCCGTCTTTTTGCCTCACATTCTACCCTAAATATATACACACACCTAATGGGTAGATGGGGAGCATATATTACACGCATGCCACGCCTCAAGTAAGGCGTGCAGTGTTTTGTTTAAAATGAATTTCACTCGCATGCATAAAACCCAACAGATAATTCCAAAAAGGGGAAGCAAATGGGGAATTGAACGGCAAAAGCGAGTTGTAATTTATTTTTACGTTGCGAAAATGAGCAGAGAAACAGCAGCAGCAGCAGCAGCAGAAACAGCTGCCACAAAAGATGGGATAGAAAAATTCTTGTAAATAATAAAAATATTTCACTTTATTTGCTTTGTCTACTTAAAGGACACGACTATCCGCCAGACAGACGGCGAGAGAAGAGCGAGAAGTAGATACATATAGAGTGGAATGAAATAAAATAAAATAGAATAGGTTGGTTGGTAGCATATTTCACTTGTCTACACACACACACACACACACACACACACACACACACCCACACACACATACAGAGAGAGAAGCGCTAAAAAATATCAAATTACTACAAGAATTATTAGGTTTTGGTTGGGTTTACCCGATGGCATCAGTCGCCGCGTTGGCTTAGACTTAGGGATAAGTGGCTGGGGCTGGTTGGTTACTGAAGTCGTAGAAAACCGTATCCAGGAATTCATAAGTAATTCAAACATACAACGACGAAGCTTTAGAAGTGGCCGAAAGCAACAGGCAGCAAATTTAAGTTCAAGTAAAGCAAAATATGATAAAACGAACGAGAAGAGCAAAGAAGTTACAAACAGTATAAAGAATACTATTCCATATCTATATCATATCTCTTGTGACAAAAGTACGGAGCGATCACCTTGAAATCAGTTATTAACCGCAGATTTGAAGACATGGCTGATGAATAAATTAATTTGATGAATCCAGCGAATCATCTCACAGAAGCACGAAAGGTTGCCAAGGTTGCCACATAAGCTGGTTCACGAAACACACACAGACGTCTGACAAAACGATTGTTATGGAAATAAAGTTGCTTGACGGCGAATCCTTTAATGACCTCAATCACCGCAGAATCAATCTCTCTCTCAATTGGAATGACATGCCCCACATAGATACAAGCAGATATATTCTTATAGCTGGAATAATCAAAATAGAATTGGCTGGCAATTAATTTATTAACAGCTCAATATCCAATTTGGAATGAGTCTGATTCCAGCTGAGAGTTGAGTTGCGTAAAAAAATGCACGTATTTCCTTGTTGCATATTTAATTATGCAAGAGTGCAATTGCAGTTCGCATTTTGCATTTTTCACTTTGTATTTTGCAGTTCGCCTTTGTTGTATTTTGCATATTGCATATCCATTAACATTTGTTTTTCATATTGCGATTTTTAACATGTTTTCTGGGACAGGCCGAGGGAATGATGCAGTCATTTTGTGAAAACCGCTTGTCATGCGGGCAACAGCAATTGAGAGTGTCGCAGTCAGTGGGTGGCAATGCCTCGACTTTTGAAATGAATTTATTTTATTGGGGAGTTGGTTGTTGTCAACCGTTTCAGAGTATAAACGGCATGAAACAAAAAGTGATTGGGGTATGAGCCAAACTTTCAAAGGCCAAAACTTTTTCAAAAGTTAACAAAACGTTTAATTATGATTTTGCCTCTAGATTATACATTGTGTTCAAAGTTGAAAACGCTCTCAAAAAGTGCTTGTAATTTTGGGTCAAGCTAAAGCTTAAGTGATAAAATATTCAAAAAACAGTAAGTCTTAAGTCATGGTTTGACCAGCAGATTAATGCCAGATTCAAATTTGCCAACGTCATTTAACTGCAATGGGAGAATAAAGTAAAGAAACAACAGCAAGTAACAAGTAACGTGAACGAGTAACGAGTAACGAGTAACGAGAGACATCTGGTACAATGTACAATAGAATACAGTACGACCCACAAACGTCAGCGTGCCAAAAACCAACTGACAACAACTTGGCCACTGGCACTACGCCACGCCCCTCGCACCAACAAAATAAAGGGAAGAATAATAAGCTGTCGCAAAAGAATGAGAGAGATAAAGAGGGAGCAAAGTTGGAGAGATGCACCTGAAAGCACTTTGCAAAGCATAAATTGATAAAATTGATAATATAAAATAACCAATTCGATGTTTGCCTGTGTCTGTGTGTGTGTTGTGCGTGTGTGTGTGCGTGTGTTGTGCGTGTGTGTAACAACAAAAGGCAGCAAAGCAAATGAAAAAAGTGGGCAGCAAGCGTAAATGTGGCGAGCTGGCCAAAACCATTAACGAATTCGATGACGATGAGAGTGAGAGGATAGCAGGTGAATCTCTTCTCCTGCCCCCTGCCCTCTGCCCCCTGCCTCCTCCCTCCTGTGTATGTGTGTGTGTGTGTGTGTGTGTTTGTATGTGTGGCTTTAGTCCTTGGCTTCCTTTTTGGTATGCCATGCAAGACACTTTGATGTTATATGATGTTATTATGCTCGTAAAAATGCTTGTACACACACACACACACACAGAGACACACACAGATGTGTGCTTGTTGCCACAGTTGCTTTCTAAGGGCGGGGAAAGGGGGGCCGAATATATACGTAAACTACATGCCATGAGCTATTATCGCTGCGACCACACAGTCAGTTTAAACAAGCAAACTACAAAAGTGCTAGAAACATGCAATGGGTAGGCACGACTAAAGTATACTCTCTATGTGATATAAACGCTATTACTGATTCTCACAAAAAAGATAGCTTGACAAAGTATTCTTAGAATCAAGTTTAAAGTCGGTCAATCGTGTCTAAAGTAATTAATATTTGTTCATAACGAAAATCATCGTTAGAAAATAATTCAAGGAAAGGTTTAAAAATGACCAGTAGATACTCTGTATTTAAAGTAACAAGGTACAGCAAGCAAATTAAAACCAAAATGATTTCAAAGAATATCAAAAATAATTTTGAAATTATGTTTAAGGGAAATAGTCCGAATTATTAAGTGCATTTTTGAGATGAAAATATGCTTAAAAATATAAGAAAAAAGAGTAAATGTATCTATTTTTTTGGTGTGCATGTGGCATAATATACCCGTGTCACTAGCTATGGAGAGAGGATATACAAATGCAGCTCGCATCCCAGCCACAAATTACTTAGTCTACGCATGCAGGAAATGTCAGTAGACAGGAGCATGCAAATATGAATATGTATATATATGTAAAGAGAGATATATATATATATATGTATATATTTATGAACATGGCCTGTCATGTAGCTTAATAAGCTGGCGCTGATTTTGCAACCACAAGAGACACATTGTCCACGCCACCGTGTGCGACAATGAACACTGCGACAAATGACCACAAGCCACAAGCGAATAACCCAATTTTGCAACCACTTTGCCACCCACACGTTGCACCACCAACGCTGCAATTGCAACACGCATTCATATAGGCAGCAGCAACTTTAATGTTCAAGATGCAACTTTTGCCAAGCATTTCGATTAATTGCAATCAAAATAAAAAAAAAAGAAATCATTTTCAATCGCAATGCAAATGCAGAACTCGATTAAAACTCAATCAGCGAACCATTTAACAAAATACCAAAAAAAAAAAAGAATAGAAACATTTGAATTTCTATTGAGTTTTAATAAAAGTAAATTGCATTCACCCAAGACGATTACTGCTTAAGACTTAAGATTGATCAGGGGATTTGAAGCAACTCACTCGACTCGAATTGAGTAATTGAATATGTAATCATAGCAATATGCCCCATGCTATCTATCTACTTATTTGAAGACACGAGTTATTAATTACAATTGAATTAGCATTAAGCCAGTCAATTAAAATAATTAACTTGATTATATAAATCCGACAAACGTTCATTTTGCCCAACCACTTGAAATCAAATGTAAACCCAAAAAAAAGAAGGTTTATTGCCAGAGAGAGAGAGAGAGAGGAGTAAGTGAGAGAAGGAGCGAGTGAGAGAGGGAGAGTCTGAGAGAGCGAGTAAATCAGTTAATCGGCGTATTCGAGCATAATTAAATGACATTATTGTTATGTTAGGAAAGGGTAGTTTGGATGTTTAGCTAATTGTGGGTGGCAGCCGTTGTTGTTCTGTGCACAATCAACCATTGTTTAAATACTCAATTTCCATATGGTTTTTTTTGCGTTTTTTTGTGTGTTTATTGGGGCGGGGTTGGTAGTTGTGTCGCATAAAATATGTAAATGAACATATTTTATTTGAAGTAGGCTATTATATTTAATTGGATTTTAATGCGCGAACGACGCAGACACGTGACAATTACAAATTACAAATTTGAATGCGCGAAAATTCGTGAAAAACACGAAAATTGGCATTTTATGAGCCTTAGCTCATTATTAGCTGGCATAAATTTGACTCGATTTTGTGGTGCCTTCTCCGTGTGCTAATTACTAAATCAAGTCAAGCAAACTGAACATAGTCACAAGCCGTGTGGGGGACGAAACGACAATTAAATTATGTGCTCGGCACGTGGCACAAATCCCCCGTCAACCCTAACCAAGCTGAGAGCCACACTCGACTAGGTTGACTGACTTTATGTGCACCTCCATTCACCCGCTACCCTTAGCCATGTCCTTTTTTTTCATTTTTCTTTTTTTTAGTATTTTACCGGTCCCTTTTGCTTGACATGTGCTCTGGCTTGTTGTTACAACTCATTAGTTTCATGTAGCGACCAGAGCAGCGCTAAGGGTTAGGTCTATGGTTAGGGGTAGGGTTAGCTAGTCGGGGCATGGGCTGCTCTTACTGTTACGGCTGCTGTTACTGCTACTGCTACTGTTACTGTTGTTGTAGTTTCGCACAAATGTCAGCTTTTGCTGTCGAAATCCTTTGATGCAGTCGTAAACTTTACTGCTCTCTCAAGAGTCTGCCATGCACTAACTGTGTGTGTGTGTTTTTGTGTGTGTAGAGGAGGGAGAATGTGGGTGGGGGAGGAAGATATATCGTGTGTTGTTGCGGCAGTTGTCGCTGGCTGTGGCTGCAACGTGCTCTTGACGAGCATCGTCTGACTGGCCCAGCAGTTCCAAAAGGAAAACAAGTCAAGGGTTGCCGCTAGACGTGCAAAAGTCACGCCCCGACGAAGCGCTGGGGATGGGGTTCTTCAGGTCCATCCACCCACACACAGCAGCAAGGACACCCACACACACAAGCACAGCTGTTGTTGTCTGTACATTACCTTTACCCGAAATTCTCGCTCTCTCGCTCGGTTTGTCATCGCCATTGGGCTCGGTGACCCCTCCCAGACCATATACTACACCTCTATCTATACTTACTACCATCTACCACCTACCACTGTCCCTTCCTTGAATTTGTAGTTGGTAGAACGCTTAGACAACCCATTTAGCATCGCCCCCCTTTGCCAGCTAGTGAAGTTATTTGTACATATTTAATGATCTCTCGCCTCAGTCAGTGCTGCAATATGAACTCCCCCTCCATCCAAAACCGAATAATATCTCAAGCCCCAGCCACCTCCCCTCCCAAACACACACACACTCACCATCTCTCCAGGTATTTGCCTTAAGGCAACCAGTGTTGTGGGCGCCGTTTATCAAGGGCTTTCCTCGTCATTTTCTGGTGGGTTTGCTCTTCTTCCTGTCGGAATCACAATTACCTGATTTAGCTTGAGAGCTTTTAATGAACTTTAAAGCTCTACGCATTGAGTTGAAGTTGAGAAAGTAATGCTGTTGTGGCTTGTTTAATTAGCTATCAAAATGAGGTGGTTGCATTTACAAATTGGAATCGAAGATAAAGCTTCACTGTACATCTTTCTTTCAGACTCGACTTAAAGTTCAACGTAAGTGCGCTTGAAGCTTAGATGGGCATATAAATCATTAAATTCAGATAAATACCAAGCTTCGAGCTTAAGGGTTTTTTTTTTAAATCATAGCTTAGATCAGATCTAAACTACTACAGATTTAAGCCACTGCTTTTTTATTTATTCTATTTCTATTTTTGGTGAACTCAAGCGTATAATTCCCAAAACGCTAAGGATCAAAGTTGATGGGCATGCAATGAAGGATGTGCGGCCAAAACGAAGATATAATATCGCTATAAGCTATAAGCGTAACTGGATATAATTTATGGCATGTCACACGCCATTCGATATACTTTCGGAGGTATGCGTAGCATTTTGGATTCCATTAGGCCATCTGCCAGCTAACTGTGATCTATGTGTTTCTTTTTGCGTTTTTTTTTTAGACCAATGTTTCCATATGCCACCCTTCCACCCGCTCCCCCCACAAGCTAATCCTGGGGCCACAAATTGTTTCGCCCAGGTATTGTGCGAAACTTTGTGGCCGAAAAACAACAACAAGCAAGAAAGGGGAAAAAGCGAACTGGTTTGTGGGGGGAGGGGAAGGGGAGGGTCTTTGGGGATGTAGCAGGTTTCGGGGTTCAGACAAAGGTAGAGAGGAAGCGGTAACAATTTTGTTAGACACTTTACGAGGCAATCGACACATGTGGCAGCTCTACCTGCTGCCAAATCAAATAACTTCACTAAAAATGTAAGCTGCTCCTTGGGGAGCAGCAAGTGGAGCCAGTGAAGAAGGAAGGGGGCTGGAGGGTATGGTTAAGGATTGAGCGATAAGACGGCGAATGGCGTTAATGGCAATGGTTCACCTGTAGCAAGCCAATAAAAATGCCGGACAACAATAACATATTAAGCATGCGGCCAATAACAATGTAATACACCCTGACCCTCAAACAACCCACACACACCCACACACACCCACACACACACACAAACACACACACTGAAAGGAAATGCCGCCAATACGTGAAAATGTCAATAAAAATGGGCGAAAATGCGTAATAAAAACTCACATGCTAATAGCAAGTCGAAGCCCAAGGCAAATAACAATGTAATAAGCGAGAGTGCTCGACGCAAAGTTGTCCTGTAGACAGTTTCATTCTAGCTATATAGGTGCTACATATATATAGAAGCAGCAATCTAGTCTTAGTAAGGTTCACTCATCGATGGGGATATATGAAATGAGTGTGCCTAACTTTGCTCTTTACCATGCGATCGTTTAGAGGTGGTTGACTAACAAGTTCAGATAGATTTGTAGATATGTATATATATATATATATATATATTTATTTATTGTAATTTACTTTACTGACATCGTTCCTGACTCGATGACTTGCCCTCAATAGTATAGGGATAATGGCTACAAGGTTGCCAGACAGCTTTGACCGCTTCTTGTTTGATTATCTCCTATACGAAATGCCACATACCACATCGTATACTATAATTATTTGGTTTCTCACTGAAATTGGTTATATTGATCAGCCAAAGTAGAGGATATAAAACATTGATTTGATGCAGGTATAAAATAAAACGTTGCTTTTTAAAAACTAAATGGGACTGCGGTAAGTAAAAGTACAAATAAAACATGTGAACCGGTTTAAATATGGATTCACACTCAGAAAAAAGAACAGAAACTTGTGGATAGTATTCATTTTGACTAGGGTATTACAATTGAGAATATAGTAAATAAAAAGGAAGCAAAGCGGCTACCTAATAAATTGTGGACACCTGTGCATAGAGCCTGAGACAGGACTAAGTTTGAGTGTGTGTGTGTGTGTGTTGTGTGTGGTTTGTGTGTGCTTTGTGACTGGGCTCAGCGTTGGCGTTTCTTTTATTTATTGCTTTTTTCACTAATTGACAGCAATTTACCAGCTAGAAGTGTTGGGCCAAACACCAAACACTAGCCACCAGCCACCGCCCCCTCCACTCACCACTCTTTGCTTTCTTTGATGGAACGTGTAATAGGCCCAACAACAATAATAATAATAAGAAGAGGCAGGCAGTGGCAAGAATATGGCATAATATTATATGTGTAAGACATCGCGTGCTGTGTGGCAACAGCTTCTTTTAACTCCCTCACACCTCCCCATATTTCCCACCACCCGCAGGACCCCTCAATCTACACTCTCTGACCTGTCACGCCCCGTGGCGCTTGACCACCCCCTCTGCTAAATCGGTTGCCTTGGTCATGCTTTGTGTACTATTTTTTTTTTTTTTTTGCTGTGCTTCTGGTTTTAGTCATTTTCTGGGGACTTACTTCATAATTGACAGCTAATTTTGCGTCCTTTATTGCCTTTTGGCACCTACAGCCACCACATCGCCCAGTAACACCTCCATCAGCGAATTGGCTGTGCTGTAATTCACATAATTTATTAATATTTATTTGAGCCATTGTTTACTTCAAATGTCAAAACTAATAAGCCATTCGACAGCCACGCGAGCTTCCTTTAATTATAGTACAGCTTTTACCTATTTTTCTTTTCATTTTTTTTTTTTGCTTTCTTTCGTTTCGTAGACAGGTCGTCCTTGATATTCGTGTCCTGTTTTCCTGTCTAGTGTAAGCAACAAACTGACATTGACTTTCAGAGACAGCCGTTTCCGCCTGTGAGCTAATTTTACTTGGTGTGTGGGAGGAGATCTGACTGGCTATGGGGGTAGGGGGGAGGGGGAAGGTTGAGGGGAAAAGAGGGAGAAACTTACGTTTCGGATACTAAATAGTCGTATTTACACATAAATAGGCAGTTTTTCCATTTTTATTTTAATTATAGTCATTCACAGCATGTTAAACAAGCAAAAAGATTCTAGTCAAGAGAGAGCTCGACTAGAAAATACCCTATACCAATATACCCAGACCAATCTGGATGAAATGGATGCCAAATGGATGCCAAGATATAAGATGTAGATGGGTATTGCAGTTGTTCTTCTGCCTGTTACATACCCTCATCTACCTACATAATACCCTGTTCATCCATTTTGAATGGGTTCAGCGTATTATAAATATTGATCCAAAAAATTAATGTAAATGGGTGCAGCCCTGACCAACTTATGGGTTCTGAATGGCTTGTAAAGAAATTTGTCGGCAAACTTTGTCATTTGCTCTTGATTAAAATTCAGCAAAAAAAAATTTAATTATATTTGTAGGTAAAATGAATAAATGATATAAATAAAAAATATGTAATTTACCAAATGTAATTAATTTCAATGGCAAGCAATTGTTTCCGAACTGTTCCCTGAACTCGATTGGGTTCTGTGGAGGAGTCTAGGGAAATAATTATTAAGTGTAACATTATTGCAGTTGGCTTAACTTTTGGCCCTGTGATGGATGTGTTAAGGATCCGGGAATTTTGACGAGATTAAAAGTGAAGGGAGAACACAAGTCAAATCAATGACAAATGAAAGTTATGAGCACAGCTCGTTAAATACATTCGCTATTTCCGGAAATGCCTTCAAATGCTAATTGATAAGACCAACCGCATGGGGGTTGATCCTTCCTTGGACGGGGGGGAGGGTCGAAGAAGGGGGTCTCCCAACTGTCATCAATTGGCAGACTGAAGTGGGCTTATTGGACTTTTGTGTGTAATAAATGATTGACATATAATAAAATCAACTCGAGTTGCCCAAAGTAAAATAATAATATCGCAGAAAGCAGAGGAGACCGCAGAGGAGTATTTACGATATTGGTGGGTGTAGGGATAATAGGGAATGGCTGAGGTACAAGTCGAAGGAGCAGTAGCAGCAGCAGTCAAGTCAGCCACGACAGCAACGAAATTTTATGTAATGATTTTATTATGGCTTTACTCAAAGCTAGCTTCTCAACAAATTTGTATAAATATATAATATATATATTATGTATATACATATATATATATATATATGTATGTACGATATGTACGTATTTTGTATGTGGGTTTGTATGTTTTTGTATTGGCTTTCTGTGGCCGTTCAGCCCAGCATAAATGACAAATGTAAATTGCTTTCAAAGCCTATAAATTATAGAAATTCCTGGGGCCATTTCTACGGCTGCGATTGCTGGCGACAGACATAACGCAAGGAGCAAATAGAATAAGGGGGGTGCCCAAAATGAGCGAGGGGTGGAGGGTTGGCCAGTCAGCTAGTTGCCTGTCACAGTCGAAAGTCGATGTCACTGTGGAATGGTCGATGTCGATGTCGTTGCTGTTGATGATGATGATGATGATGATGACGAGAAAACATTGAGAAACATTCAGGAATTTCCTTTTCACCAAATGCTACCCTATAACAATGGCGACTGTGCAACCAAAATATATGCGCGACTACTGCCCAAGCATGTAACACTAAATATTCGTTAATGGATATCTGGTTTATTGACTAATTTCAATATGTATATACATATTGTGTATTATATAGAACTCAAAACTGCAACCGAAATGTCAAATTGTTTATAAAGAACGCAACTGAATATCGATAGAATTATTGAACCAATTTATGGGCTTAGTCGGAAACTTTATACTTCATCGGAACCGTAACCGGAAAAACTACTAAATTTGAATATAATCAATAATCAAAATTTTGGAGCCAATTGATAAACTTTCTCTGAACCGAATTGCCTTTCCTTTGATTATTGTCGAATTAAATTTAGCATTCTGTAAACAATGCAGTGTGGAGCCTGTTTACAGGGTAAGAAGAGGTCGTGCAAACCGCTGGCTAAGCAGCCAGCCCAATCGACAATGAACTCGAAGCGTGGAGTTCAATGGAGTACGTGGGGCGAAAGGGTGTGTGTGCGGGAGAGGGAGTGGGGGTGGGTGGGTTGGGTGCGTGGTAAGAAGCCAACTTGAAATGACATTTGCAAAAATTTTAACGACATGACAAGATTAATCAAAACGAAGGCCAACCCGGAACTGTCTGCGCAGACACCCCTTAACCCCAGCAACAGCACCCCGCCCTCTCCAATAGAAAAGGGGGGAGGGTAGAGGGGAGAGGGGCGAGGGGTTACACTTTGTTTTTCTGCTGACAGAACATAAAAAATTTGCTTGTAGGCAGCTTCAGCGTAAAATGTGAAACACGCACGCATACCAAATTTTTCGGCTAGTGTCCAGTTCGCTGCTGCTGCTGCGCTGCGTGGGAGTGGTTGAAGGTGGGGTAAGGTGGGGATTTGGTGGACAAAGCTCCCCTTGGCAGTTGCCACCCTGGCTCAGGATACGTGGGCGACACGTTGCAACCCAAGTGGCGAGCGACAAGCGACAAGCGACAAGTGAGAAACAACAAATGACGAGCAAGCTATCAAATTTGTTCCATCTATTCTCCCGCTCTCTCTTTCTCTCTCTCTCTCTTTCTCTCTCACGCATGCTTGTGCTCTCTCTCTCTCTCTCTCTCGCTCTCTCTCTCTCAAACGCTCTTTGTGTATTACTGCCTTTGTTTAAAGCCATGACTGAGCACAATTTTAGGCCAATAATAGTTTGAGATATATCTATATACGTATAGAAGGAGAGAGAGAGAGAGAAAGAGAGAGAGAGAGAGAGAGAGTTCGAAAGTAGTTCCACTTGCATAGTAAGTGCTTTTTAAGGAGGTTTTTCATCAACCAACCAGCCACGCACCCCAAATGCCATTAATTTCATTGTTTACGGCAACTTACGCAATGCTGGTCATATTCATTCAATTGGCAATTTACTGACCTGCAAAGATAAATGGAAAATAATCGAGAATTAGTTGAATGTGGCATTTTCATTATTTAATTTTTTATATCGTTCATTTCTATTGTTCAATTTATTTTGTTGAAAAGCGGATATCTGCTTGAAATCACTTTAGGCAAATAACAAAATAAATGCCTATAAAGTCATTTATTATCTGTCTATCTTGTAAGCTATCTTAAAAAGAGCTAAGAAATGTGAGGACAATTTTAAAGGATAATACTGAAGTTTTCGCTTCAGCTAATTACAAGTCACCGAGAGCTATACATCATATTTCCTTAGCCCTTATCAAATCCTGCACGAGAGTAAAACAAATATGAAAAAAAAATACGCAAAAAAAAGTACGACAAAAAATGGTTAAATTTTTCTCCAATTTCTGCGTCTTTTGTTCTCTTTCTCATTCATCGCACTGGTTTTACTTTTTCTTTCTTTTTATGCCCTGAAGCTATTCAAACGGGGTCAAAAAGGGATAATGGTTTTGATCAAATGTATGTAACACGCAGAAGGAAGCATCTCCGACCCCATAAAGTGTATATAATATTGATCAGGATCGGCAGCCGAGTCGATATAGCCAAGTCCGTCTCTCATTCTGTCCGTCCGTCTAAACTAACACGCGGATCTCAGAGACTATAAGAGCTAGAGACTTCCAACTTGGACTATGTATTCTCATTTGCTTTAACTGCCTCCGTTTATCGATACATTTCGATAAATGCCACAATTTTAAGGGCAGAGGTTTCTAATTAATACATAATATGCATATAATTGATGAACTGCACAAGTTGCATCAGGATCGGACAATAAACACCCAAAATATATTCCCATATTGATCTCACTTGTATGATTCTTGCCAGCCAGTTCGGATCAGTTCGGACTTGTGAAGAAAAATATGCGCTGCCTTCGTTTTTTTTACTCTGCGGTGCCTGTGCCTGTGCCTGCCGCTTAGGAGGCAGCCTTGCTTACATTTGGGTGCAAAACTTTTACAGCTGGTTTCAGAGTATTTCGTAGTCGAGCTCACTCGACTACAGCACTCTTATTTGTTGTTGTTATGGATTGCATGCAAATATTTTGTGTTCATTTTTGAGGCTAACCCAAAACACAGTTTCCTTCATTTTCCTTCATTTTGCTGCTGTTCTTGTTCTGCTTCTTGTTGTTAATCTTTCGGCTGCTTCTGTTCTTTGTTCTCGCAACACTTTTCATTGTGGCCCATTGTGCGTCTCGCTGCTCTCCACTTTTCACTGGGTGACACCAACTGAACTTTGATTAGCCGACTTTTCCCATTTCCTTTTTGTCTCTTGAACTTTTTCTCGTAGTTCTTGCACTTTAAGCTGTTGATAATGTTTGCAGCAGCAACAATGGCAAAACTCATTCGTCAAAGTGCTGCCAACGCCGTGAAATATTAACTAGTCAGTGGAGAGGGGCGGGAGAAATGGGGATGGGGATGGGAATGGGGAAGTACCTTTTAAACAAGAGCAAAATGTTTCGTGAATTATGCACTTCAGCATGCGTTTTGTAATGAACACTTCGCTCTAACTAACTATTCGCTCTCTTGCTGTCCCGCTCTCTGCTCAACTCACCAGTCTGGCGCATTCCACAACAAATAGCTGCTTGGACCGCTCTGTGGTCAATTTGCAAAGCGTTATGTTGAAACGAAACACGAAACAAAGCACTTCAACAACAACAAACAAACAACAGCAACAACAAATGCCACATTTTCCGGGTGGCATTTCGGGTGGGGCAACACTGAATTTAGTAGAAATGAGAGCGCGCTCTTGAACTTAATTTGTATACTTAATTTAAAAGTCGCTTAAGAGCGTATCAAAATTAGTGCAATTTAATAAAAGTAAAAGTAAAATTAAAAGGTACAAAGAGATAAAACGTCATGTTGAAAATCGATTCGATTATGTGTCTCGTTGTGTGTTGAGTACGGCCTGCTCGCCCTGCGTTAAGCTCTTTAGGCCCGAACAATAAAGTGTGAAGAACACAAAAAGAGCAGAACCCGTTGACAGCGCTCTTGACTGATAATCAACATCATTGGCTGCCTCGCCTCTTAATGATTATGATGATGACGACGACGACGACGACGATGATGATGATGATGATGATGATGATGACGCTGATGACGCATCTACCGAAAAGCGAAAAAAAAAATGATAAGAAGATAAAAAGAAAAGGAAACGAGTCATTTGATGCCAGATTTCGTTGCTGGCCTGCTTCCCATTTGCGCTCCGTTTGTCTTATGAGGGAGAAAAATGCGACACTCGCATGACCTGCACTTTGTCATCTTGATCTTTGTCACGGCACTGGACAACCTCAACCTCCCACCCCTCGTTCCAAGTCCCCGCCCGTTCCGCCCATCACATCAGTGACCGCCTTTTGGGAGCATTTTTCATCTGCGAGCCAAGGGACAACAATGAAAACAAATGCATTTCGAACCGAGCGCAGAGAGCCATAGAGAGATATGAAATAACTTTTTATTAGTTCGCCAGAGCCAACAGAGCAAGCCAAACAAATCCAAAAAAAAAACAAACAGGGCGGTGAATATGAATCGCCTGCCTGCCTGCACACCTTACCCCCAACACACACACACACACTCACACACACACTCACACACAGACACACAGACACACTGCGGCAGACAGTCGAGCAAAAGAAATGAAATGAAATGGAAGCGAGCTGCTTGTTAGTGCAACAAATTACTCAGAAGAAGCGCAAAAAAAAAAACTGAAAATATAAAAAAAAAATTGAGGGAACAAAGCAACAACAACAAGAAGAACAAGAAAGCGAGCGCTGACCAAGTCCTAACCCTCACCCTAACCTAAAAAATGTCATTCTTGCACACTTTGTTGTACCGCAGACATGCCCCCTCCCCTCCACTCCCATCAACACCATCTACTCTCTCTCTCCCTCTCTCTCTCTGTGTCTCTCTCTCTCTCTGCAAACCCTTCACTGACCAAATGACTAAGAAAATTGCTTAGTCAAGCACTTTGCAGGCGTCGCTTTTATGTTTTATGACATTTTTCTGCTGCTGTTGCGCCCCCCTCCCCCCATTGTGCTTCTTCTTATTGTTAGTGTTATCACTGTCATAGCTCTTCTTCTGGCTGCCTCACATTCTACTGTTGCTCTTTGTGCAGCAAATTTAAGGGACGCACAAACTATGATTTTCTTTTTCTTTTCCATTTCCATTTTTTTTTCGTTTTGTAGCTTTTGCATTTCAAATTTACTTGACATAAAAAGCTCAAGCAATGTTGCGTAAAACTACAAAACTAATTCAATTGCTAATAGCAAGCTCAACGCTAAAGAAAAATACAAAAAACAAAAAAAAAAAAGAAAACACTGACAAGTAAATGCAATATATTTGCAGCCAGTTAAACGTTAAGGGTTGTGGAAGTTGAAGAAAAAAATGAAAATCGAAATTCCAATCCATTCGCATATAAATGGTTTATATGTGAATCATGATTGATAGTCTGAGATTTAGTTCATATCACAAAAATACATTGTACAAAAACAAAATGCTTTCCAGAGAGCAATTTTCAGCTCGGCAAAATGTTGCTTGAATTAATTATCAATGCACTGATTTCAAAAGCACGCAAACAAATAAATGATAAATGGCACAAACAAAGAAGACATTGACTAATTAAATGTCAACAGACAGAGAGAGAGAGAGAGAGAGAGAGAAAATAGATATAGAGTTAGAGAGTGATAGATTTTTAAATGGTTCTCAAAGTGAGTTTAAATGCAATAAGCAACAATCAAAATACATATTCCATATCAAAAGTTACTCCTCCCCTCTACATATTGTTAAGATATGCCAAGAATTGTTGTCTTTCAAAATTGAATTACAATTGCCTTAGCATATGAATAGCAAAACTGCCGCACACCAAACTAATCCCCTTCCGCAACTTCTTAAAGGAATTTCCATATTCAATCCGCTCCGACTTGGTATCCATTTATGGGATGCATAGATCTGTCATTGCTATAGTGTGTAGGGGAGGGGGTGTGGCTGGGCGGAGTTCTTCGCTGGTAAATTCAATTTGCACAACTCTTGCCAAATACATTTCACAAATATTTTCACAATTTTCACACTAAAGTTGAGCCACAAACTTTTCCATTGCATTTAAAATATGCATGAAAGTCGGGTTTATGTTTATGCATATATATGTGTACATAAATATACGATATACACCATGTTATATAAGTGAACTGGGCATGGGAATATTTTATGTAAACCATAAGTGGCATTACTGCATCAGCTCGCTTGCACGCATTCCAAAATAAATAACAACAAAAATATATAAAATTTAAGCTCAACTGCTTTATGAAATTTCACTTGCCTCAAAGTGACGCCTCCCCCTCCTTCACCCTGCCCACATTGCCACCCGCCCAACAGCAGCAGCAGGACATGGCAAATTTTTGTGGCGCATCGATAAAATGCTCACAAAAAAAAGGTGCTGAAATGCAGAAAAATATTCGACTGCTAAAAAAGTGAGTAGAGTGTGTGTGTGTGTGTGTGTGTGTGTGTGTGTGTGTGTGTGTGTGTGTGTGTGTGTGTGTGTGTGTGTGTGTGTGTGTGTGTGTGTGTGTGTGTGTGTGTGTGTGTGAAGACTATCAAAACTTTTTCACAACGCGTTGACATTTAATAGGTGTCACTATGTGTGCCGAAGAGAGAGAGAGTGAGAGAGAGAGTGAGAGAGAGAGTGTGTGTGTGTGTGCGACGCACTTGCAGCTGCTGAGTTTGTTGGAATAATTTGTTCAACACTTTTTAGGCATTTCTTGCTGAATGGCGGAATGCATCGCATCAACATTTTATATTTCTGCACACGCAGCTGGCAAAATTAGGGCCTTGAGTGTTATCTCTCTCTCTCACACATCTCTCTCTCTCTCTCTCTCTCTCTCACACACCCACGCACACATGCGAGCTTGATGTGCATTTGGTTACGCATTCTAAGCTGCACACACACACGCACTTTATACGCTTCTCTGCCACTCTCTCTCTCTCTCTCTCTCTCTCTCTCTCTCTCTCTCTTGCTCGCTCGCTCGCTTTGAGCAGCGGCTTTTATTAAACCTCGGCTCAATTTCTATTTGTCGCTTGTCCTTGTCGACATCGTTCAGCTTACGCTTGATTTTGTTTTTTTATTTGTTTCTTACTTATATTTTTGCAACGTAAGCTGCCTTGTCTCTCTCTCTCTCTCTCTCTCTCTTTCTCCCTCTGTCTTTCAGTTGCCGTTTGTAATTTCAGCTACACACGCAGCCATGGGCAACTTTTTCATGTGGTTCTTGTTGTTGTCACCTGTCAGAATCATGCAAAAAAAACTTTTAATTGTAAAGTCGACCAAAATGTGGCATAACAAAATTTATTAAAAAATATAGCAGAAAAAAGCGCATATACACAGACACACACACACACACACACACACGCATACATGCAGACACATGCACATCCAAAGAAAACTCATTGAAAAAGTACTTGATGAAAATATAAAAAAAATTTCTTAATTTTGGTAAACTTTTACCCAATTATAACTTGCAACTATTTATATACATATATATATATATATATATATAAGTATATATTCATGTATGTTTGTATATATATGTATATTATGTATGAATAATATTAATTGCATAAGTTATTGGAGTCATTCGCCGTAAGTGAGAACAAAAAGCGACGATTTTCACGTGTGAATGACGTGACTGTGTCGTGAGTCACGTGCCACAGCAGCAACAGCAACGCAGCAGCAGTAACCACAAAATTGTATTGCCATCTTTGCCCTTGATAATTGTAGCGGCGACCAGACCAGACCAGACCAGACCAGAGAGCCAAAACCAATTTAATTACAGAGCAACAAGAATTCTGCTCGGCAAAGAATGAGACCCAAAATAAGAAAGCAAAGAAAGGCAAACAAAAACAGCAAATAACGAGCTGAAACGTAACGTAAGCAGCAGCAAACACTCACTGCCCGACAATAATCCAATAAGAAAAAAACTACACACACACACACACACACACGCACATAGAGACACACACAGAGAGAGACACACCAAAAAGGACGACTTGGGAGAGCATAAGCAGCAGCAGCAGCTGACAACTGTGAACTTTATGCTCGGCCTACGACGACAGCTTCCCAATTCGATTGCGTGTAGAGCCAGGCCAGGGTTAAGCCAGCAGCAGCAGCATTTGTTGTTGTTGTTTTTATTGCAGCTGCTGCTCATCTTCGGCGGCAACTGCTACGGCTCCTGTTATTGTTATTCTTGTTGTTGTTGCTCCTGTCACGCTCCGCCGTAAATCGGTGCTTGCAGACAGAAGCAGCCAGCAACCAGCAGCCAGCAGCCAGCAGCCAGCAGCCAGCAGTAGACGATCTCAATGTACACCAGTGCGCCGAGCACGTACAAACTTATGAGACGCAGCGCCGACGTTCAACAGTCCCAAAACTCGGTGAAAGCGCTTCTTGTGCACTTTGTATATTCCTGCTACTGCTGCCCTAATTCCACCCCCGCCCTCCACGCCCCCTTTCTCTTTGTCGTTGTCTTAACAGAAGCTCTCTCTTTGCCAACTTGCCAGTTGCTGCTCATAACTGAATGATATTGAGCGTTTTTCGCTTGTTGCCTACTTTTGGGCATCAAACTCACGAGTCCCATTTGTGAAGTGCATTTTAAATTTGTATTGTTTTTCCACATAAATCACAATTTGCCAATATTTTTGCAAATTATAAAAAATTACATATATTGAAATGGCTGACAACACGCAACACAATTAATACATGCAACGTAATTACAAAAAATAAACTGGACAAAAATACCAACAAAAAAAAAATGACTGAAAACACGCAGCACAAATATTATTCAACAAACGACATAAACAAAAATAAACTGGGTACAATGAGTGCTAGAGAGTTGGGGTTAGTGGTTGATACAATGGAACTGAACACGACCAGTTTTTAATAGAGATTATACAGATACAGATACGTCTATTGATGCCTTCGCTTTGAATGTAATGGAACGCCTAATTATGCCAATCGTTGTTAGAGAAAGAGACAGACTGTAAGAGAGCTGAGAGACGCACACACAAAATGTTGTTGGTATGTCTGTCCACAGAACTACATCGCAATCGTTCTTGATTTAACATACAATACTATTCGCGATAATAACAACAATGAGTTCAGTTCGGTGTCAAAATGCTGACATCTAAATTTGTCTACAAATTTAAAAGAAAATTAAGTTTGGTTGGCATGACTCGTTAAACATAATGAAAAACTGTGTAGCCAAGATATAAGATATCCTGCCAAAATTCCATTGCAAAACTTTGTAGTTATGTTTCAAAATAGACTGATGGAATTTGATGTGCAGTCAGCCTTGGAGTCTGTTTCGGTTTTGACACTTCGAACAGATTAAATGCAAATAGATATATATATATTTGCTAACAATTTGAATAAATATGCATAGAAATGCAGTCTGTGTGTGACAATTGTGTATACCGGCATTTCAATTCTCCAATATCAAATGAATAGCATTAAGGCGACGAGGCGCAAATCTGTTCACAGCTTCAATTATAATCCACAAAATAACTAATAGAACATATATCTATATATCTATATATCTATTTATTCAAATTTATTTATATATATGTATTTATATGTGCATATATCGCATGTAAATGTAATTTGTTTCATTGGGTTTGTCTTGTCATGTTATCAGTTTGACCCAATTGCAAAAACTGTTGCTTGCTAATTGCAGTTGTTCGTTTTGTTTTTGCACGCACTGTTACATTAAATTGTTTTTAGTGCTACGTATTTTAATTTGCGCAACTAAAAACAAGAACTCATTACAAGTTGCGGCATTTGATTTGTGAAACACACTCGCACACATAATGCACAAATCAAAATTGAATTTTTATTCATTTTATTAGTTTCGCACAGTTATTTTACTGCACTGACTTCAACATTAATTATTGTTCTAATGAACTGTGTTATTGGTATTTGTATTATGCTCAAATGCACCCAATTTGCACTTTATTAAAACATAACTAAACCTAATTAACGCGCGTGATTTCAAATCTGTCGATTCCAGAAGCACTCCAAAGCATCAGGAAAAAACATGCCAAATATTTTTAAGGCAACTCTAATTAAAACCGATTTAGGCAGGAATCAGAGTTGCTGCAGGAGCTGTTCGCTCGAAGGGGGCACAGTAGTTTCAAGTGGTAAAGTTGCTGTTCAGGTTCCACTGCCTGTTTGACAGCCCGAAATTTATTTAAGCTTTTAGCCATCTTTCTCTATATTTATTTATTCATTCCACGTCAGCATATGTTGCAGCCTTAAAGCATTTTTATTCATGTGATTCACACTTTTTAAGGGTGTTTAAAATAATTTGCAAGCGATATTAAACATACCAAATAGAATACAAGATATATCTATATGCATCATCTATATCTGTGTGAATCTTTGCAGAAGATATCTTTGGGATGGTTCTAACGCTTTCAAGTGTTGTCTCAAGTAGGCCTAATATCGAATATTGAAAACGAACACATTTCTTTAAGAGCAACTTTGTCGTCGCTATTTATTATTACTTTTTTTTTTTTTGGCCATAATTTTTGGTATGTCGTTGTTGTTATCAATGTTGTTGTGGTTGTTGTTGTTGTTGGAGGGTCGAAAGAATGTTTGATACTTGCTGGTTTGTGTCCATTGGCGCCATAAAAACATAACGACGACATTTTCATGGCTTTGTTTACATTCGTTTTGATTTTCCTGTTGGGTTTTCCTGCCTGCCTGCTTGTCTGCCTTCCGCACCAACTGTGTGTGCTTGCGTGTGTGTGTGTGTGTGTTTCTTTGTATGTGTTGTTTACACGAACGCACAAGAAAAGTTCAATATCCGCTACAACTTCTCCTGCTCCTGCTTCCCGTTACCAGTTCTCAGTTCTCAGTTCCCAGTTCTCAGTTCACAGCTTTCCAGCTTCAGTTGTTTGCTCCTCGGCCACCAATCAACTACACATATTTTCCATCTCCCAACGCCCAACTCCCAACTGCCATCTCACGTCCTCCATCTACCCAATTGCCCATCTGCATCATCATCAGGCCACATCGTTTAATTATCCACTTGGCTCATAAACTCTTTGTTCAAGAAGAAAAAAGAGCAGCATTTGATCTCTTCCTGCTCTTTATATATATGTATATATATATATATATATATATATATATGTCTATATATGTGTATGTATGTATATATATTCTGTTTTCTTCTTTTCGTTTTTGTTTTTGTTTATCAAAACGCAACGGTCCAGCTATCGACCTGCCTTTGAGGCAGCCAGACTTTCAATTAGAGCTCATTAATGTCTGCCCAAGCGCAGGGGGAGTATGAAGTTAAACAGTGGCGTGGGGGAGGTGGAGGTGGAGGTGGAGGTGGGGAAGGGAAAGCTAGCTGTGCATTGTTTATAATTGGCATATACGACAAAGAGCAAGCAGGGTAGGTGCGAGAGGTAAGGGACGCCTGTGCAGTCGTGTGCATTGGTCATTGAAATTGCTTTTTAATGTTGGCCCGTGCAAAGAACAACAAATAAACAACACCACGCGACGAGGCCACAAAATATCGTATGGCAGATAAATAGACTGACACAGAGAGACAGAGAGACAGAGAGAGAGAGAGAGGGGGAGTAAGGAGTGGGGACTGTGTGTGTCTCACTCTATTGATACGCTTACAGTGGTCATTGGTATCAGTATCCAGTATCAGTTTCCAAACGAAAATAATTATAATTTCCGAATACACCAAGTGAATTTTGTTGTGAATGAAAATATTATCAAAATAATGACAACAATATAAATATATATATAAATAAAAAGGAATAGATAAAAAATACAAATACAAATCAGATAGAATTCAAATCTAGAGTGCTCATTTGAGAAATGTTGCCATAAACAGAAAAAAATTGGTTTTTGCAATTTTCATTTAATGGTCAAAAGTTCATATTTCAATTTATGTTTTAAAATAAAATCATGTTGCATATTTTTATATAGATTTGTACAGATATTAAAACTAGCTCTAAATTTCGATAAATTTAATTTGCTAGACATTGAATACAAACATAGTCCAAGAGCTGCAAATTTTGTATTTTGCGGCAACTGTTTAGTCAACTAAGGACCACAGTACATTCAGGTATATATATAAATGTAAATATATACATTTATCTATATCTATATCTATATCTGCTGGACGTTTAATTTACGCCTCGAGTCAAACAGTAAATACATTACTTATGTATATGCGCTGTGGTGCAGCTGTTGGGTCCCTGCAGCAGAGTTGGCCAGAGTCGGAATCCCTTCGCCAGGTTGGCCATTTAAATTGGCTTCGACGGGTGGAGCATTTAACATATTACGCATACGCCATGTTGTATATTTAATGCGTATTTGCAAATGAAGTGACACAAACGACTGCAACGACGCCAATGGCGTTGCAACTGTAACTGTAAATCTAACTGTAACTATAGAGAGCGAGAGAGACATAAAGTTCGACTTGCAGATACCCTGCACCCTGCAAGTCCAGATATAGATGTATATGCCTGCGCCCCGTTTCTCAATTAATCTTGATGCAATTGTTACAGATGATCAAAATATGATGTCAAATCGAAAGCCATCGGTTTAATCTTATCGGTTTAACTGTTATCGATAGTCGATCCATATCAGTTTTCACGAAATGTGGTAAGTTATCGGTAGAGTGAAATAAACCTTATATTCGTATGAGCTCTTTAGCTCTTACAGCTCATGAGATATTTCAAATGAGCAGGGCTACATTCAATCGGTTATCGATAAAGACACTCTATCGGGTTACTCTTATTCTATTCGCTAGTTAGCACAACTTTATTATACCCTTTATAAAATTGTTCAACAACAACAGTTACAGTAAGAAATACGCTCGAATGCAATCAATGAAGTACCCGCGCCAGAGTCCCTAAACTGGGCGTGGCACTTCAATGCAAATGCATAGCTCATACACACGCACGCACATATATACATATATATATATAGATATACAGTATGTGCCACTGGAGATATCGAGTTAGCAGCAGGAACATTAAATTCCATAGAAATGTGACAGCCGCAGGGCGTTGGCTCTCAGACATTCAGTCTTTCTAGTTAGTCGCTCCGTTAGTCATTTAGTTTAGTCGCAACAAATGCATCAAGCTCTTTTAACTTTTAATTAAGTTACGAGTTCTGTGTGTGCTTGTGTGTGTGTGTGTGTGTGCTTAAGCTAAGTTAATAACACATGCTCTTAGCTTTTATCAAAGGAGACAACTGTATGTTGTACTGCCATTTCGACTTTGTCCCCGGGCATTATTAATTGCAAGGCGATGCTTAAATAAATTTGCTTAAGCAAATTGTGCAACATTTTCAAACAAACGCACGAAATTCGCTTAGTTTTAACAAATGAGAAACTTCTATGTAGAATGACTTTCAGCTCTTAGATATTGAAAACATCTTTTTGTAAGCTTGTAAGACGTATGGAGAGAGATATAAGACATTTAAAGGAGAATTCGGGCTTGTAAAGTACAGTACTCTGAATTTGGTATCCATGATCCATAATCCATGTCTTTGGAGAACAACAAGTAAGCTACAGCAATTTATGTTTAAGCCAGCTAGAATCTCTGGCGGGTTTATGATACATTGCATACATTTCTTTTTATGATAATACTTTTATTATTATTTTCTTATCTAATACAGACTAAATACAGCTCACAAGTTTTCAAAGACTTACAAAAATAATTGTGTGAATTGAAAATGGTTTAAACTTAGGTAATAAATAAAAATTGCAAATCAAAATCAAATATTATCAGGCAACATTCATTGCAAGGATTGGGAAAACCAAAATTGGACTAACAATTGAAATCAAGTTGCTTATTGATAAGCAAAAGTTCCTTATTCAATATTAATTAACTTGAGAAACAACAAGTCTTTTAAGTGATTAACAAAAAAGGGTTATCAAAACTTGGTCTATTATCTGGCAAATCTGATGCATCACGATTCGACTAGTTTCAACAAATTGCTATAGTTTGTTAATTATTGTTTGTTGTTTGTTGTTTGTTGTGTGCTGTGTGTTGTGGCGGTTTGTTGCAGCAGTTCACTATTGTTGAAGCATGATTTATGCACGAAGCGCGCGAGTTGTCTTCAGAGTTTGGAGAGAGCATAGACCAGAAGATGGTTGCACCTCGCACCCGCGCCCCTCTCCATCAACTGTATGCGCTGGCCAGGCAGGCAGGCAGGCAGGCAGCCAGCAGTGGAAACGCTTGAGTGCCACTAAATCAAATAGTGGGGCCATCAGGCATGCAACGAGCCGTGCATTTCAGAGCTGAACCTGAACCTGCACATGTGTGTGTGTGTGAGTGTGTGTGTATGTTTTAGATAGATGGCCTATCGTCTGTGGTCCGTGTTAATATTTGCTTGCGTTTTACATTGTTTGCACACTGCCCAGCAAGGCTAAGGCTGACAGAGAGAGACACATACAGAGAGAGAGAGAGAGAGAGAGAGAGAGAGAGATGAGGGTATCTTTGCGCAGTTTTCTTGTTTTGTTTGGCTTTTAGTGCAGTCTCTGTGTTTGTCTGTGCAAATAGAACTAAGTAACAGTTGAACAGTTGAAGACGAATGCTTTGTGGCGTGCAAGCAAAAGTAAAAAGCAAATCAAAAACTTAAGTAGCCGTCCAGCCGCGCTGTTAATGAGTCAATAAAGATAAAAAAAGAAACTTGCTTGCGATCTTTATTAGCACATATCCACACACACACACACACACACACACACACACGAGATCCATTCAAGTTCAAGTTAAAGATTATCTATGTGAACATCTGCATATGTATGAGTGCATTTATGTGTGTGTATCTATATATTATTTGCATATTCACATATATTTATATACTTATTTTATATTTACTTCTACTTATATATTTACCTATTTTCGGTATCTGCATTTGTAGCTCTACCTGCATCTATATAGGTAACTATATAAACTTGTATCTGTATCTGTACATGCATTTATAGAATACATCTGCGTCTGTAAACGTGACTTTGGCTTTATCTGTGTCTGTTTACCTGAGTATATTAATTGCTTTAATATATCTGTTAATTTATCTTAACCAACGCTTACAGCTACTATGAGTGTGTTTTTATAAGTGTGTATCTGTATCTGAGATTTGCATATATTGTATTTATTATCGGCATCTCCATTTGTAGCTCTACCTGTATCTGTACCAATAACTATGCAACAATATCCATATAAGCTTATATCTGTATGTATCTGTATCTATGACTGTATCTGTATCTATATATCTGACTATATATTAACAACTATATCCAAATAAACTTGTATCTGTATCTATATAAATGAGTATATTTGCAAATGTTTAAATGTATTTGTTAATTAATCTTTATCAACTTTATCAGCACCTACAACTGCAGCTTATCTTTATCAAAATGTACAGCTTCAGCTGCATCTGAATATCAAAGAGGCTAGCATCCGTATCTGCATCTGGATTGGACGCCATTTGATTTGCTGTTTGCCTAGGTAATTTTACTTGAGTGCTGCAATCGCTTCAACCAATTTAATCTGTTCGGGGCTAATTGAATTTTTGATAGGTTTGCCCAGTCAGCCCGTAAATATTTGCATAAGCGTTTGGCCCACATTTATTGTGTAAATTCCAATGCAATAATCAGTGCTCGATTGCAGCCAACCAAGTCAGATACGCAGCTCATGGCATATTCATTTCTGTGGATAGTTTAGCTTAAAACCACAAATCAGGGGCAAATTGGAAATAATTGCAATTGTCTGCAGTGAAAATGAAGTGGACATTTCAAAGGCAACGAAGAATGTGAAATTAGCCTTAATTGTAACATAAACAAAATCAATTGCGATGCATATTGGGCGACAAGTGGCCAATTCATAAAGAATAATATATAAAGATAGGGTTTTAATTGAAATTAAGTAATCTTAATTTAAACATACACTCAATGCATTTTATCTTGACTCAAATTTCAAGTTGTTGCGATTAGTTTACGGGACAACATGCCCAGAAGAAACATTTAAGCACACATTTGAAATGACTTGAAAATCATTGAAGTCTGTTCCAAATCAATGTATTACTCAGATTCAAACAGATTTACTTTAATTCGACTTTAAATTGATTTTCAAAAGTGCTCTGCGAGCTTTGAGTTCGATTTAAGATGAACAAGCGGCATTGGTAGTTAATCCTATGCTGAAAAAATGATTTCCCTTATTTTGCGAGCAAGAAAAAGTCTATATGAATACTAGCAAAAGTGGTTAGCCACTTGAAACTAGGCTTACAAAAACAGTTAGTTGGCTTCCGTTACACCTGCTTTTGTTGTTGCAAGCCCATAAAGTGCAATTTGAATTTCAGGCACAAGCGCAAATGCAATTTAAAGTCATGGCACAATCCCAAAAACTGAAAGCTTATCAATTATCTGCCTGCGGACGGGTTTAAAAAAAATGGCCAACGAATTATATTTTTCTTTTCTTATTTTTTTTTGTTTGATTTTTGGTTGGTTTTTGATGCTTGTCATAAGCCAAAAATGCATGGCCAAATGGCTGAGTGAAGAGAAAGCTAGTGTGCAAGTGAGAGAGAGAGAGGGAGAGAGAGCTAGAGAAGGTCGCGTGGGTCGACTGGCTGGCTGGCTGGCTGGCTGGCCGAGGACAAAGATTTATTTCACCCGGTTGAAGCAGAAAATTGCACGTAACAAAGCGTGTAAAACTTTTTCCGAGTCTCCAAAAACCGAACCAGCCACACTCCCCCTCCCACTCAGCCACCGCCAACCGCAAAAAAGCACACCCATGCCACATGCCGCACATGGCACATGGCAAACGGAGGCAATACGATTCGAAGTAGGGACTTGGACTTGAACTAGGTGCTCCGAATAGGGATTGAATTTTGGAGCTGGGCACTGGAAGAATGTGTACTGGTTGTTGGTTTCGGGTGCTCTCTCTGTGTGCGTGTGTGTGTGTGTGTGTGTGCGTGTGTGTGCGTGTGTGCGTGTGTGTGTGTGGAGAGAGAAACAAGGAAATTACAAATTGTTGTTTACTTTGCATTTCACTCGCACATGCCAAAACAAAGAAAAAAAAACAATTTTAAAACGGAACAAAAAGTGCGCAAACAAAAAAAATAAAGAAAAAAGGGTGGGGGGGGGGCAACATGGCAGCAAAACAAGTTAGTAGAAGAAGCAACAGAAGTAGACCGAGTCTAACAAATATGAAACATACAAAATAGCAGGCTGCAAGAGAATCGGGCAAAGAATGTGCCTGGCCATAACAGACCAGAGAACATGGAAATGGAATTGGAATCGGTCTAAGGCTGAGACGAGTTCGGTCAGGGGGAGAATGCCATCGGCAAAGGCTAGTTGCGTGGCCCAAAGGAAATAAATGTAAACCGACCGTTTTCACTGTGTTTAGTGTTTAGTTTAATGAGCTTTTCTTTTGCCGCTTTTTACCGCAACGACAAAAAAAGGATCAGAGCTCTTGTCATTTGTGCTGTGCAGCTAGATATCCTGTAAGTGCAAATCTAAATTAATCCATGTTTGAATTGACTATTTGTTTGCCCAACATCATTGATACATAACCGATTAATTGGCATTACTAAATCATTTAATATATATGGTCTACGGTTGCTAGTTGCCCAAAAGTGAAATCGCTTTCTTTTTGTTGTTGTAAAATTCTAAGCTTCTTCTTCTCTTTAATTTTTGGCTGTAATTATTAGGCTCGACTTCCGCCTGAAGCCAACACTTGCACACCTTGATTATACCCATTTTGTGCCACAAATTTTAATGGCCAAAACAAAACAAAACAAAGAAAAAAAATTGTTGTAAAATTTGGGTCAATTACTTTTATAATCATAACACACAGCTACAAAAACAACTTCTACCCAGTTATTCAAAGCAATTTATTTTTGTTCATGTTGTTGTTATTGTTGCTGTTGCTGCTGCTGCAACTGTTACTGCTGCTGCTGCTGCTGTTGTTGTTGTTGTTGTTACTGAAATGTAACTTTCTTTATGCACTGTTATTGCATGCCAATAGTTCATAGCTCAACATTTACCAGCTTTTGTCTGCATTTCTTCTCCGCTCGCTCTCGCGATTGAGTTAAGATAAAAATAAGTACACAGCGTGTGCAACACTGAGTCCCAAAAGTTGCCGCACTGCTTGCAAGTTCTTCAACCGTAAATGATTGCGACAAACGGAATTTATATATTGTCTTCCCTTTTTGTGACTTTAATTTAAAAAATAAAATTGCACTGAAAGATCCGCAGTAGCAGCAGCTATAGAAATATTGCTATGCTATTGCTATGGATAGCAGTAGCGAGTACGAGTAGCAAAAGCAGAAGTATAGCAGCTGGATAATACAGATTGTACAGCTACTTCTTGGTATCAACAATTGCATTGTTGATTTACACTTTTGATCCGCGTAGCTGCCTTTGTCCCTATCTTAAATGGATATTAAAATTGAATATTATGGTAAATGATATATTTGAAAATAAAAATAAACGAAATCAAAGTCGAGGCATTAACTTCTTGCGATCACTGTCTCCGTGCCAGTAAATTAAAATATATTTATAAGTATATATGAATATATATATATATATATACAGATATATGAAAAGTTGTGTGTGTTGAGTAACTTAATGTCTGAAGTCTGCAGTCAATTTAGATAAACAATTACGAGCACAATTGCAGGGACTTCCCCCACTCCGAATTGTGGCTGCCACCCGGTGGCAACAATAACAAGGGGCACCCGTTCAACTCAGTTCATTTGACCCGCCATCAAGTGGATGTGTGGTGTGCTGTGGTGTACTGTGGTGCAGTTTAGTGTGGAGAGTGCTGCTGCTGGTGGATGGGCTGGTTGTTGCTTGGTTGCTTGGAACAATGCAACAGAAGGCGGCTAAAGTCATTTGCGTTGTTATTGTAAGTGGCGCGCGAGTTGAGAGCGACCCAAAAATAGCACAGCAACAACAGCAGCAACAATAACACAATCAAACTTTAAGTAGGAAATAAAGCAAACGAAAATGAAGCAGCAGAAGCTGAGGCTGAAGCTGAAGAAGACAGAAAATAGAAAGTATCTATGGGTTGTACGAGTATAAATTATTATGCTGCCACGCTGCAGATCGTGAATTGTTGCAAGCCCAACCAAGAAAAATAAGAGCAAGAAGAAGTTGTTTCCTTTGAAAAACACTTTGGAATTTTAATTGGCTCACTGAGCGAGAGTATAGGAGGGAGGGGGAGGGGGAGGGGGACGGTTAGGAAGAGTGCATTTGCATGCTGTGTGTCTGTTTAGCTTTTTCATAGAGATGATGATGGCGAGCATAAATCAAGCGATCCTCAACAGCATCAGGCAGCTCTCTATTTATACGCATATCAGCCCGACAGCCTTCAAAAGGCATGCGGAAGAGTTCACACACACAACATGTATACAATATATAAGTGACACTAAAGAATTCAAGTGCTACAAACCCCAAGCAGATGCAGTTTCCATGCCTCTTTTTTTATGGCCAGCAGGCAAGAGTTGATTTTTATGGCTATCAGCTTACCTACAAAGAGAAAGAGAAAGAAAACAAATGATTCATCGGCATACAAGGAGAATTAAAGCAGGAAAGAAACCGGAACCGAAATATGATTTGGCTGCGAGCAGTCGATAGATTATTATTATTATTATTATTATTATAATTGGGATAATTGCACTGAGATCTAGTAGATCTATTTTGGCCCCTACCGAGACTTTGGTAATAAATATTTCAATGACGTGGATTAAGATTACGTAATAAATGCTGGCGAATTGGTAATTGTCAGCAGTTGAGTTGCGCTGCTGGCGTTGCCACTAGATGTATATTTTATTGAAGCTGGTTGCCCAATTTCAATATTTCGCCACAACATTTTGGCCACAGCAGCTGTGTTTACAGCACAAACACAGCAAGGCACGGCACGGCACGGCAAGGCAGGGCAAAGCAAGCCATCCACAAAGTGGCCAACAAGTCATGGCCAGACGGGAATTACACCAACCGCCTCATCTTGTACCCACCAACACAGTTCTGCACCTTGAGGGCGTCAGGGTTGCTCAAGGTCTGGCTATGCCAACCAATTTACAAGCTATTTACCCAGCAGCAGCAGCAGCAGCAGCATGGCAAAGAAAAATCATCAGCGCCATCTGCAAGTGCAACTCAATTTAAACACAAAGCAAAATAAAAAAAAAAGTAAAGAAATTCGCGAATAACGCTTGAGGAGCAGAGGAAAATGTGCTGCAAGCATAATTAATTACTCATAAGTAATTCCATTGGCCTTAGGGGCGCTGACGGAATAAATATTTCAATTGCAGCGTTGCCCAAACCAAATATGCAACGCGATGCAAGACACATAATTGCCAAGAATCAGCAACTCGCACAGGCCATACACGAAGAATGTTATACTCTGACTTGATCTTGATTCTTTTTTCAAATCGATATATATCGATATGGTTGAGAGAGAGATGAAGTTATCGATAGCAAATAGGTCGACACATCTGTAAATACTGGTCAAGATCATATAGACTTAATCGGAGATGCTTTCTTTTGAATTCTGTGCAAATTCATTCTACCATTTTCATCCATTTTCAAATTGGTTCAGCGCATAAGTTTGCCATTTCTCAATAATTATCTTGGAATGTAGTATTCAGATTCAAATTCAAATATGAGCAGGCAAAGCTTTTGACTAATGGGTTGCAATCTGAAATATACTCTATGGAAAACATGAAAAATAAGAGGCAAGTGATGAAGAGAGGCAACTAAGATGAAATTGAAACGAAATTAAGCTGCAAGCGCGATGAGCGTGCAACGCGCCAAGAACGGGGCCGTGAATGAATGAATGAATCAGTGAAACGAATAAACTCTCTGCACAGTTGAATGACTACATAGTCGAATTAAGCATCAGCATCAGCATCAGCAGCAGCAGCAGCAGCTCTCTTTCTGTAGTGAGGCACACACACACACACAGACAGACTGCCGCACAGCCAAGTAGCAGAAATTTGATACGACTATTGCTGTTGCTGTTTGCTGTTAGTTGCCGCTCTCACTCCGAATGAATGCAATTTTAAGCACGTGCTGATTGCCTGCCTCCGATTTTTGTTGCTGTTGCTGCCACAAAGCGTCGTGCTTCATGGACCGAGACCAAACAGCGAAAAGCGAATAGCGAAGAATCCGTAGAAATCAACAACATTAGCAACTAACGACTCCAAAACGAAAGTGTTTAGCCTCAAAGCAAGATACCCTATAATTAATTTTCAAAAGCGCTCAGTAAACTGCCTGCATACCCTTGCACATGAATGGAGAGTCTTTGCCTATTCGAATAGCTTATAAAGCCCATTACAGCTTCAAGGTTCGCCTTACATACAATTATATGGAAATTTTCTATACAAAATAAATAAATAAAATACATACAGACTATCACATTGTAAACTATCAAATATTAAATTTGTTTATTTCATTTTTTTATTTTATATTTTATTTGTATTTATTCCACTAGTTCCAGCTTTAAGCTTCATTCTAATTATTCGTAAGCTTCCCAAAAACAAAGTCCAACTTGTCGCCAACAATATTGTTACTCAAATGACTCAAATGTTTATTGTCGAAAGAAAATAAGAAAACCAAAAACTGTTGATAACTAGAACTAGCTTCCTCATAATCATAATACATCATTTGAAATTAAACACAAATCACATCATAAGCAAAATACAACAGTTATAAAACTGGGAAAATTTAACGTAATCGATCTAAATGCATATTTAATTTAACATATATTATATTTAGTATATTTCGAATGTATTATTAATATTAAGGAAAATGCAGAAAGTCAAAAAAATTGCGAAATGAAATGCATTAATCTGAATGCATATTTAATTTAATATAATTCGATTATATTATGTGCTGCATGTCTTCATGGCAACAAACAAACAATCAAATGGCAAACGACATTTAATTAAAGATTATGGACAGCAAAAAATGTGAATGAGGATGAAATTTCATTCGCTGGCAAGTGAAGGAGAGGTTGTGGTGCTGGTTGTCTGGATGGGTGGATGGATCGTTGGGTCGATGGGTGGTGTTGCGTGGGTGATTAAGTCTTCCCATATTGAAGGAGCCTTAAGCCTTATCAATGGGCCATCGACTGGTTAATTAGGCGGACACGCCCACCTGCCAGACCTGGTCTGCAGCACTGTTCCGCCCACTGTCATTACACGTAGCGCTCATTTAAATAAATTAATGAATTTCTCGTTTCGTTTCGTTTCGCTTCAATTTTACTTTTTGTTTTTGTTTTTTTTTTCTTTTTGCCGTCAACGAGCAACTTTTTTATGGCATTTTCTTTGCCTTATCGCCACCAATATTGACACTGACAGCTACCGGGGCGGCGCAGGAGTGGTGGTTGAGTGGAGGGAGGGTTGGGGTGGTGTAGAAAATTGAGATTTCGTGGTCGTGTCACATCGCTCGCCTCATTTGAAAAGTAAAGCGAGAGAAGCCAGCAAGCGTTCTTCTGTTTTTCCATTAGCGCCAAATGTTGGAAATTGTTTATCTTAATCGCTTTCGATGCCGCCCCGTCATACAACACACGATTATGTGTGGGGGAGTGGGGGTGGGGGGGTGTCTGTGTTGTCATTCACACATGGCATATACATAGATATTGATATTGGCTGATTAGCCACATCTTTGATGTGTGTGTGTGTGTTGCTTCCAACATCTATTGACATTTATGCTCGAAATATTAATTTGTATTTATGCTCACATTTAGTAGGGTTTCTCTTCAATCTAATTCGTAATGCCTGCCCCCAGTGCCTCTTTAACAGCTGTCTGCCTGTCTGTCTGCCTGCCTGTCTGCCTGCCTGCCTGTCTGCCTGCCTGCCTGTCTGTGGTTTACGTCTCAATATTTGGTATGGTTGCCGGAACGCAGTGGAACGGAAGATGCCTTTTATATGTGGCCAGCACAATCATTTACGCATTGCTGCCAACTTTCACACTTGACAGAGCAAATTGCGTAGTAGTAACTTCAATTTACAAGTCAGCCTTGCGGCTAGCGTCATGGCTCAATTGATTCCATTGCTAATCAGCCGTTCATATTCAATATTTGCGGGTTACAGCCAATTTTCACTGTCTTGTGTGAAACAAACTGAATATACCTTTGCCTATATTTGTAACTGTGCTCCTAATTTATACTGCCAATTTTAAATGTTGCTTGCATTGTTGCCAATTTTCACAGTTAATAGACGAACGATTGAATAGATTAGTCTGCAATGTAGCTAAAATCATTGTTCAATTTACTTCCTTTCCAGCGAAGCTATAATGCCAGACATTTTATGTCTGCGCTGTTGTCAATTTTCACTCTTCTTGTTCTTGTTCTTGCTTTCCATTTTATTACGAGCCACCACATTGTTGCCAAATTTCACCACCTGTACTGAAAGAGCTCAAATCATTGCATTTATTATTCTCATTGGGATATATGCTCTGTGACCTACTAGATCTATGTACATCTATTGTGGCCCCTTCTCCTCCATCAACCCCAGGTCCCAATCACGCATGCGAGAATCTTTGTTGGGTTGAGGACTTCTATGTTTTTGGAGCTGATTGCATGCATCCCCAGGATGATGCATCTTTTTCTGGTTAAGGCGACACACTCTGCTATGATGTGCCTTGAGGATTCTAGATTGGTTAGATTACTCCTTAGTCTACAATGTCCTGTCAATAGACCGTTGAGTATCCAAAGCCTATTCTTCCCCATGGTTATTATTTGCTTAAGTCGTTTATAATCATAATCCACTCATTGCATGCTGAAATCCATATCTGTAGTAGCTTTGTCATTAGTTAATTGATTTCAAGGTGACCAATCTCTGATTCGTTATACACTTTAGCCTGGAGTGGTTGCCGCACACTCAAAAAGAAAAAGTAACCAAATGCGTAAAAACTATCAAATATGCTGTTTGGTTAAGGGGGAAATGCAATCACAAATTGTGGTACTTCAACAAGTTTTGCCGTTGTCAAGATGCTTACGCTACACTATTTAAGCTGTGATTTGTATGCTGTTTTCCTTTGAATGTCTTTCGGCTATTTGCCAGTTGGCAGCTTCAATCAGCCGACAGTCGACACACATTTATCAGCTGAGTCGAGACTGGTGCAAAGGCACGAAAAGCCCAAATATGCTGCAACATGTATACAACACTAAAGCGCTTTCAACGTAACCCCCACCCCCTCCTCTCTCTGTACACTATGTTGCCTGGCAACTTATCTGTCAAATGCCAAACGACAACCCAAAATCTATTAAGAGTGGCTTCCGCCTGTTGCCAGCTGCCACAGCTGCCCCCGGGCAACCGAAACAAAAAACAAAAAAAAAATGGAAGAGAAAAAAAGAAGCAGATGGTCCAGCAAGGAGATAGTTGGGGAATGGGTAACTGAGTATTATGGGAACTGAGTTGGGTAACCGTGAATTGGGCACGGGGTAAATGCTCGATGTGGTATATTTTGGAATTTTTGGCTTTTTGGCTCTATGAAAAGCGCATCGAGAAAAAGCGCTCGAAAAACATGTTAAGATTCTTACTCGATGAAGCTTTTTATTTTTGTTCTTGTTTGCTGCTGTTGTTTTCGAATTTGCTTCTTTTGTTGTTGTTATTGTTGTTGTTGTGGTTGTTTTCGATTTCGTTTTTTGTTGTGCGTTTTGTTTGTGAGGCAAACTGAAACCGTAACCAAAAACTGAAATCGAGGCACTGCACACAAGACGGAGCCACAGGCAATCTCACGTTATCATGTCGAACGTTTGTCAGTCACCCAGTCAATGAGTGAGCGCTCAGTCAGTGGTTCCAGGAGGCCAGATGGAGAGAGATTACAGTACCGAGCCCCTCCCTTGTTAAGCGTTCATGTCACACAGATTAGCCAAGTTGTCGGCTGCCAGTTTTGGAACAAGAGTTTTTCGGTGATTTTGTGGGGTAAGCACTGGCAAAAAGCCGCACACCTCCAAACCCCCCATCCCTCCCACACACACAACTTCAGCCAGGCTAACATACATACGTAAATAAGTAGTTGATGCAAAAGAGATATAGAGACAGAGAGAGAGAGAGAGAGAGAGAGAGAAACGAGTCCTGGAAAAGTGAGTAATCAACTTGGTTAAGCGGGTCACGCGGCGAATGCGCAATGCGTCTCAATTTAACTGATTTTTCGTTTGTTTACTCGTTGATGGCTTTGGTTCGACAATTCGACGTTTTCTTCATCATCATGCTCGAGGATCTCGTCAGAGCTCAATTAAATATGCACATTTTTACCCACTGATTTCATTGTATAGAATTAATTTAAGGTAGGCAAATTGCTAAGTTCTTCCTCTTCAAATGATTTCACAATGTTTTCCAATCAATCAGAAATATTCATAGAAGTAATCTGTATGCAAGTAATAACAATGGCTTAAATTTATTATTTTATTGTATGCGATTGGAGACTTCTCCTTCAATGCGTGACAAATACTAAAATACCCTCAACAAGGATACAACCACATATTAAAACTTAACGTTCTCTCAAATTAATAAAAAACAAATTGGCTTTATTTCTTACTTACTTTAATGGTTGTTTTTTAATTCATATGCACGATTAGTAATAAGTTTTGCAATAGTTTGAACTTGATGACAGACAATTTGAACAAACTTGAACAATAGCAGCAGTCGATTCTTTCTGTCCCTTTCGCTCCATCTGTCCATCTGTCCATCTCCCTCACACCGTTTAGCACTGTTGACAAACTCATTATGTTAATGTAAGTTGCACATTGTGCTAACTTTTTTCTCATTAAGTGACTTTAACGAGTTTCTTATTTTTCGAAGGAGTTGAAATTCGTTGGCAACTTTCTTGTCGTGATTAATCCGCCCTTTAATGATAATTATGCGAGCAGCATTTTACTACTATTCAACTTTATTTGTTTTTGTATCTAACTTATAATATGCGATTTCTTGGTCTATGCTATTACTTGTAATCAATCAAGAATCGATTTTCAAAGTTGCCCACAAAGTTTAAATTTAGGTAAGTGCTTTGTCACATTTACCATTACTATTTACCCCCTGCCCCCTGCCCACTGCACCCTGCCCCCCGTCACTCAGTCAGTCTTAAGTCGCACACACACACACACACACACACACATAATTTCATATAAAAGTGCAATTGGTGTGTCAACTTTGAAGGCACATTTTTGGTTTCAATTCCTGTTTCCGCTTCTCTCCCACGACTCGATGGCATTCAGCCTTCTTCAAAGCGACACACACACACACACACACACACACACATACATATACGGTCACACACACACATTGGCAACGTATTTCATTGATGGATTAATAGCAGCAGAAATGGCTCTAAAAATGCGTGGGCGTCAACAATGGCTTCAGCCCCAAAACAAAAGGAACGAAGAAACTTTCGCTTTCAATAGCAGCTCTTACGGCTGCTTTTGAGGAGTGGGCGTTCAGTGGGCGAGTCTTGTGCCTCTTAGCTGCTATTTCCGCTTATTACTTGCCACATACACACATACAGCTGGGGCTTTGAGCTGATTCGTGCTCGTGCACTTCATCATTCGACTTTTGGGGCAAACGATCTGCCTTTTCAATGTTGTTGTTGTTGTTGCTGCTGGCTCTTCATCATTTTTATGACGCTCATGTGACAGTCATTTGTATTAATGTGCCCGACACACACGTCATAAAAAAAACGAAGTAAAGCCCCAGCTAAATCAAACTTCACACATTTTGTTGAACTTGAGCTTCTGCCGCTGTTGCCCCACCACAGCTCTCAACTCTACGCTCTATGAAACCACAGCACACCACACCACACCACACCTTCACCTTCAACCCAAACCCTAAAAACAACCCGCCACCACGCCCCCTTTTGCCGCCCATTCTGTTTTGCGGTTTATCGATTCAAATTGATTTTGCTTTTCCGCCTTTTGTTGCCTTCGTTGTTGCTGTTGTCGTTGTCAACGACATCCTTGGCTATGTCTACTACGTCCTTACAAACCCAACCGCAGTAGCCCCAGTTCCAGTTCCCGCCCCCTGCGCCCCCCTTTCGACAGTTTAGACATTTTCGCCAGGGCTGCCGGCACATTCGTTGCTCACATTCGACTCGCTAGCAATTGTATGTTGCTCACATTCGGAAAAGCTATTGACATTGCAAATTTTATTTTTTCACTTCTATTTCCTGTCAGTCCCGCTCTCTCTTTTCTCTCTCTCTCTCTCTCTCTCTCGCACCCCCTTCTCTCTGTCACCCCTTCTGCGCCATGGCACATTTTAGTCTATAGCTTTCGCATCCAGAGATTTCGTTTGCCCTCGTCAATTTATTTTGCGGCGCCAGAGAACCTGCCCGTCAAATTTGTATGTGCCACACACACATTTGCCTTGTGGTTATCCACTCACCCACACACACACACATCTACTTATGCTGCACAGGCACACACAACAATTGTCCCTATAGTGGAAAGACAGCTCAAGGCAACTCTAGATTAGCGTCAAACACTGTCAGATCTGTCACAAATATGAATGTCTGTTTATATTAGTAGAATCAACTATTTGTAAAGATTAATATTGATGGAGTTATAAACTTTTCATTCAACATCAACTGATAGCTTAGATCGAATGCAATCCCTTTATGAAAATAGCTACGATCTTGAACTTTGATTTTTAAGTTCAAGTTCAATTTCAAAATGCATTTTTAACTAACTTAATTTAATTTATAATAAATTGAGCACAAAAAACGTTTGTCAATATTCAGTGTTAGTGATTTGGCTGCTTGTTCAACTGGACACCCACAGAAAACCAGAAGGAGGAAAAACTACATCAAAGACGATCTCTGCCAAGCCCTGAAGTTCCAGTAGCAGCAAAAAAAAAAAAAAAGAAAAAAAAACTATTCCCATATCGATGAAGAGCAATCTGTATTATCTAGCTGACTTCAACATAATTGCAGAGCAAGGATAAATTGTGAAATTTTGCACAGTGCATGAGTCAACAGTTTTGGGGCATTAACGCAGGACATGGAGAACCTACAAAAGAAACCAAAAAGGCAAAAAAATAGAAAGAAAAAAACGACACGCCAGGAATCGGCAAATGGATGAGGTAAAAATATATACACAAGCAGAGGGGTCTCGATGGAGGTGTACACACACACACACACACACACACACACACACACCCTCACACACACACACACACACACATGTTGTGAATGGGTATTTATAAATACATACGCACTGTATATATAATAATATTTATGTGTTGATCGCATGAAATGCGTTGTATAAATTTAGCCAGACTTTTATTCGACAATATTTTCCATTCTTTCGCATTTCTTTCTCTCTTTTTTCTTTTTTTCCTTTTTGCCTCGAGGATTTTTATGGGCTCATTCACTTTTGCGCCTACATTTCTTTATTGTAAGCCTGCAAAGTGCGGGGGGAGGCATGCCACGAGGGGCTACCAACTTGCTGCGTTTATTATTAACTGTCGCAATGTTTGAGGGACGATAATAAAAACCAGGGAGACCAGGGAGGTGCAAAAAACTTTGGCAAGTGCGAAAAGCAACAAAAAAAAAAGGCCGAATACAAAAGCAAGAAAAATTGACAGGAAATACACAAAGTGAATGAATGCGACTATATTCGTTATTCGCATTCACTACTCACTATTCGTTATTCGTTATTCGTATTCATGTGTGTGTGTGTGTGAGTCATGTGAGCATAATAAATTCGTGGCACAGGGTGTTTTACCGGGCAGAGGGGCGTAACTGCATTTACACTCTGCGGATCCAACACAACCACCACCACCCCCTCCCCCCTCCGGCGGCAGCGTAGACGGCGCGGCTTATGCGGTTTATGCCTGCCACTAAAATAGCAGAGGACGCGTGCCTCCAAATGACTGCAAGAAAAGCAATAACAACAACAACAGCGAAAAGATTATAATAAAGACATTAATACCAAAAGCCACAAAGTAGAAATGGCTTAGATGGGTGAAATCTATTAAAGTGCCCTGAAAGACACTAAATAAATGAAAACCAACCTTATAAAAGTGTCTCAGCTACAGTAACATTTGGGATCTCTAAGCTGGTTATTTTATTATTATTATTGGTTCCACAAAGTTAGCATGAACCTTTTAGCTTTTGCGTATCGAAACCGGTTCGATTTGAAACAAGGAGCTTTTACCAAAAACCCACAACACAAATTTAATGATTTAATAGCTTATCTCAAAGCGTAAGTTGGTTTTTTTTAACTCTTTGATGTGAATATGGATTCATCAATTTAATTTGCGTTTGCTGATTGCAAAGATTCAAGGCATTGTATTCATTTTTTATTTAATTACTTTATTTCTGAAAAATGTTAGAAACTATTCAAAGTACACACAAAGCAATTTATAATCCAAATTTGATCATGCTTAGCTCTTGTTCCCGCACGAACATGTTACGAGTAGTTTATTATGAATGAAGATTCCCAAAAGAACAGCAGATCATCAGTAAGAAGTCGTCAAAGTTTCGACTAGCTAAAGTTGTAAAGTTGTCGCTGCGTCGAGGAAATAAGTCGTTGTTTTATAGAGTAATTCCAATACTCATATTTCACTGTATTATCCTTATAACTGTTATATTAATAATGAACACGACATAAGCAGTCCTACATATATATGGCAATTTTGTGTGCCACACTGTCCTGAGGCAGTCTGCTTAATTAAACTGGCCTTTTGTGCAATTTCAGACCATTATTGGGTTTCCGATTGAGGCACTTTGGCTACGCCTCAAGGTATGCAACAGTAAATGTATGTATTAGTGTATACATATATATATACTTTACATATATATATACTTTACATATATATATATATATACTGATTTGCCTGCCAATTAACCTCACACGCATACCAAACAATTTGGGAATCTCGCGCAGTCATAAAAAAGAATGACAAAGTGCCGAAATCCGCAGAAACCTAACTCAACCAAGCGACTCGCGTTAAGTTTAAGGGTTTGGGTGCGGCAAGGTGAAGTTAATGGTGGGGATGGCAATGGGAATGGGAATGGGAAGAAGGTGCTGCGACGGCAGCTGTCAATCAACGGCACAAAATAAAGTCTAGACGACCCGTTTAATGATCTTCATGCAGCCACTCAGGCGCAACCCAACGAACCCAACCCAACCCAACCCAACCCACTTGGACTGGGCGAACACGTATCACAAACAGCCACAAAAGCAAAAGCGAAACATAATGAAAAGGGAAAGTGCAAAATACACACACAGACACACAGACTCACACACACATGTGCAAAATTAAATGCAAAATACATTTAAAAAAGAGAAGAAAGCAAAAAAAAAGTACAACAACGCAGAAAATAAATAAATAAATGAGTGCCAAAGCAAATCATAAAAAAGAAGGCAAGACACAAAAAGGAGAGCTCATTTAAGGGAGCTGGGGGGCTGGGGGCTGGGTGACAAGGGGCCTGGCTATGCAAGCGCATGCTGAGCATAACGAAGCAGCATTCGCAGCGACAGCGGAGCAGAGGAGCAGCCAGAAGGTAGAGCAAAAGACGCGCCACTTGAACGTAATCAACGCAGAACAATCACGTATCTATCCATCTCTGTCTGTGTGTGTGTGTCTGTGTGTGTGTGTGTGTGTGTGTGTGTGTAGGTGTGTGTGTGTGTGGCTGGTTTTGTAGCAAAATTAAACGCATGCCATAATAATGCGATTTTTCTTCATTTTGGAGACCATCGCATCCCATAAGCATCCCCATATGACATCAAATCAGATGGTAATATAGACGAGCGAGCGCGTGCACGACTCGAAAATACCCTGCACCTGGCGATAGGCCAACAACCCAAGATTAATAAAGCAAACGAATTTTGATGTCTTCTCCAAGTCGAATCGCTATTCGAGAAATATGCTAAAATCTCAAATGAAAAGCTGACAGCAGACGATATGTTATCGATGAAATGTTATCGCACTCTCGATCAAAGATCTGTTGCATCTTCCAGGTGTCCGTACTCAAATCTGTCAAACTCCATGTGAAAAATGGGGGAAAAAAAACGTAACTAAATCATTTGAAGTGATGAACAACACTCATTAACTCGAAGATCTTCTAATATAGGGTATGCACATGTATAAGAAGACATCACCCCGCTGTGGCGAAGATGGAGCAACTGAGAGGGCGGACAGAGACACCTTTCACACGGCTGGGCGACAACTGATGCCAAGCTGACAACCACAAGACGCAAACACGTCACTGGCAAACTGGCAACGGAAGAGTAGAAGCTGCAGCAACAAGAGGGTGAGCTGGATCAGGGTCGTGTGCCGGCTGAGTGGGAGTGAGAGAAATGAGGGGTGGCGACACAGGCTGCAACCCAACCGACAGTCGCCAGTCGACAGCCGGCTTGGCTGCCTTTTGTAATTTTCTGCGCATAAAAATCGCATTTTTCTTCTTTCTGCTTCTTCTTTACCCTCGACTCTAGAGACAAAAAAATAAATAAAATAAAATAAAAAATGGAATGAAAAAAATTAGGCAGGCTGGAGAGAGAGTTCAAAAATTAAAGATATACCGTAACCCAGAATGGGGTAGCTCCAATTATAGCACACCACTTGTAACGTCCTGCAGAACAAATCACTTAAAAACAACTCATTAACAGCAAGACAGAGAGACAGAGAGAGACAGAGAGAGGGTGAGAGAGAGAGAGAGAGAGAGAGACAGAGAGTGAGAGGAAGAAGGAGCTGCTTAATAAAGTTGGAGCATATTAAATGCTTTTAGCATAGTTAGGGTATTCCATGATCGGTTAGAAGTAGTTAGTCATTGCATCAGCTTGGTTTCTTAATGCCGCCTTCGCATTAAGGCAGCTAACTAAAATTGGCATATGTGAGACGTACGTGAAAGCAGCAGGCACTGTAGATGGGGGAGGGAGGGGGTGAGGCGGTCTCTAGACGTTGACGTATTGCTGGGGTGAAGAACATGAATGCCACAGCTGCATTAGGCGGCAGAAAAGAAAGAGAAGTGCGCATTAAGGCAAAATAGCTTCCAGTTGAGCCCTTCAATCTTAAAGTTAACTAATCAGCTTACGAACACTTTTTGGCACTTAGCTCTCAGTTTTGTGTACTTTCGTTGTTGTAGTTCTATAAACACAGTTGCGGTCAAAATAATAGCTGCATTTAATATAAAAATATTACTCAGTTTATGGTGATAAAATCGACACCTCTTCAATATCTTTAATATGCAGAAAAATGTAAATGTCTACACAACAAATGAATATTTGTTTTCTGGTTCGGGAATGTTTTCTTAATACCAAACGTTTTAAAATATAACATCGCTTCATATTAATTATTCAATTTTGTTAATAAATTTGATAGCTTTGGCAACTTTTAATGTTTACTTATCTTCAGCATTAATTGCTTGTGTTTTAATCAAATCTTCCTAATTTTGTAAACTATATTTCATATATTTTTTCTTAACACATTTCAAAACATATTATTTTGACCGCAACTGTATGCATATATAGCTGAACACAATATTGAAATTCAGTTCGACTGATAAGTGTTATATCTTAATATTATTTGAAGTAAAGAATTGAGCTTGGTAGCTTTGAGGTATTTCTTTTATCAACCTTTTTAATCTCCTCAATTGACTGGGCAAAGCTCTCAACTTGACCTGATACGTATTGTGAGATAAGGCAAGTCCACATCAACATGTTTATTTTAGAGGTGTGATCCGCCAACGATAGCCGATAACGATAACATTGCTAAAAATCTAAAAAAATTTGTGAGAATGATCTAGTCGAGCGAGATCGATTATCAGACTCCGTTGAACCCAAGACTTTAGCAACCAAATACTCAAATACAGAATATGCTTTTGTTTGCTGCTGCTATTTATAGTTGTAGAATATTATGTCAAGGTATATTGATGACCAATCAGAGAGCTATATCTTCAAAATAGTGATTCTGATTCGCATCGCACAGTGATAATTTAAATTCAATTGCGAGCCGCTGCAATTCAGCGACAACCTAAAAATAGTTGAGTGCATAAAACACTTGGTGGACAAAGGAAATGTGGAGAAATAATAACAATGGCATTGTTTCAAGTCAGACTATTAAGTTTCCTTTGTAGTGCAAGCAATTTGAGACCGTTGCTCAACACCGCTGAACAATATTAAGTTATATATTATTATATATAAACTCCATGGCATTCTTTTCTTCTCGCTTGCTTTTATTATGTTATGAATTTCAGATGCTTAAGAGAGCTCTGGGTCCGTTTTTTTGCTTTTTATGACATTTGAAATTAGTTTTTCATTTAAATTATGTGCGTCCCGAATGTTAACCCTTTTTTATGATGATGCTTTTGGCTCATTGTCAGGCTGGGCTCACTTGGCCAAATGTAAATGTAACTGTATCTGTAACAGTATAACTGTGTATCTGTCTATCTGTGTATCTTATTCATTATTTTTTTCACGCCCAGCAAATTAAGTCAATAAAATGCCAAAGAAATTTATGCACTGAAAGTGTTAAAAAGCAGCAATCGCCACTTTTTTTTTTCTTTTGTGGAAGTGCGAATAGGAAATGGAGCTGGCAGCTGGGAGGGGTGTGGGTGTGGGGCGCAATGGGTGTGGTATTGCTAGATATAGGCGCATTCCTAATTTCCTGTAGGCCTAGTCTGCTGCCTACTTTGTGTCTGCCATTTAATTTGATTGTTATTTCCTCGAGCGCCAATTGCCTGGCCAGGAATCCCAACAAGCAGTGCGGCGAGGCGTCAAAACAAAAGAAATGGCCAAATGTTTGGCCTGCATACAAATTTCGCATTAGCCGGCATCCAAATCGAATTTGGTTTTCTCAAGTGGTGTGTGTGTGTGTGTGATTGTGTGATTGTGTTTGTATAATGAAGTTGATACCGTTCGGTTTGCCTGCTTCTTTGCAGTCAGTGTTGAAAACGGGGAACATATTGGACCGGCCCCCTAATGGGCCCGTTGTTGTCCATGGGGGTTGGCGTTGCGATTAGAAGGGGGTGCCTGCTGGGACAGAAGAGAAGGGAAGGGAAGGGGTGGGAAGGGGAGGGGAGTGGTGTGTGTGTGTGGTTGATTTTGGTTTGGTTTGGTTTTTTTTTTTGGCCTGACACATGCCGTGCGCCTTTCATTGGCACATTCATCCATCCAGTTATTCATTCATTCATGCATTCAGTCATTCAATTCATTCATTACGATTGTAGTCGCATATAAAATTTCATTCATTTTCAATCGCCTGGCGAACTTGGTCTGCGTATGAAGCTGGGGGCCTTTAAGCGGCATTAAAACCACCCCCATTGCAAGCAAGCAACCACCCACCCAAATCATATACACCCCTCTGCAAATCATACCCACCCTTCGCCTTTATAGTTATTGGCATTTTTTTGATATACATCTTGTACAGAATCTTTGCCAGAGTTTTATTGATGCAGATGAAACAGTTCTGCGTAGAAGCGCAGGGTTCGCTTCGCTGAACCGGTTCACAAATGATTTGATTAATGTGAATGAACAACCATCTAGAAACTGTTAAATCTGTTAAATGCATAAAATTAAAATATTTCATGTTTAAATTACAAATAGGTTAAGTTCTAACTATATTTTGAGTTCCGATCTAAACTTCAACATTTTGAATACTACACAAAAGTTAAAGTTGGATTCTGAGCAGTAAAGTTGCGTGAAAAAAGTTGTCTTCCAATTGGAATTTGAACTAATTCTGACTTGTTAAGCTCTAAAATCGAATTCAGATATTAAATTAGATATGTTTAACTGGTACTGAGCGCTATATATGTACTATGCATGCTATATATGCTTAAGCATTGTCTTTTGTTGATTTCCGTCAGGGTTTTATCTTTATTTATTTATTTTATTCATTTGTTTATTTAATGTCAAAAAAATAAAAATCAGAATGAATCAGTTAAGCCCCACGAAAAGTTAATCACGAAAAATGACATTTAAAATTGAGTTCTTAATAATAGCAATTGAAGACTCTGAATTATCTTAAAGTCGGTTTCCTTTCGTTTAGGCCGGTTGCCACTGCCAGCTGCAGATTTCTGTTTTGCCTGTTCTTTGTCTTCTTCATCTTCATCTTCTTCCTCATCTGCGTCTTCATCTTCTTCTTGTTGTTCTTTTTTTACTTTTGCGATTTGCACAATGCACATTGCAGAGACGCATTTGTATTTTATCGCCGAGGGTTAATTTGAAGGGGGCGGCAAAAACATGTTCGGCTATATATATATATACATATATATATATATGTATTCTATTATTGGTGGTGGTGTTGCTAATGCTGCTGGGGTTCTGGGGTGCTGCTAATGGTAGTGGTGGTGGCGGTTTAGAATAATGCACCACCAACTACGTCTTGCTTCGCCCAAGTAACCAAAATAAGAAAGAACGGCTGTCTGAGGCAAGTCCGACGATTAAATACACTTGTTTGACCAAAAGTGAAACTGCTGGCAACTAAATTCCACAACTAACAAACCGGTTGTGCCCATGTCAGCTATATGTTATGTAGTAGTCCGATATTGATGAGGAGTCTGCATTCGAATGATCATTCCTATGCTGTTCATATGATATAGAAACAGACAAATGCCAATCAAGAATAATATATACATATATAATGGACTGGGAGACGTCTCTTTTGATGCGTTACAAACTACACAAGCCTATGCAAGGATACAAATTTAGAGAAAAACATCTCAACTTGTGGGACGCCGTCGCCAGCAGCGGATCTCCTGCTCTGCACTGCTCTGTAATTTGGTGACGCATCAAGGCAACAACTACTCTTACATGTGCTACATGGACACACATAGACAGACACACACACACACACATAGACAGATACTGTCACATTTGTTCGCCTTGCCCTTTGGCAGCTTCTTCTTCTGTCTCTTCTGCTGTTTTTAACACATTTGTCTTAGATTTCCGAGTCAATTACATTTGATATGTGTGTATATGTGTGTGTGTATGTGTGTGTGTGTGTGCGACTGTTAGCCTCCCCACCCTATTCCATCTCTCACTTGTGCAACACTTTAATAAATTTTGTAATTTTTCTTGAGCTGCTCTTCTCGAGAGTTGCTCAACTTGCTGCCTGCTTAGTCAGCTGCGACGCCGGCGGCGTTGCCATCAAAAGACGCTGCTTATAAGAGCTGAAGCTAAAACACCCACCTCCCCCTACCACCACTCAAAACACCCCTGCTCCCTACACGGTTGGCCCTTGGGGGCCATGCGAATGGTAAGCGAAATCGAGTTGTATATTTCCTTAAGAGGCCCTTTGGCTTTTTTAGACGCGTCTGTGAAAAATCTCATGCGAAGCTTTTTGCTCTCCGCTCACCTCACACTTCCCCTTGCAGGACCTGCCGTGCGTGGCAAACGGAAGTTGGACTTGAAATACATATTTTCGTAGCTACTCCTAGCCAAAAAGTCGAAACAGAGTCGAATACCAACTTGGTAACCCGAGCACGTAATTCAAATTTTACAATGTTTACATGCCTTATGTGGCACTCTCACTCTCTCTCTCTCTCTCTCTGTCTCTGTCTGCCTCCCTCACGCAGCAGCAACATATGTTTGATGATCCAATGTTGCTTAAAGATATATAGCTATCCTATGCAAGCATTTACATATAGATTTATTTTGTCGTGCTTGCGTCTAATCCATTATCAAGACACGAAAAAAAAACCAAACAGTTCTGCCAGTTGATGTTTGCTTTTCGGCTGACGATTTGGGGAGTGAAGTTAGAGGGTGGGGAGGGGAGGGGGAGAGTACATAAAATAATTAGAAAATTAATTACTCTTGATTGCCATACGGAATATTTGAAATGACTCCAACTGAGCGACAAGTCAAAAGTGCAACGATAAATCAACAAATACGCTGAAAGTTAAAAGGGGAATGTCCCAAAAGGAGCCAATCAAATATAAGTGGGTAAATATTAGGTCAGATTTAATGGGCTCAGTCCTCTTTTTTTGCCATTTCCATTTCCAGCCATTTTACAATTACAGGGTATTGCGAAGGCTTGAAAATCAATAGGTAATCAAATTGAAAATGCACAAAAAGTGGTTGACTATCATCATCATCATTGGCAAATGAAATACTTCCGTTTACATGACTTCCAAACACTAAGTTCAAAACTTAAATGAAAATTAATTATTGTTAAACGTTAAGTTAAAAAAAATGGAAAATCAGTTTAAAGAGTATTAACATTTCTTGAGATGTTTTCACATTTAAAAGCAAAGTATTAAAGGAAAGGTTTCAATATGCCATGGTCGTGAAAGGATTCAGTATGGTTTTCACTTTGAACTTATTCCGCAGGACAAAAACATTGGCTGTATTCGCAACTTAATAAAAACAAGACGAAAAAAAACCAGCTGCAAAATTACGCTTTAAATTGCAAGTGCGTCTTTTTATGCCCTTAGAGCTTTTAACTAATAACTGTTAAAACAGGCGAAGGAAAGTGCAAAACATAAGTAGAGAACAGAGAGTAGAGAGTAGGGAATAGGGAGTAGAAAGAGTAGAGAAATAAGCGCAATTAGTGCACAGTTTTGGCCTTGGGCCATCATTTGGGAGCCAACTTCTTTTGCCCTGCGTGCTGTGAATGGCTGCAAATGTATCTCGTACGAGCATGATATGTATCTCAAAGGTGCAGAAACACATCTAGAACAGCAACAACAACAACAACATTTGAGTGAGTTGGTGGCAAAGAGTCGCCACACTCTGCTAAATCTAAATTGCTCTATAAACTATAAGCACTAACTAAACTAGGTTTTTTCGAAAGCGAGAAAGAGTCCTCAAGGCATATCCAAGCAGAGCGTGTCGCCTTAACTGGGAAGAGATGCTCCAAGGACATAGACGTCCTCAGCTCAACAAAGCACAATGGATCTAGTAGATCGCAGTGCAGTTATCCCAATTATAATAATAAATTGCGCGATATATGAATTAATAATCCAATCTCGATGACTTTTTATTGAAATGTAAGAAGCATATTTTGACACACAACTGTTTGTAGAGTTTGGTTAGCCAAATAGTATTCAAAGATATGGGCCAATTCGGCTGAACATATGTGTAAGAGTCAAGAGTCTAGCACAGAGTGTTTGTAGTCGTTTCATGTTTGTCGGTTTATTAAACCTCAACATTTGTGCTACTTTAAAGTTAGCTAAGCAGTAGGCAACAGCAGCTCGAAAACAACCCAAATTTGGACTGTAAAATGCGAAATAAAATTGTGGCCCCGAGAATTGAAGCAGCTGTTTTTCAGCCACAACATTTACCTCTAAAAGTATCTCAAAAATGTGCAACAACAACAGCTGCCTTTCGATAAAAATGTGGCATGATGTACTATGTTCCAAGGCAGGCACGCAGTCAGTGGTAGTGGTAGTGGCAGTGGCAGTGGCAGTCAGGAGCAGGGGGTAACAAACAGTTCATGGCACGCTTGGTTGGCTTCCAGCCAGGAGACGGCAGACTGAAACTGAAACTGAACCGCTCTCTCCGCATCCTCGCTGTCCCTTACCGCTCACTTGGCTCCCAGGTAGCTGCACAGTTCAACAACTCTCACACACACACACACACACACAGACACAACCACACACCCAGGTAGGTCAGCAGTCAGTAGTCCCTGGGCTCACTCTCTCTCCCTTTCGCTCTCGGTCAGCTCTGTTTGCGTTTCGTAACCAATAATTGTAGCAACAGCAACAAATTTGTTTTGCCTGTGACCCACCGATCTTAATGTCCAGGCTCATTATGCTATATATGTCTCTCTTTTGTACACATCCCTCTCTCTCTCTCTCTCTGTCTCTCTCTCAGTGTATTTTTCTTTAATTTTTCGCCCGCTCATTTTGTCACATTTATTCTCTTCTTTTCTATGTTTCTTAGCTGCGAGTTTTCTCATTTTCCTATTTGGATTACCATCTGCCCTTTGCCCTTGCTCTCGCCGCTTCCTTTTGATGTTTACATTTTGTATTTCTTCTATTTTTTTGTTTTTTTGGTTCATATTTGATAAGCACATGTTCCACATTTTGTGGCAAGTGTGATGATTCGAAATGTTATCTGCAGCCGCGTCAAAACTCGAACTCTCAAAGTCTATAAATCGCTCTCATCGATCAGCAGAGACAAACATGTGGCGAGCACATGTGCAACGCTTGGAAATATGCAGAGAAACAAAGAGAGAGGGAAAGAGAGAGAGAGAGAGAGAGAGAGTGAAGAAGAGAGAGAGAGAAAATAAGGGAGTTTGAAAGTTAGATGAACCTTTATATAATATTTAAATGCACGAATAGCTTTAAAGATCTGAAACTTGCCCATATCAGATAAAGGGTTAAATTTGGGTAAACGAGAAATCGATAAAAATCGATAATTTCGATAAATCGAATTAAAAATAAATATTTAAATGTTTTTTTAATTTTTAAAGTGAATCGACTTTTGTTTGTTCCTGTTAATTGGAAGGTGAAGTGTTAATTTTCATTTTGAAATTCAGCTTAAAACTCTTCAAACTGGTAGTTTTGCAACTATTCGTATTAAATGAATACAAATAATATTATTTCATTAACTTGAAAAGAAACAACCGCTGTAACTAAAAACGAAGCGAGAGATTTATATTCTGTGAAGTGCTTTTTAATTTAGATGACCCTAAATGATGACTGCAAACTTTGAAGTGCTCTTGCCCCATTATAGAGTCGATGCCTCACTCGTTGGTGAACTTGTGAAAGTATTAATTTCCGCTATTTAGCAATAATGATCAAGAACCAAATATTTGGCGGACTACCCATAGTGCAATTAAAGATAAACATTAGCTTTTATTGAGTGCAACATTAATCTTTGAATATAAGCAGCAAAGGGGCTTTTAACCATTATGCAAAACTATTTAATTGACTTAATTGCTAAGTTGTGCAATTTGGATTTGAGTTGAAAGCGCAATAATTCTACACTGACTGCCAAATGTGTGTGACCAGGCAGTGAAGCAATTAAAAGCTCAAAGTGTCTAAGCTGCTGCCAAATGAATAAAGGTGCGAACCGGATGATGGGCGGGGCTTAAGCGGAACGTGGGCGTATTCAGCATGACTGCAGAGCTGGCAACACAAAAAATGAACACAACTCGCGAATGACTGACTACGTGATGCCCTGTAACCAGTAACCAGTTGCCAACTGATATTTTTCTGGCGTCAACAAAATAAAACAACAATTGTTGAGACCATTAAACAATCAGCACATTTCAACTCGATTTCGTAATTTAATTTAAAAAGTGAGCGTTGTTTAAGTTATCGTATTTGTTCAAAAGACGCCAGCTCAGCGTATCACATCCGTTGCTCAGAAGTGCACAGAGTATTCAAATAGAGTTGCTGTATTTTTTAGTGCTTAGAGATTATGCACAACCGCAGATAAATAAATAAACAAGGGTTAAGCTAGAAAAAACCGAGAAAAAACACGAAACGAAACAAAACAAAACAACAATAAAACTATGAGAACCAATTTGAAGAGCTTAGTTTGGCGCTTGCTAAAAAACAACATCCCAAACAAAACTAAGCAAGTGCTAGACTAGAAAATACCCTGTTAAGCTCGAACAGCAGAAATTGTCGTCTTCATTAGATATGTATGTGATTACATATTTAAGTAACACGCACCCCAAACAGCAGAGATTTGACTTTTAATGGCTCATCAGCTTACCTGTAAAAAATATGAGAGAAAACAAATGATTAGTAGATGCTTGAAAAATGATTTAATGTCTAAAAACTAGAGGAAATCAAAATATATTCACAAGACAAATAATAGCTTTTAATATGACATTTAACTGCATTTAATTGTCATTAAAATTGTCAATTTGCTCGCTTTACAAAAGAAACCGTAACTAAATTGAACATTTTCTGAGAAGCAGTTACAGAAACCGATGTTATTACTATATATATATATAAGAGACACGAAAACTGAAATAAATCATATTTCAATTCATTTAAATTAAGCAAAATCGCTATATGAAACGGAAAATTGAGGATTTGAAGGGGGTTTGGGTGTTAATATACAACTCTGTTGCCACTGTGAACGTGTGCAGGGCATACGTGGAATAAAGCGTGTGTTAACATATGTATATCAAAAATATGATATGATACCGAGCATAAAATAACAGCAGCACCTACAACAATAAAATAACAAGCAACAACCACAACAGCAAAAACAGAGAATTGCAGCACAAATGTAAAGCTTAGCCACAAGCTCACTATGTGGAACGGCTCCGTCCGGAGCCTGACGGTTTGACGTATATGTCTAGCCACTAACTGGGCTTCTCAATGTTTACGTGTGCTGTGTGTGTTTGTGTGTGGAATACCACAAGCTGGCTGTGGGGATACAATTGTCAAGGCTAAAGGCAGAAAAAACAACAAACCGACATATTGGACTTGAGAGGCAGGTATTAAAAGGTATCAAGAGAGAACAATAAAAAAAAAATAAAAATAAACAAGAAAAACGGATTGAGGTCCTTGCAGCACACATGTCCCCAAACGTTTCTATAGAGGCTGACCTATGTGTGGCACAGTGAAAGTTGCGACATTTGCAGACCAATGAACTTCACACAATATGAGAATACGAATTTTAGAATGCCAGAGACATTTATAATGTTTTTATTGTTGTTGTTGTTGCTGTTGTTCTTGTTGCTATTGTTGATGGGGAAAGTATTTAGAAAGGATAACAGACAGGTGTCACAAAATAGTTGAGCGTAGAAGACACTATTCGCATGTGTTCCGGTGAATGGGCTCAAATAAACTAGTAAACTAAGCGAACTGAGCTCTCTGAGTATAGCTATCAGTCTGAAACTTGTTGGAGCAGCTTCCTTAAAGCTTTAGCAGTAAATGGCTTGAAATTAGTTTAATTAAACTAATTAAAGAAACGTAGCTCTAAGTAAAGCTTTCCTTGCGAAACTGACAAGTTTGCTTGCGAAGAAAGCTAGTGACATTTGTCATATGTTTATTTTCATAAGGGAAAGTATATCTCTCTATATGCATATATCCTGAGGTAGCTTGGGCTTGGCAAACTGAGCCAAGACTGAGCTGTAAATGTGTTGAAATTAGTGGTATCTTCGCACTAAATATCGTATATATAGTTGTCACCAAAACAAACACATATCATAAAATAATATTATACAACTTGCTGAAGTAAATCGAATAACAATATCAACAAAATTAACACGTATTCATAATGCGTAAAATGTTAACTGATCTAAATCAAATATGTACCAAGTCGAACTCAAATTGTTGTTGCTGTTGCATAATTAATCAGCTAGCAACATGTGTGTATCTTAACTTGGCCAAAATGTTCGTTTATTACACTGATTGTTTGTCCTTGCGAGCCATCAAATTACGTACATCAATGTACTTATGGCAGAGTGGGACAAAAATACACACAAAACATCTGGATAGCCAGAGAGAGAGAGAGAGAGAGAGAGAGAGAGAGAGAGAGAGAGAGGGAGAGAGAGAGAGAGAGACATAATTTATTCATGTAATTTCAAGAAAATTTCCAAACAGCAAACGCTTCAAATTGTTTACATTTTGCGTTAATTAAATTAGGTAACTAAGAACATTTGCTCTCTCTCTCTCCTCCCTCACTCTCATCCTTTCATCCCTTTATCTCTCCCTCTCCCCTGTATTTCTCTATCTGCCCCAAGTTGTTGCCATGGCTTTGCAGCTTGCTTTGATTTGATTTGATTTATTTTCAAAAGACAAGAGAGTTGGCGGGGGGCAGGGGGCTGGCTGTATCCATCATCATCAACAACCGCACATAACTATTTCGAAAATTGCTTGAAAAGTTGTTGTTAGACAAAATCATAGACAATCAACGCCTGACAGGACGTGGGAGGGGGAGGGGGATGCGGTGTGGGAACGCGCAAAACCACTCTCCAATTCTCACCCACAGCGACAAAAAAAAATCGAAACCAAAACTGTGCCCAAGTCGAGGCGGGTGTATTTAATTTCACTTAAATCGTTCAATTAAAACTTTTAATTGATTTCACACACCCACACACACACAAAAACACACATGTGGACTATCAAAAAGCATAACATATTTAAAGTGAATCACTCCTTTGCCAATAAAATTGTTGTTGCTTGCGGCAATTAATTTATGCGTGCAACAAATATGACATTCAATGAAATAAGACTCATAATGCATAAAGAGTCGACTCTATAGTTAACAAGTGTAAATTTTGACATACATTAAGGATAAGTACACACACGCACAGCACACACACACACACACACACACACACACACACACACACGCACAGCCACAGACATATTCATTGATATTTGATTTGAGCAAATAATTAAATGCATTCACAATATTGAGTGTATTGCATTATTTTATTAATTTATTAAACCAATATTTTCATTACAATTTCAATTGAAGGCGGATTAATTGCAAAATAGGGATTAAGCGGGCGCCACCTAGCGTTGGCTACAGGCAGACAAACTATTCGGTGAGCGCAAGGAAAGAAAAGCGCAGCAAATATTTCGATATTGTGATATGATATGATAATATAAATGATATATTATAAGCACTGCATGAACAGAGCGACAAATGAAACGAAATGAAAGTCAAGTCAATCCACAGCAATCCACAGACTCGCAGATATCCAGAAAAGGCATTTCCAATTTGAATATGAAAATATGATTTTATAAATCAACCGATTTTTAAGAAATATTTACAGTTCTTTAACTTACAACACTGTTGCAGGAAGCATTCTAAAAAAGCCATAGCAGAAAGGAGAGCAGCAATAGCAAAAGGAACAAGGGCAAAGCGAGAGCTTAGCAGCTGGATAATACACATTGTACAGCTACTTCTTTGTGGCAACTGCAAGTTGAATTCGCTCTTGGATGACCTCTTCTTGTGGCATAGGGCAACTTACGTTTGAAACCTGTAATCACCAACGATTAAAGATTAAATCGACTCGGTTGTTGAAGCTGGTCCGCAATAATTATGCTTTGAGTAAATTAAAATAACAAATTTTTGCACAACTTTATTATGCCCATTCGACACAATTTCGATGGTTTCAGGTTAGAATAAATGTACATCAATGAGATGGAGATAGACAGTTGTTAAATGTTCTGATTAATTACAGGTTGCACACACACACACCCAATTACATAAATTTATTTACGTTGTTTTAGTTGGTTGAGTTTTATGAGGATTTTTAGCTGGAGGCAAACCGCAAACGGCAAAAGGCAACAATTTTAACGAAAACACAAAAGTATTAAATGCATAATTTAACCAATGTAAGCATTTAAATAATTGTTGTTTTCTCTTTTGAGTGGGAAACACAAACACATGGAAATTGAAGGCACAATTTTCCATGTTTTCACGTTGCAAAAATGATTTCCATGCATTGCATAAAATTAAGTGCGAAAGTTGTTGGAACTTGACATTTTCCGATTATAACCAAATAGATTTGGCGAACAAAAGTAATCGCAGTTTATTGATGACGATGACATGTGTGTGTGTGTGTGGGTGTGTGTTTTGTGGGTGTGTGTGTTGTGTAATTAAAACCGAACCCTTAGGAAATGCAGATTTAACGCCCATGTGCTTCGACACTTTTGGCATTGACATATTTGCAAAGGCGAAAAACCTCTTCAAATTTGCATGTGGACAAGAAAAAAGAAAATACACACACACACACTCCAACACACATGCATACACTACAAATAAAAGAAAACACAAAAATATGTATAAGGAAAATGCGACAACATTTCGATATGCCCAAGGGCAGGGCATACAGCTCACTGGATAGATGCAGGTGGAGCGGGGCATGCTGGGAGGCATATATGCTATTGTTGTTGTTGTTGTTGTTGCCACTTCTGGTCTGGGTATATACAGAAATCGCCAACATATGTTAACAAAGCGGCCAAGAAAATGTACTCATCATCAACACTGCGCGAAACAGTCGATTGCATTGTGTTGAAGTTGAAGAATTTTACAAACCAGGCACTAAAGAACCCATGTTGAATACACTAGACAGATTAGTAGATCAGTCGATTAGCTTATCCCATTTATCAGTTGGTCTGCCCAACGATGCCAAAAGTTGATGGAGGTAAAAAGTGTGTTATTGCCATACAAAGCCAGATAAGTTGGTATTTAACATAAAATTTAAGTAATTAAATAAAAATAAAATAAATATGTAATGCATATAATTGTTATTCCTAGTGAAGTAGTTAGCATCGTCGCCCTATGCGTTTGGCCATGGCTGTTTGCATGCATCCATGTGTGTGTATGTGTGTGTGTGTGTTTGTGTGTGTGTGTGTGTGTTTGTGTGTGTGTGTGTGTGTGTGTGGCAACTAAACGCCGTGATAAATTAGTCGGATAGCGTCGTTGCTTGCGTGTTTTGCTTGGAGTGTATAAAATTGTCGTGTTTTGCTTCTTTTTTTTTTGTTTTTAATTTTTTTCTTTGGGTCTCTTAGCCGCTTGCGCTTTTATACGCCAACAGCTGACAGCGCGCACACACACACACACACGCACACGCACACAGAGAGTGAGAGAGAGGCTTGCATGCATGCCCGCTCCATGTGTATATGATAAATTAACATAAGATTAGCGATCAGCAGCAGAAGCCGAAGCCGAAGCCGAAGCAGAAGCAGAGAAAAAGAAAACAAAAATTAGCCCAGCGTAAAACAAAACGGGCGAGCCAAAAATGTGGGGGAGAGGCGAGGGAAGAGGAACTGATGGAATGGGATGGTGGAATGGATGTTGAACTAGTATGGCTGTCTGGCTGGCTGGCTGTGGCAGGGCATGGCAGGGCAGGGCTGGACAGGGGAAAGGGAGAGGGAGAGGGAGAGGGGGACAAGCATAAATGAATAATGTGCACTAAGCGTAAAACCCACATGAGAATTGAAATTAAAAGGACAATAGATAAAACACACGCACAGCTAGCCCAAAAAGAGACGTGTGTGACAGTGGGTGAGCGTAGAGGGGGGAGGAGTGCAGGAGAGCAGGGACGGAATAGTTGTGTTCTCGTATATCCTGCGACACACACACACACACACAGGGAGAATTGTGCGTTTGCTTCAAGTCGTAAATAAATAAAAATAACAACAGCCACTAAAAGCAGCATAAGAGCCTGGAAGACAGAAAGAGTGAGAGAAAGAGGACAAAAGAGAGTGATAGAGAGAGAGAGAGAGAGAGAGAGAGAGAGAAAACACAGCACTCAATAAACACTACACAACATGCATTGTGTGTGTGTGTGTGTGTGTGTGTGTGCAGGACAATTACTTAAGTTTCCATGCTTAAATATTTGATAAGTTCAATAGCATTGATTCAAAAGCAGTTTTCATATCCGACAGATTGAATGCTCCCGTCGAGCGAGCGAGAAAGAACGACTAGCAGATACCCTGCACACAAGTTATTGGCCTGATGCACACACAGCAGATTTACCATTTGATATGCATGATGTTACCGACAGATGATTTAGGAAAGGCCATTTCCAACTTCCTTTCAACTTGAATAGGGAATCCATAAATAGGTGCATCAATTATCGATGCAGAAATAATCCACAGGATATACCATGGCCAAAACTATATTAAATGATTATTAAATTTATGATGCACA